>NW_021028452.1:30035-149304 GCF_004153795.1 Camellia sinensis | reverse complement strand
TGTGCGTGGCACTCGAATTCGTGCAAGGTGTATCCTTTTCGTATCCTTTTGGCTTTTAGAAAACTCAAAAGTTGCCCCATGCGTATCGCATATCAATCGCACTGTCTTGTGTGCTCACGTTGTCTAAAACGCATCACGCGGTTTTGCGCATCTCATTGCATTTTGCATGCATTCTAGACCGCATGTTTTACTTGCGTAGACCGCATGTTTATGATCAATTTCGTTGCCTGCGTAGACCGCGTGCTCCACTTACATGTCTGTGCCTTCACAGCATTGTTATGCTTCCCACTTGTGCAAGTTTTTCAGATTCAAACAGATATCGGGTATCGGTGTGATTACAATAAACTACAGTGTGTGCACATGTCAGCCTCAAACAGATATCAGTTGCCAGTATGGTTGCGATCAACTACAGTGCACAGTGTGTCAGTGTATCTGAGTCAAGCAGTTAAAGAATGTAATCAGCTATGGCAGTTTTTATATTCTACATTGCGGAAAATAAAATAGAGAGAGGAATGTTACCTCGGAAGCGCTGAAGGATCATATCTGCCTAGGCTCACGCAGGAGGAGCTCTGGTGGCATCGCTCTGTCGAAACTCCGAAACTGGCGAAGTCCGTCAGGAGGTAGCACATGAATCGCCGGCCGGTAGGTCGCCGGGTCGAACGGGCGGACGCTCAACGGGAGGAGCTCAACCCCGGGATCCATCTCGTGATCCGAGGGAGTCCTGCCCTGTGGAATATCGTCGGCCATGTCAAGAATGGTGAGAAAATAGCCGGAAAAGGGAAAATCGGGCGAAAATGTGGAAAGTCAACCGGAAAGTCAACCCGAGAGGGTGAAAAGTGGCCCGAGCAGCCGGGAAGTGAAAAAGGCACGCAAGTCAAGAGAAACTCGAGGGGAATAAACCACAAAAGGTGGAATGGAAAAGGAAGCACTGAAATGAAGAAATATTCGGATGAAAATGTTCGAAACGCGAAGATATACGCGAATCGAACGACGAAACGAGCGTGAAATGCAAAGAAACAGAGAAAAGAAGAGAAGAAAATGCTCTAGAGAGAGAGGGAATGGATTTTCGGCTAAGGAGGATGTGTAAAATAGGGTTTGGAACCCTATTTTAAAAGACCCGAGGTGAAAAGTCAAATTTGCCCCGATTCAGGCATTTTTGGCCGGTCGGCTACATTTTTGGCCAGTCGGCCAAATATTTGGCCGGTGGAATGTATTGATGGCTGATGGACAGCCGGTGACCTCCTCTTCTGGCCGGTGAGCCTCCTGCATCCTTGTTTGGGTCAGATCTGTAGTTTTGGGTCTTCATAGCTCAAAGAAGTACAAGAACTTCTCCGACACTCAACCGGCCTCCGTTGTGACCTCGGGTCGTGTCTTCTGTGCGTGGCACTCGAATTCGTGCAAGGTGTATCCTTTTCGTATCCTTTTGGCTTTTAGAAAACTCAAAAGTTGCCCCATGCGTATCGCATATCAATCGCACTGTCTTGTGTGCTCACGTTGTCTAAAACGCATCACGCGGTTTTGCGCATCTCATTGCATTTTGCATGCATTCAATCAATTTTGTTTTGCTTGCGTAGACCGCATGTTTTGCTTGCATAGACCGCATGTTTGTTCAAATTCATTACTTATGTAGACCACATGTTTTGCTTGAGTAGACCGCATGTTTGATCAATTTTATTACTTGCATAGACCGCATGTTTTGCTTGCGTAGACCGCATGTTTTGCTTGCGTAGACCGCATGTTTGTTCAAATTCATTACTTGCATAGACCGCATGTTTGTAATCAATTTCATTACTTGCGTAGACCGCATGTTTATAATTAATTACGCTATTTGCGTAGACCGCAATGCTTTCCTTGCGTAGACTGCATGTTTTGCTTGCATAGACCGCATGTTTATAATTAATTACACTATTTGCGTAGACCGCAATGCTTTCCTTGCGTAGACCGCATGTTTTCCTTGCGTAGACCGCAATGCTTTTCTTGTGTAGACCGCATGTTTTGCTTGCATAGACCGCATGTTTGTAATGAATTTCATTACTTGCGTAGACCGCATGTTCTGCTTGCGTAGACCGCATGCTTATGTTCAATTTCATTGCTTGCGTAGACCGCATGCTTATGATCAATTTCGTTGCCTGCGTAGACCGCGCGCTCCACTTACATGTCTGTACCTTCACAGCATTGTTATGCTTCCCACTTGCTTTGCGTTGTCACGTATTTTCAAATACATTAATATGCATATTGTTAATCACATTGTACCTGTTAAGTTTGTTTTTTCTTTACAGGCACGATATTGTATGTACGGTTCATTTAAGGCTGGTGTAACCAGATGAGCCACACAGGTATTATACGGTCTAGGAGACCCTAAATCCTCTGAAGGTGCAAGTCCTTCGGTGTTTGTCGTGCCCGAACGACTTTTGATAAGTTGCATTCTACATGTATTTTAAGCCGCACGTTGTTGCGCATTTCAAGTTCACTTGCATTGTTATGCATTTCTTGTGCAATACGCACGGTCTAGGAGACCCTAAATCCTCTGAAGGTGCAAGTCCTTCAGTGTTTGTCGTGCCCGAACGACTTTTGATAAGTTGCATTATACATGTATTTTAAGCCACACGTTGTTGCGCATTTCAAGTTCACTTGCATTGTTATGCATTTCTTGTGCAATACGAACGGTCTAGGAGACCCTAAATCCTCTGAAGGTGCAAGTCCTTCGGTGTTTGTCGTGCCCGAACGACTGTTGGCAAGGTCACATGCATTATCATGCAATCGGCGAGACCTTAAATACGCACGGTCTAGGAGACCTTAAATCCTCGGAAGGTGCAAGACCTTTAGTGCATTGATGCGCACAGTCCATTTACATTGTCATGTATCACAAAAGCCGCGTGTTGTCGCGCATTCCATGCAACATGCATTTCATACATCATCATGCATTTGCATTTCAAAAAAACAACAACAAAAACAAACAGTTGCATTGTCATGCACCATCGTAAATAGTTGCATTGTCATGCATCATTGTAATATAGTGTATATTGCATTGTAGTTTGCATGCATTCACTGCATCACTTCTATCTATGGCTCGCGCCTTTCCATGATTGAGCTTGGTCTGGTATGTGCCCATACTTTTCACGTCGAAACATAGTTCAGTGGATCGTTCTATGTTAGACACGGCTCGTATGTGTACATGCCTTTCCTGGGCAAGATTTGGTTTGGCCCGCAGGCCATATCCATTGTATTGCATTTCCATTCTATTGCATATTTGTAGATATTGCATTGTAGTTAATTCACTGCATCACTTCCATCTATGGCTCGCACCTTTCCATGATTGAGCTTGGTCAGGTATGTGCCCATACTTTTCACGTCGAAACATAGTTCAGTGGACCGTTCTATGTTAGACACCGGCTTGTACGTGTACATGCCCTTCCTAGGCGAGATTTGGTTTGGCCCGCAAGCCATATCCATTGTATCCATTTCCATTCTATTGCATATTTATAGATATTGCATTGTAGCTTGCATGCATTCATTGCATCACCTTCCATTTATGGCTTGCGCCTTTCCGTGTTGAGCTTGGTCCGGTATGTGCCCATACTTCTCATGTCGAAGCATATTTCAGTGGACCGTTCTATGTTAGACGTAGCTTGTACGTGTACATGCCTTTCCTAAGCAAGATTTGGTTTGGCCCGCGTGCCATATCCTTGTCATTTCCCCAGCATTTTCATTATATATTACATCGTAGTGTAATTGTTGCATCTAGCATTAGGATCATTGTCCTTTCCCCAGCGGGTCGTTCCCCCACTTATGTCATCCCCCCCCCAATACTTGTTCTTGCGTCCGTCTACATTACTCATAGTTCAGTTGACCGTTCTATGGTAGACAGACTTGTTACCTCCAGCAATCTATTTGACATAGGTGTGGTTTCGAACCGCTCATAATTGGATCATGATTCAATTGCTTTGCATATAATTTGCATTGTTTCAATTATATTGCATCTTCATTTGCATTGATTATACATTGTTTTGTATATATTGCAAATTACATTGCATTTTCATTTGCATTTTTTATACATTGTTTTGTATATATTACATAGCGTTCTGCATCCATTTTTGCATTGTCATGCATGTTGCTAATAACATCGTACCTGTTGAGTTGTTTTCTTTCCAGGCACGATATTGTATGTGCGGTTCATTTGAGGCTGGTGCAACCAGACCAGTCGCACAGGTATTGTATCCTCCGAGTGAGACGTATCGAGAATTGCATAATTCTCTTACATCCTTTCTGCATTGTAGTGTAGTTTGGCGTACGCTAGCTTAAAAACTATTGCATGTGTGCTTCGTTACAGTTTTTCCTTGCATGATCATAAGTTATGTCCGGCTCTGTGCACTGTCTTGCATTTTGCCCCCGCCTTCGGGCACATATCTTGTTTATCTTGCATGTTTGTCTAAGTCTTCGGCCTTGTCAAAAATGGGTCGTCTCTGGGCTTTGACATACACTCCCGTCATTGTTATAACTTTCGAGTTCTGTCAAAGAGGGGCAACTGTAGACACCCCATTTTTGACCGTCCTCAAGACTTGGACGTCACAGTTTGAACACTCGGTGATCATTCATGTTTGTGTTCGTTTGGAGTTCCCGGAGGTCTCGGCTACGTGCCTTGCCTCAAGATCTCCGAATTCGACCGTTTAGTGTCTGGTTTTGCACCAAACACTTGCATTTTGCCTTGGAGGGGCAGGGAATGCCTTGTGAGGCATCCCCACACACCACCGGCCATGGCCAGAGGCCACCGGCTGGTTTTTGCTGCCACCGGCAATGTATATTGCTGGTCGTGCATTCTTGGTTGCGTCGGCCAGTCAATTTGTCAAGATTGGGCAATTATTTGAGCAGCCGACTAACTGTTCATCTGCTTTTGCAGATATTTTAAATACAGCTATACGGCATTTTGTTCCCTCCATACACGTGTATGAGGGATGCCTTCTTGTTAGCTTACCTGTGTAAGCTTTACAAGATTGCTCCTCTATAAGAGGAGCCCTCCTCTTTGGCTTAGGCGATTGGACAAAAAGGTTAGAAAATATTACAGAGGAGAGCTCTGGATTAGGGTAGGGTTTGTGTCTCACCTATCTCTATTTCTCTCTTTCTTTTTACCTTTGTGTGTGATATAAGTGCATTTGTGTCTTACTATTGAACACAAAACACATTAGTGTTAACCTTCCTTGGCTACTGAGGTTCTAGAGGTTGTTCTTGAGGTTCTTGGTGGTTTTGAGCTTGGAGAGCAGCTGGTCCACCCATTGTTGAAGAGGGTCTTCAGTGTAACAATCTTGCCCTTTTTACCCCTTTCTTTGCATTGCATTTTTTGGCCTATACTTAGAACTTTGTTTTGCTAGTGTATAATAATAAAAAAGCTTCTTTTTTTAGGCCCTCTAAATAGTTTGTTTAAAAGTGTTTGTGGGTTTGTGGGAGTGGTTGACCCTTTAGGCCTTGAGAGGCCCCATTTTTTGCATTTTGAGTGAGCTCCGGACCTTGGTGTTTTGGGCCTCCTCACCACTGAAATCTGAGGAATTCAGAGGTGGAGGAGTGGTGCCCTTTGGAGGGGTTGTTTCCCTTAGAGGAGAGGGCCACCCCATTCTCCTTGTTGTCCTTGAAATGACCATTACTGGCCTCTTGAGGGAGCACCTAGCTAAAGCTTCATTTTTGGACCATGCTTAGCTGATTTTGTGGCTTATTATGTCATAATATGCTTCTGGGTTTTAAATGGTTTGGGTTACACCATGGCATGCTTAGCATACCTACCTTGTAATGCCATGTTTAGGCTTAAATGCCTTTAGGTTGTAACCAATTGGGTCAAGATATATTTTAGCTTAGCTTTGTGAAGCTTTTGTGCGTTATTTTGCCATGTTTGAGGTCCGTCCTTAGTCATTTTGGTCACCATCACATGTTTAGTATAGCCCTTGCATTTTGGCTTGTTGGCTTGAGTATGTTTGAAGGTATAGCATGCATTTACTTGTTTGTTTTAATGCATTTGGCACCATTTATAGCATCATTTCAGTCCCCTTAGCATGCTTGTATGTTTGCCTTGGATGCCCCTTTGATGCCTTATGAGCTTGCGTGGCATGCTACTTGAAAGCGCATTTGTGCATGCCTTTGAATTCAAGCCATTTAGATGCCATCTAAGTGGTCTTTTGGGCTTTGTTTTATGTACTAAAACTCTGTTTTGGTCGTTAAATCCATGCCATGTTTGATCTTGCTAAGTGTGGTCAAATACCCCTTTTAGCTTGTCTTGAATCTTGGACCATTGTCCCATGCTTAGCCTATCTTGGTTGCTTGGTTTGGCACCATGTTCTTGCATGATTTTCAGAGCTTAATGCATGACGTTAGTCCATGTTTGCATCCTCTTAAGTGTGCTTGAGAATTGCTTTTAAATGCTTGAAGTATTGGACACCCATTGCATGCATGTGCGCGTGTGTGTTAGTCCTTCATTTTGGGCACTTTGGCCACTGTTTTAGGCCTAGTTAGGACTGCCTAAATCATGTTTAAGTCCACCTCTTTGTTTGTTGCATGTACTCCTTGTATGTTGTAGCATATTGGTGAGTTGTTGCATAGTTGAACTTGCATGATTGAATGAAGTGACATGTTTGATTACATGCTTAAATACCCACATTGTGCCTTGCATACTTGTTGGTTGCATTATCCCATGTCTTGCATGTCTTGTATGCTTGCTTGCATTATCCATGTTACATACTAATGAACATGCTTAAGATTGCATTGCATTGGCATGCATGCTCTACCTCTTGACCAAATCATGATAGAGGTTGAGTCCCATTGGTTTGTTGGTTTGCATTGCATTTGACATCAAAATGTGCACACTTGGTCCCTTGGACCATCACGCATGGAAATGCGCGATTGACGGTCCGAGAACCAAGGACCATGTCCCTTTGAGTCATACACATGATAAGGGATAGGATTGGTGCATATATTGCTTGAATTGCATCACCATGCTATGCCTTGCCCTCTGTTGCTGTCAATTACAGATTATGCAGGAACTTTCTGCCGACCGGCGGTGTTTAATGCCGACAGGCAATCCTTCCAGGGCCGATAGCTTCATAAACAGCCGATGATCACATAACACTGCTGGTGGCTATTCTACTCAGCCGGTGGTGTCTCCCAATGCCCAGGGAAACAATTCTGAGACTTTGGCAGTCCTTCAAGAGGCAGTGCAGGGAAAACAGAGGCAGCTTATGCATGGCGGTGTACTTCCGAGCAAGACCCGAGCATGCGCGCATCAAACCCTCCTCCCAAGGCCCCTTTTATTGCTTTTCTTATGCTTAGTTAATTTGTTAATTAATTAGGTGATTTGTAATAATTAATTAGCTTGTGAGTTAGTTAATTTGTATTATTCTTTCGATCCCTCCGAGCGAGGGCGAATTTGTAATAAGTGTGGGTGAGTGTGTGCATGTCTTCCAACCCCCACTTCTTTCTCCCTTTTACTTACCTGCTTTGATGGTTAGTAATAGGACATGTTTAATTTAGCATACCTTATGCTACGCATGCGTTCATCCATACATTTGTCTTGCATGCACCGGGCTCGGTACATCATGCTAACTGCATTTGCACTTCAATTCCAAATTGAATACGTGCATCAACTGATTGCATTTCACATGCCATGTTTAGGTTAGCCGAGCCTACTCTAAATTGCATCCTGTATGTGTTGCACTAGTCAATTTGACATGAACTAGGACCATGCATGTTGGCTAACTAGTTTATTGTTTTGGCTTGGAGTACTAGGTAAGCATTTATGCTTTAGCATACCGCATGTGTGTGAGTGTTGCCATGACAACATGATTACCATGTGGCTAGATGCTTATGTGATAAACTGTTTCGATGCCTGTGGGTGAAGGTTGGATTGTCTGAGTTGAAAAAACTCGTTGAAATCCATATTTTAGCCTACTTACGAGTAGTAAATTCCAAAACATTTCCCAAAACAAACGGATATGCAATGCTTATTCCCAAATTAGGCAATCTAGTCTATACTTGTTTGCTGTGCGCATAACGTAGTAATTTTAGGCTAATAACCAGAATAAGAACACATAACGTCTTCAAAAACGGATATCATGGTTAGTAGAGGCCGATCTTCGGATCGGGCGAGAGGGGGTGCTCATAGCTGACCTTCCCCGATCGTACCCAAGTTCCCGAGCCGAGGCAACTTTGGTGATGACGGACACGTGGCCTCTGGCACCGAGTCAGGGTTTCCTAAATTCCCCCATAAAAAATATTTAGGTGGCGACTCTATATCTGGCAAAGCAGTCCATGTTTGGCACTTCTCTTTTTAAAAATCTGTTTTCTCAAAACGATTTGCCAGATTTGGACTCTTTGGTTCAGATTAAGAACCGTGACACAAATCGAGTCCGAGCTGTAGCGCGGGGTCCCTCGCGGACGTGCTACAATCAGCATCTTCCCACCACATGCCATCGGGAACTGATAGATACCTATCCAGCTCCGTCACAACTATTCTTGTGCCCATAGCACCTTCCATCCCCGTGCCCACAGCACGCTCTGCTCCTGTGTACATAGCATGTTCTGTCCCCGCAGGGGCCTTGCCCTTTCTGGCCCTCTCAAAATCCTCGATCCTTTCTCGCTCAGATTGCTTCACCGCAGCTTGCTGTCCAACACCTCCTGTATTCAAATTGTTTGGATCCCGAGCGAAATTCTTAACACCGGCGCTCTTCGGTGATGCATCCAGATTCCTGGCCCTTCTAGCCACAGTTGATGTCCCCGTCCCTAACGGACCCTGCTCTAGCTGAGGTTGTTCAATAATATCCGGCTGGTCGTCAAGCCACCCAGTACACTCTGCTGTCCCATTCAAATCAAACCAGTTGACTGTCATGTCTCTCGGATCTTGCTCGTTGAAAAATTGAAGGTTAGCAACATCCTCTTCTGGTTCTGCCAGGTCATCCAGCCCCTGATTAAGTCCATCCTCTCGCACTACACAAATCTCTGCCTCCACTGGCAATTCCACATTCGGCCTTGCCTGGCCTGTTGATGTAATGTAACTGCTCAGGTTGTACATGAAGCTTGCAAACCTCTCAGGCTTTGTATTTGCGTTCTCATCTATGTCCACAGTCGACCCACTTCTATCTTCGATAGCTACCATCACCGTTTCAGGTTGGGTTTGGGAGATTCCAACACGCACAAGTCAGTGCTGTCAGGAATGAACACCTCCGACTTGGGTAGGTGAGAAGGGGTGATATATCTACTAGGGTCGTATGACACAACCCTTGTTTGGATCAAATTGATACGTTTGGGAGGTGGAGCTTGATTATGTGGTGGGAGAGGGTTGGTTGTGACATTCGGTTTCTCTAGAGGCACGATCACCCTATTGTCAACGAGATCCTGAATCTCGTGACGCAATCTATAACATTGGTCGGTGTCATGACCATGCTGTTGGTGAAATGCGCAGTATTTAGCTCGGTTGTGGGAGGGGGGA
The DNA here is from genome assembly GCF_004153795.1 of Camellia sinensis. NCBI lineage: Eukaryota > Viridiplantae > Streptophyta > Magnoliopsida > Ericales > Theaceae > Camellia > Camellia sinensis. Next base: position 139,841 of record NW_021028452.1, on the reverse strand, counting down.
AGTTTTTCTGGCAATGGCTGCGGCTCTAGGGGCTTCAAGTGCCCTTTCCTGATCAAAACCCCCAGAGCCTTAGACAAAGGCATGTATAGTGGGGTAAAGGTTCTTTGCCCTCTGGGTGGAAACTTGGTTGTTTGTAAACTGCTTCCGGACGCATCGGTGAATGGTGTAGCTGAAAGGGTTCTCGGGGTGGTGGTAGTGGTAACCATACTTACATCTGAAGCTCTGGCAGCTGCAACACTGCTTGTGCCTGCATTCATACTACGGTTGAATACCATCCTGGGCTGTTCTCTCTCATGATCAATGAGGCCTTGCTTTATAGCGTCCTCGATCTGTACCCTTATCTCATGTAAATCAACAAAGGTAGGAAGGGGGAGGACGATCATCTTCTGCATGAACTTGGGCTGGAGGTTGCGCACAACCATTCGTATTTGGTCCTTGTCGACCAGCCTGATGGTCATCATCGAGGCCTTAGCCCTCCAGCAGGTCACAAAATTAGAGAAGCTCTCCTTCGGCTCTTGCCTAGTGGTCTTGAGATCACGAGTTATGACCTCGACCTACGTATTGTAGGAGTATTGAGCTACAAAGGCCTCAGCCATCTCATCCCAATTACTCTTAATAGCATCTTCCAGTTTTGCGTACCAAATGGCCGCTACACCCGACAAGGTCTGGCCAAACAAAGAAAGCTTCTGCAATCTGGAGAGGTCCATCGGCCTTAGTATGTTCGAAAACAACCGTAAAGGCACCATAGGATCCCCAGACCCATCAAAGCGGTCGATGTACGGCATTTTAAACCGATCTGGCAGTGTCACGGCCAAGTCGGTGTACCTGTCCTCAATATCTGGAATGGACTTCACACTTTGAGATTTCTTGAACAGCTTTTCAAGCTTGCTCACTTTCAACGTTGTGGGGTCCACCTCAAACTCAAAGGGAGAATCTGGTAGGTTGGTAGGTGTTTTGGGTAGCTGGGGTAGGATTGGGGGCGGAGCCGGCCCTGTCGGAACGTCCGTATCTTCCTGGACATTTGGTGTCTCCCCGGGTATTGGAACTCTTGGTGGGAGAGGAACTTGGTGTGAAATTGATGCTCCGGTTTGCTACTGTAACCTGGCGATTAACTCTGCTTGTTGGGCCATGACCTCGGCCTATTGTTTGGAAAATTCTGCTTGACGGGCAGCGTCCTGTTGCATGGTCCTCATACTTTCCTGGAGCTGACGCATCATCTCCTTTATACCTGCCATATCGCGCTGATCTATCTGCACAACCGGTATATTTGTCCCTACAGTAGAAACTAAGACCTCAGCCTGACTGTCCACTGATGGGGTGGACCACTGATCTGACGACCGCTGTGCCGGTACACTGCGTCCTCTTGACCTTCGTCTGGTAACCGGGGGTAAAGAAAGGAACACTGCTTGCCCGTCTATCAGATCCCTAGATCGATTAAGTCTACGACCTCTAACCCAGAGTGCTCGGGGGATATCTGCCTGGTATCAATGGTGCCAAACTATCTTGCAAAAAGATAAATAAAGCATAATAAGGAAATAATGAACAGAAAAAAGGACAGCATAACGGCTTAAATTAACACAACACACAGTTTGGTAAACACAAGCTAAATGAACCGTCCTCAACTACTGATCACTGTTCCCAAATCACTGCCCCAAATCTGAATCTGATACCCGCAGATATAATTGATTCCTAAGTGATGATGCTGATGCCCGCAGGCCTGATACCCAAACTTGCAGACTGATACATGCATACCCTGTAGAGGCCAACTCTAAAAAGCACATAACAAGCAAGTGAGAGCCAAAACACTCCTATCTTAGGGTAGGGTTTCGCTGTCCTATTTTGTCAGGAGCTAGGGTTTCACTATGCGCACAACGGTTTCAAACAACCTGTAATCGGGTAAGCAACCTGTCCTAGCTTGGAATAGTCACTATGGATTCCGATATGCACTAGGTCGAATGGTCAAAAAGGGTGCCCCGCTAAAAATCATGGTTTGTGTTCCCGTTGTGGCAGAGCCCGTAACCGGTCAGCCTTATGGCACGCTTCTCAAAGCATGCCTCCGGTAAACCGTTCAGGAATAGCATACGGCAAACACAGTGTCCTAAGCGCACCAATGCAAATGCAATGTAAAGAAACACATAAGTGTAATCAAAACAAGATATCATGAGTTCGAGTCAAGCTCTCTAAATCCCCAGTGGAGTCGCCAGAAACTATAGACGCGCCCCGAGGGCTTTGCTTCTACAATTCGAACTCAAATGTCACAGTTCTGAATCTAATCCCGTAAAGTGCAATGCGAGACCGATAAATCACCAAAGAGTCCAAATCCGGCAAATCGTTTTGGAAAACTAATTTTTAAGAAAGAAGTGCCAAACATGGATTGTTTTGCCAAATACAGAGTCGTCACCTAAATATTTTATTTTGGGGGAATTTAGGAAACCCTAACTCGTTACCTAAGGCCACATGTCCGTCATCACCAAAGTTGCCTCGGCTCGGGAACTTGGGTACAATTGGGGAAGGTCATCTATGAGCACCCCCACTTGCCCGATCAAAGATCGGCCTGTACTAAGCATGATATCTTGTTTTTGAAAACACATGTGTTCTTATTCCGGTTATTAGCTAGAATTACTATGTGATGCGCACACCACACAAGTATAGACTAGATCGCCTAAGTTGGAACAAAACATTTCATGTTTGTTTGTTTGAAAATGGTTTAAAGGTGCTACTCGCAAGTAGGCTAAGAAGTGGATTTGCCACCCTCAAGTGGGCTTAGAAAACATGATTTTGCCACAATCAAGTGGGCTTAAAACTCATATTTCAATGAATTGTTCCAATTCAAGTAATCTAACCTTCACCCACAAGCATTCTAGCAATTATATCATATAAGCAGTTAGCCTCATGGCAAGCATGCTGTCATGTTAATACTCACACTTATGCAAGATGCTAAAGTATAAAAGCTTACCTAGCACTTCGAACCAAAACAATAGCTAGTTAGTAATCAATGCATGATCCTAGCTATGTTAAGATGGCTAATGCAACACATGCAAAATGCAACTAGAAATAGGCTTGGCTATTCTAAGATGGCATATGAAATGCAACAGTTGAAACATGTATTCAACTTGGAATTGAAATACAATGCAGTTAGTATGATGAGCCGAGCCCGGTGCATGCAAGACAAATAAATGAATGCAAACATGCGAAGCATAAGGATGCTAATTGAAATATGCCCTAAACTAACCATCAAAAGTAGTTAAGTAAAAGGGAGAAAGACGTGGGATTGGAAGACATTCACACACTCATGCACAGTTATTACAAAATTTGTCCTCTCGACGGAGGGTCCGAATGAATAATACAAACTGACTAATTAACTAACTAATTAGCTAATTAATTATTACACAACACTTAACTAATTAAACATATTAATTAAGCTACTAAAGAGGTAAAGAGGCCTCGAAAAGAGGGACAAATGCATGCATGCTCGACTCCGCTCGAAAAGCTATCGCCATGCTCATGCTGCCTCTGTTTGCACTGCTCTGCACCTCCGAAAACTGTGCAAGTCTGAAGGATGGTTCTGAATCACCTTCTGGGTGCTGTGAGAGGCCATCGACCAAGTGAAAAGGCCATCGACCAAGGGGAACTGATCATCGACCAATAATGGGGCCCTCGGCCATAAATTTGTAGCCAACCGGAACTGAAGATGGCCAGCCGGCCATCTCTTCTTGTGGAATGCTATTTTGTTGCAGCAGAGGACAAACAGCGCATGGCAATACATTTTCAAAGCAATGTGTGCACAAACACCCTCCCTATAATGTCATGAACTCAAGGGAGTATGGTTCTCGACCCTCGGGCCATCAATCACGCATTTCAGTGCATGATGGCCAGAGGAGCCAAGTGTGCAAATGAATATGTAATGAATGCACAAAACACATGAAGGCCTCACACTCTATCATGTTGGATCAAGAGCGGTGACTAACGATTGAGGCACGTTTCGTCACTTCAAGTACGAACGTTCCTCGCTCCTCATGTTTGGTTTGACACCCCAAACCAAGCACAATGCAATGCATGCAACCAAGTACAATGCAACATGAAAATGCAAGGTGATGTAACATGAGCATGACAAATGCCATGCAATGCAACCTAACATGTACACAACATGGAATGCAGTAAATATGTAATACTACTACGCATCCTAGATATGCGAACATACAATGTGATATGCGCATGATACCAGCAATAAGTATGCAACAACATGCAATATAAAAGGCATACAACAATACACAAACCGCATGATCCATGGACTTACACTAAAGATTGATAGGCCTCAGCCACACCAAAACAGTGGCCAAAATGATGAAGTGATAGAATGAAATGCACAATGAGCATACACATGCAATGGTCCAAGAGTTAAGGCATAATGTCACAACACCCAAACATGAGCGAGGGGTGACAATCATCGTAGTATGGTGACACCATAATCTCTAAAATTGTGTTAAGAGTGATGCCAAATCAAACACATAACACAAGCAAGGCATGCTAATGGACTTCAAGTTCAAAGCTAGCCAAGGTACTCGAACCATGGCCATATCAACCAACCCCCAAAGGACCAAGGTGACCCAAAAAATTCCAAGGCAGTCCAAAACAAGGCTAGAACATGCATGGGATGAGGCCAAAACATGCTAGAAAGGTGAGCACAAAACAAGACGCATACAAGGCCAAAAGGGGCAATTGCACTACACCTATTATAACCAAGCATGGCATGACTTAGGCCAATAAAATCAGAGTTATGGCATGTCAGAATGAGCCCAAAAACCCACTTAGATGGCATCCCAAAGGCCTAAGTATGATGGCATGCATAATGACCTATTCTGAAGGCATGGAATAGGTGATAAATGCAAGTGTGTGACCATGAAACATGGACTGAAATCACATTTCACATGATGCCAAATCATGAAAATACTTCAAGTAACATATGCTAATGAACTCAAGGCACAAAGCTTGCAAGCTAGAATGAACCGAGGCTATACAAAACAACGCATGCATGACCAAGACAACACCAAACAGAGCTTAAACATGGTGAAACATGAATAAAAGCTCCTTTGAGTTGAGCCAAAACATGCAAGAATAGTGGTCCAAACACAAAATGCATGTTATGCCAACATGCAAGATTACTCTACAAGTATGTGAAGCATGCAAGATGCCATCAAACCAATGTGGAACAGAGTTAAGGCAGGTCCTAAAAGCCATTAAAAAGTGTTGAAATAGAACCAAGACATGCTAAGTAAACATGCTACTCTTATAAGCCAACAACACAAGCATATGAGACATATGGAGAGAGGGGTGTCCCCCTCCTATACAATACTCCAAAATCACTTCTCCACCACTAAAAATCCTCTGGATTTCAGTGGTAGGAAGGTCAAAATAAGATGATCCCAAAGCTCAAAAGTAAAGGCACAAAACAAGGCCAAACAAGGCCTAAGAGGGGGTAAACAACCCCCAACCAAAAAGTGACCTTAAGCAACCATAACAAGCATACAAAATTAGAACTTTTTGTAGTTTAGAGGCAGGCTTGAAATGATATAGAAGTATGTGTAAAAGTTTAAGCCAGAATGGGGTATCTAAAGTTTAGAATCTCACATTTGAAGAATAACTTCAAGAACATAAGACCAGCAACTCTCTTTGATGAAAACCAGCTCAAGAACCTTTAAAACCAACCTCCTAGTACCTCAGCACACAAGGATGGTGTAACTCTAGGTGTTTGTGTGCAATAGTAAGAACAAAACACACTTTTGAGCTCAAACACAAACACAAATCTAGAGAGAGGGAGATATAGAGAGAGAGATATATATCTAACTTGTATATCAGATTTCTAGAACCCTTGGAAAGGGAGAGGAGGCTCTCCTTTTATAGAAAACGAATTTTGCAAAGCTTCATTGAGAAGCTAAGCAAGGCTAAAATCCCTCCATACACGTGTATGGAGGGGGGAATTGTGCGTGCCAGTTGTGCCAGCTGGCCCAAAATATCTGCCAAAAGCAGATGGAAAGGGGTCGGCCAGAAAGTATGGTCGATTGACCAACAAAGGTGGCCGGTCGACCAAAAACAATGCAGATTGGCCAACACCTTTGGCCGATGGCAAGAAAAAAGGGCCGATGGCTTCATGCCTTGGCCGATGGGTTTAGGAAATGGCCAACAAGCCACCCTCTTCCCTTAAAAGCAAAAACACAAGTGCTTGGTCCACAACCAAGCACAAAATAGTCAAGTTGAGAGATCTTGAGGCAAGGCATGGGGCTGAGACCTCCGGGAACTCAAAACGAACACATGCAAAGATGATCATCGAGTGTTCAAAAGATGACGTCTAAGTCTTGAGGACGTTCAAAAATGGGGTGTCTACAGGATGCTACTGAGGAGCGTGGACCTGCTTAGCATTTATGGTATCCTGGTAAGTTCTTTCAACCTTAGTACCAAAACCTTGGTTAATCTATTCCATACTGATCTAATACATTACATTATCAATACGACATTTGATAAACTGCACTCACATACCACTCACGGCACTGACACACTACATCTCATATACTGGCCACAACCCTCATACACTGCAATCATATACTACATTTGATATCATTCTCAGCCTCGCATAGCATAACTGATGCATTTGCCAAATTGTTCTTTTCAGGCCCCATTCAAGATTCTAGCCACAACGGGTGCCTCAGCGGGACCTTCAGTGCCTCCCAGAGCAACGGGGGGAGTCGAACGAGGGATGACGGTACACAGCCGAGGCAGACATAGGTGTACTCGTAACGAGAGCAGTACGCGGGAGCCTGCCACAGATGATGATGAGTCTGACGAGGAGGCAGTGAGCCCACAGTCGGAGTCTTCTCAAGATGGAGATGAGGCTGGAGATGGGTCGGGTTCAGACGCTGGCAGCGGAGCTAACGGTGGTGATCCTGGACCTTCATTCGGGAAGAGGACGAGAAGGGATTCCCGCACTTGCGGTGACTGGCGCCGATTTTAGATGCTCTCATTTTGCTTTATTTTTCTTTTTGCTTGTAGTTTTTGCACATTGTACTGTGTCAGGCAGATTCACTTTCCTTAAAACTCTGTACTTTTGCAAAAGAAAAAAACATGATGGAATGAAAAATAGCTTTTTGTTGAATAAGTGTTACATTTGTACATTCTAAGCATCGCATTGCATCGCATTACATAACAGTGTAAATGAGATTGAACTTGGTTTGAAAACTACAGACTCAAATTGAATTGCCTTAATCAAGTAGTGAACCAACTGACAACTGAAAGGACAAAAAAACTCGACAAGCAAAAACAAGACTTGACATGCTAACCAAATGTAAATACAACTCGATAAGAAAGAAAAGAACTTAATAATCAACACAAAATACAACTCGATAAACAAAATATAACAACTCGATAAACAAATCGAAGCAACATAGGCACAACTTCGCAAAATCGTCAAAAAAAAAAAAAGACATTCGAAGTGGAACAAGACATAAGGTCTGAACACCTCCAACACATGGATAGCTTCAGAGGGCAATAGGAGAGGCCATCGGCCAAGGTAGAAGGCCATCGGCCAAGAGAAATGACCATTGGCCACAAATACTAGCCGATCGGCTAAAAAGATGGTTGGTCGACACCCTTTTGGGCCGATCAACCAAAAATGGCAAGAACCTCCAGAATGCTGCCACCTGTCTTCCACTCAACACCTTATCTTCTACAAAAGTCCCAGCTTCGTAGCTCCTCCATTTCAATTCTGTTTTTGCACCAAATGGAGGCATTTCTTGTCGAAAATCTCACAAATTGGATTGCTAACTTGGACGGCTTGTAAAAGTTGAATTTTCGGGGCTTCAGAATAAACGCACTATTCACGCTGAGCCACACTCCGCTGTGTTTTCCGTTCCTCCATGCCACAGCTAGATGTTGGAATCCGGTTACGCATATTTTTAGCTTTGGCGGACAAGAGATATGTCCCACTTTTGAAGACTTCTAAGCTTTGATGGAGTCCGAACGCGATGAAGAAATCCTATCCCAATTCCGCTTCGGCCACATCCAAGCCTTAGGACGGATGTGCAGGTTCACTATGCATGACGCTCGGCCTTTGATCCGTGATGGAGAATTGGATATCCCCAGCTTGATTCATCAATTTTCTGATGCCGGTGACCATGATGATCATCACTGGCAAGGTTGTCGGCAACATGCACTTTACTTGTGCATATTATCTCATTTCTTGCTTGCCTCAGGCTTCGGAGGATCTAGCATCCGTTTGATTAAGGTTGCCCAGGGTTTAAAAGAGGGCAAGAGCTACATTGCCATGACGCTAGCTGAGACATTGATGGGTTTGAATGCTTTCCATCGCCAAGAGATGACAAGATTTGCGGGGAGTCCACTACTGCTACAGGTAATGTTTCCCACCCTATCTCACATATATTTCTCACGTTACTCGGCCCTCTAACTTGATTTTTCTCTCAAAAACCCTTTTCTCACTTTTCCCTCCACGTACACCTCTCTATTCTTTAATCTCTCATTTTTCATCCCTCCCCAGATATGGTTGATGGATAAGTTGAAGGTTGTGGACTCATGCCCAGCATATTTAGCTCGTGGCTATTTCTTCCGAGGACGTCTAGTCAATGCCCCTGATGAGGGATGGTGGTACGAATGGATGTAAAGTCTATTCGCTAGCAGTATTGCTTGGCGCTACCCATGGCTCGATCTGCCGGCAATGAGTTACAGCATGTCCCGGCAGCCCGGGTTCAGCTGATTGGCCTGACACATTGCGTGTTCTATTTTCCATTCCGATTCTGGCACCAGTTCAAACATGATCAGACTTGTCCAGAAGAAGGGATAGAGTACCCTGTTGCATTTCCGGTCCAAGGCGCACAGCTAGCTCGGTATGCCATAGCATGGAGGACGAGAGAGCTTCTGGCCCCCGCTCTCACTTTCAGTTATAGCCTCTCTGATGAGTGCATAGCTTGGCTTGATGAGGAGGCACAGGTTGGGCCTACTTTGGCAACAGAGGCTTCGACCAGCTCTGGGAGGGGGCACAGGAACACCTGACTATGCCCCGAATTTATTGCTTTATCAGTACTTTCAAGTTTTCTTTATGAATGTAATAAAAAGCAACTTCAATTTGTATTCAAGAGTAGGAGAACTCTGTACTGAAATCAATGTAATTGAAGGTTGTGGGTACTAAAAATTTTCCGTTTGGTCCAAAAATGGTCTAAGTTGTAAAAAGATTAATTTGAGCAAAAATCAACTTTTATTAAAACTTTTCAAAACCATTTTCGATATGGATCACAACTGGACACGCGCGAGATCTATCACTGAGATGTACAACCCCGGATTCTAGCAACTGGAAAGTTGCCCCTAGTCTGAATAGCACTGCACTGGAGATCACAACTGAGGTCTTGAATGCAAGATAGACACAGATGACCAGTATGAGCACATGGACAGAGTTGATCGGGGAAATGTTTATGGCTAGACTTCGGAATGAAGTTGTCTACGTATCCCAAAGATGGGAATCAAGCCTTACATAGTTCAGCTCGGGTTCACTCGTGTATTAACACTCTCCTTTTGCGCTCTAACTTTTGCCAAGGCCGCCCTTTCTGGGTTTTCAACCTTGCGAGCTCAGTTTTTACAATTTCAAATTTTTCATGCTCTAACTTTGCTTAGGTTGCCCTTTCGGGTTTTCGGCTTAGCGAGCCACTCAGGGAAAGTATTTCTTCAACTTGTCCATGTTGATTGGCTATGAGAACTCTAGGCCATCTAGGTCCATCAGAACGACCGCTTCACCCGACTAGATAGACTTGGTGATGTAAGGGCCAGTCTAATTGGGTTTGAACTTGGCCCTAGGGTCGTGGATGGGAGCTCGGTTGTCTTTGAGCACTAGATCCCCTTCCTTCAAAATCCGGGACTTAACCTTCTTGTTGAAAGCCCTGGCAATTCTTCATTGATAACCCTGGACGTGATACAATGCTTTGAGCCTTCTTTCATCAAAGAGCATGAGTTCTTTGAACCGGCTTTGCTACCATTCTGCCTCAACTATCTGGGACCCAGCTAATACCCGTAATGACGGAACCTCAACTTCGATAGGCAGAACAGCCTCCATCCCATAAACCAAGGAATATGGAGTTGCTCTAGTAGAAGTTCGAATTGAAGTCCAGTAGCCCCAAAGAGCAAATGGCAGCTTATCTGGCCAGTCCCGGTTGGTTTCCACCATCTTCTGCAGAACATGCTTGATGTTCTTGTTGGCGGCCTCAATAGTTCCATTGGTTTGCGGCCGATATGTAGATGACTTATGAAAAGCCACGTTGTACTTCTCCAACAAGTCGACCACCTCCTTCTTCAAGTGGGAACCATTATTCGAAATTATCTCATTCGGGACCCCGTAGCCACAGATGATGTTGTTTCTGATCAAACTTAGCGACATGCGATGCCTTCAACACCGCGTAAGATTGGGCCTCAACCCACTTCATAAAGTAATCTATTACTACCAGAATGTACTCATGCCCGTTTGACCCCTTCAGAGTGACAGCTCCAATCACATCAATCCCCTAGACTGAAAATGGCCATGGCGAAGTCATGTTATACAGCTTCGACGGTGGAATGTTCATCGGTTTGCATGGATTTGACATTTGTGGCATCGCCGGACAAGGCTAATACAATCGTCCTCCATGGTGGACTAGTAATAACCCTGTCTAAGGATCTTCCGGGCTAGCATCACCCCGCTCTTGTGCGCTCCGCACTCTCCTCCATGGATGGCCTCTATCAGGCGCTTGGATTCTTCAGCATCAACACACAGCTTATGCATCCCAAGATAACCCCTTTTATACAGTTTACCCCTGCAGACAATGAACTGAGTAGCCATTCTTCGAATTGCCCTCTTATTTTTTGCATTTTCCCTGGTGGATACGCTTCCTTTTTCAAGAAGTTCCAAATGTCGTAATACTAGGGTTTCTCATCTTGTACCTCATTTATGGCAGCAATCAGCTCGTTGGCCGGTACGAATTTCTGTTCAATGATGATCGGACGCATCCGGACTTTGAAAGGGATGTCTATCATAGAAGATAGAGTTGCTAATGAATCAGCGAACCTGTTGTTCTCTCTTAATAGATGGGCGAAATTCAGTTTCTCAAACTGAGGAATCAGAACGTCCAAGGTCTGGTGATAGATTCTCATCTTTTCTTTTTTAACTTTCCAATCTCCTTTAGCTTGAGATACAACAAGGTTCGAGTCCCCGATGACATCCAACCGTTTTGCCCCTAGTTCTAGGGCGGCTTCTAGTCCAGCAATACATGCCTCATATTCTGCCTCATTGTTTGACACTTTGAACTGGTGTTTAAATGCTAAGGGTATAAGGGAATTGTCGGGTGCTATCAGCAACACCCCTATCCCATGCCCGTATTGGTTTGACGCTCTGTCAAAGTACATTGTCCAAGTTTTTTCTTCGACATGCAGAATGGCCTCTTCTAGGAACAGATACTCAACTGCTTCATCCCCTTCAACTGGGTGATCAGCTAGAAACTCCGCTATTGCTCTCCTATTCACTGACTTGTGTGTCATGTACTTCAGATCAAATTCGGAAAGCAGAAGCAACCAATGAGCTAGCCTACCCGTAAGGGTCGGTTTCTCGAAGAGATATTTGATGGGATCTAATCTTGAAACCAGTATTACGTAGTGAGCTAACAGGTAGTGCCTCAGCTTCCTGGTAGCCCATACCAAGGCCAGATAAGCCTTCTCCAGCGAAGTATAGCGGGTATCGTAATCCAGCATTTTCTACTCAAGTAGTAGATTGCCTTCTCCACTTTGTCCTCAGACTCCTGTGCAAGCATGCAGCACATTATAGTTCCAGTCACTGAAAGGTACAGAATCAATGGTTTCTCCATTTCAGGCGGTGACAACACAAGTGGGTTCTGTAGATATTACTTGATCTGCTCGAAAGCTGCTTGGCATCGGCTGTCCCATTGGAACTTCTTTCCTTTCTTCAGGAGACCAAAGAGTGGTTCACAAGTCAAGGTTAATTTTGCAATAAACCGTCATATGAATTGCACTTTACCCAGAAAGCCTCGCATCTCCTTTTCAGTCCTCGGTGGTGGCATTTCTAAGATGGTCTTGATTTTGGAAGGATCGACCTCGAATCGTCTCTGTGTGACCAAGAGCCCCAACATTTCCCTGCTGTAACACCAAATGTACACTTCTGAGGATTCAGCCGCAACCAATACTCTCTGATCCGTTGAAAGAATTTCTACAAGGCGATGTAGTGGCCCTCTCTTTCCTTGGACTTGACAATCATGTCATCCACGTACACCTCAACCTCTTTATGGATCATATCATGCAAAATTGTGGTCGCAGCCTGTTGATATGTAGCCCTAGCGTTCTTCAGCCCAAACGACATCACCCTATAACAATAGGTTCCCCATGGGGTGGTAAAAGCAGTCTTCTCCTGGTCTTCCGGTGCCATTAAAATCTGATTGTAGCCTGAAAACCCATCCATGAACGAGAGCAGCGCATGCCCAGCAGTGAAGTCCACAAATTTGTCGATATGTGGTAGAGAAAAGTCGTCCTTCGGACTGGCTTTATTCAAATCCCTAAAGTCCACACATACCCGAATTCAGTCGTCCTTCTTCGGCACTTGAACTATATTGGCCAACCAAGTTGGGTACTCAAATACCAGCAAGAACCCTGCGTCAATTTACTTGGTGACTTATTCTTTGATCTTTAGAGCCCAGTCCAGGCGGATCCTTCAGAATTTCTACTTAACAGGTTAGGCCTCTGGGTCAAGAGGGATCTAGTGCTGTACAATCTCAGGATTGATTCCAGGCATGTCTTCGTAGGACCACACGAAAACATCTTTGAAATCTTTTAACAAAACGACTAAACACTCGCGCTCCTCCGAAGACAATGTGGACCCGATCTGGACCAGCTGTGGGTCCTTCTCAGTACAAACCTTAATTGTGGTGATTTCATCAACCAAGGGTTTAACAAACCTCTCCTGCTCTTGATCAAATAAATATTGCAAAACCGGAGGAATTTCTTCCTCGTCATTTTCATCAAAATTTTGAAAGTCTTGATTAATGCAATAAATTAATGACACAGAAAAGTACTCGAAAGCCATAACCATTCCATTCCCATTAATCACTTCCAAATCACTTGATTCCTCTGTTACAATAGACTCAAAGGAAAAAGAAAAAGACGACTTGGACAGGACAGTGGCATCCGAGTTGTCACCCCCAAGAATACCAGACTTAGACTTAGATGAGCTGGAACCTGATTCCGACTCCATAGACTTGGTGGAATCAGATTCCAGATCACTACCTGAGCCGGTGCTGCTCAATAAAAAGCCTTCCTCATATTGCCAGACGAGGGAGGGTGCGATGGATGCATCCAGAATTTTTGAAGATGGGCTCACAGCCACTTCATTCCCAATCATGGACATTGAGAAGTTATCCCCCAAGCACTCTTGTATGATCTGAGGGTCTGAGAGTGGACAAGCCAGTGCTACCCCCATTTCAATCTTTGTGCTCTCGAAACCCTCCTCCTTGCACTACTCAGCCTCAGCTGGTGGGTGTGTCTGTTCTTCGGCAACATCATCCCCGGACAATTGCAAGTCAAAGAAAATCTCAAACCCCCACAAGCGTCGCCTCTCGGCATTTAGCCATGGCTCTGGGAAGCTGCAGAACGGGAAGTCTTCCCCCTCCCAGACAAAGCATCCGTTCAGGGTACCTTGGACTGGTCGGTGCATCAACTAATAATGCTTCCCGGCCAGCTTTGTTCTGGCTCTTCCGGACAACTCTTTTCCTTTCCTCACCCAGCCCTCCTTGGTAGGCAGATAACCTAAACCAAAGGTATGTGGGTTATGCGGCACTTCAGTCAATGCTGCAATGCCTTTCCGGCCACTTCGCCCTAATCCCATCCCGGGGATGTGCTGTAGCTTGTTTATAAGGTAGACTAATTGTGCGCTGACGTATAGCCCTCATCAATAGCTAGAATGTTCTGTACAACCTGGGCCTCGGCTAGGGTGAACCCTGACATAAATAGATCCTCTGCGCCATGCTCGATATCCAAAACTGGTGTAGAAACCTCTGGCGCCAGATGGATTAAAGAATTCTCAAAGACGATGGCTACCCCTTTCCTGTGGGGGTATTTTAGTATTTGGTGCAGGGTGGAAGAGACTGTCTTTACCTATTGCAGCCATGGCCACCCCAGGAGTAGATTGAAGGTTGTGGGAACGTCCAAGACATTAAAGTCAATATCGGGTTGTCCTGGACTAACCTTAGTCTGAATCTGTACAGTCCCCATCACCTCTCGGCTGGTATTGTCATATGCCCTTATCACCTAGGCAGTAGGCACAAAATCAGCGGGCTTCAACCGGATAGCATATCCCATCCTCAACGGACACATGTTAATAGCAGATCCTGTGTCAACAAGGACCACCGGTACCCATTTGTCTCTACACTCAACAAAGATATCGAGCAGTTTGTTATGGTTTGAGCCATCAGGCGGCAGTTCTTTGTCAGTGAAGGTCAACGTCAAGGAAGCTCCTCCTGAAAAAACCAACCCTACCAACTGCTCAGGTGTCGTATTGATTGAAAGTTTATCCTTGTCCATTGTAGAAAAGGGCAACCTGTCTGTGGACTCTTGAGGCCATAAGCAGGTCCCAGATGGAGATGTCTGCTTGGATTTTCTTAAGCTGTTTCAGTACAGTCTCCTCCTCGAGTACTTTTTCTTTCTGCTTCTCTGCTTCCTTGTCCTTTCTGGACGTCTCTGATTAATCCAAGTGTGGGGGCTTGAAATACCGCCCACTCCTGGTCATGTGGGCAACCTCTCCAACGTACCAGGTATCATCCGGTTGGCTCTACCCCCAATTTTCGTCTGTGTGGGCAAGACATAGGTCGTTATCTTCTCACCACATACCATTGGCAACCAACAGACACCTATCCGATTCCGTTATAACTACTTCTGTGCGCACAGCACATTCCGTCCTCGCAGGGGCTTTGGCCTTTCTGGCTCTCTCAAGATCTTCAATCTTTTCCTGTTCAAACTGCTTCAGTGCAGCTTGTCATTCGGAATCTTTCGTACTTAAACTGCCCGTGTTCTGAGTAAAATTCTTTACACCAGTGCTCTCCGGTGGTTGCTCCTGATTCCCGGCCATTCCGGCCACTGATGATGTTCCCGTCTTTGGCAATCCCTGTTCTGGCTAAGGCTGCTCGACAACATCTGGCTCGTCGTTGAGCCATCCAGTAACTTTTGCAGACCCATCTAATTCAAACCAGTTAACAATCACGTCCCACAGATCCTGTTCATTGAAGAATTACAGATTTGCGATATGCTCCTCCAACTCTTCCAAGTCATCTAACCGCTGACTGGGTCCATCCTCCTTAACTACACAGATCTCTACCCCAACTGGCAATTCCACCTTTGGCCTAGCCTGGCCTGCTGATGTGATATAACCACTTGGGTTGTTCATGAAGCTAGCAGACCCCTCAGGCTCTGACTGATCATTCCCATCTGCCCCCATAATCGACCCCATTCTATCTTTAATAGTCACCACCACCGGTTCTGGTCGGGTTTGGGAGATGTTCATCATGCACAAGTCCGTGCTGTCTGGAATGCACACCTCCGACTTGGGTAGGTAATAAGGTGTGATGTATATGCTCAGGTCATATGGAATGACCGAGGTTTGAATCAGGTTGATGTGTTTGGGAGGTGGAGCTTGGTTATGTGGTGGGAGTGGGTTAGTGGTGACGTTCGGCTTCTCTGGAGGCACGATCACCCTATTGTCAATGAGATCCTGGATCTCATGACGTAGTCTATAGCACTAGTCGGTTTCATGACCATGCTATTGGTGAAAGGCGCAGTATTTGGCTGGGTTGTGGGAGGTAGGAAGTTTGTCTGGGAGTGGCCGCGGCTCTAAGGGCTTCAAATGTCCTTTCTTGATTAAAACCCTAGAGCTTTGGACAGAGGCATGTATAGTGGAGTAAAGGTTCTTCGGCCTCGGGGTGGGTATCTAGCTGTTTGTGAGCTACTTCCGGATGCACCGGTAAAGGGCGTAGCAATAAGTGTTCTTGGAGTGGTGGTGGTTGTGACCATGTCCACATCTGAAGTCCTGGCAGCTGCAGCACTACCCGTGCCTGCATTAGCACTGCGGTTATATGCCCGCTTGGGCTGCTCTCTCTTATGGTCAATCAGACCCTGCTTCATGGTGCCCTCGATCTGCACCCCAATCTCATGTAGATCCACAAAGGTAGGAAGGGGGAGGACGACCATCTTTTGCATAAGCTTGGGCTAGAGGTTGTGCACAACCATCCGTATCTAATCTTTGTTAACCGGCCTGATGGTCATCATCGAGGCTTTGGCCCTCCAACGAGTTCCAAAGTTGGAGAAGCTCTTCTTCGGCTCTTGCCTCGTTGTCTCGAGATCAGGAGTTGTGATCTCGATCTACGTGTTGTAGTAGTATTGAGCTACAAAGGTCTCAACCATCTCCTCCCAGCTTCTCTTGACAGAGTCCTCCAGCTTTGCATACCAAATAGCCTTAACACCCGACAGGGTTCGGCCGAAGAGGGAAAGTTTTTGCAATCTGGAGAGGCCTATCGGTCTTAGGATATCTGAGAACAACCGCAGGTGCACCATGGGGTCCACAGAACCGTCGAAGCGGTCGATATGTGGCATCTTAAACTGGTCCGGCAAAGTAACCGCCGAATCAGTATATCCATCCTCTGTATCCGGAATGGAATGAGCTCCTTGTGCCTTTTTGAACAACTTTTCTAACTTGCTCACTTTCAGCGTTGTTGGATCCACCTAAAATTAAAACGGTGTATCCACTAGATTAGAGGGTGCTTTGGACAACTGAGGTAGGATTGGGGGTGGAGCTGGCCCCGTTGGTACGCCTGTATTGTCCTAGACGTTCGCCATCTCCCCGAGTGTTGGAACTCTTAGTGGTGGTGGGGGTGGATATGGATGCGAAGTAGATGCTCCAGCTTGCTGCGGTTCTGGTTGTGGTTGTGGTTACTGTTGTTGTTAAAGTCTGGCGATCAACTCTGCTTGTTGAGCCACAATTTCTGCTTGGCGAGTGGCAGCCTCTGCCTGGCTGGCAATATCCCGCTGCATGGCCTGCATGGTTTCTTGGAGTTGGCGCATCATCTCCTCCATTTCGACTGTAGAGTGTGGATCTAACTGAACCGGTGTATGTTCTCTCTCTGCGGTAGAAACAGAAACCCCAACCCACTGATCTGGTAACTGCTGTACTGATGAACTGCGCCTAACTGACCTCCGTCTAGTAACCGGGGGTAGGGAATGGAACACTGGTTGTCCGTTTATCAGATCCGCAGATCGATGAAGTCTTCAACCTCTGACCCAAAGTGCTTGGGGAATATCTATCTGGTCGGAAGCAATGGAGCTAAACTACCTGGCAAAAAGATAAGTAAAGCATAATAAGGAAACATACAACCAGAAAAATAGACAACATAACGACTTAAATAAACACAACACATAGTTGATATTCGTAAGCTGAAACACACTGTTCTCAATACTGGTCACTGTTCCCAAATCATTGCCCCAGATCTAATACCCTCAGGTAAAGCTGATTCTTCCAATACTGACGCCTGCAGGCCTGATACCCAGGCTTGCAAACTGATACATGCATTCCGTGTAGAGACACACTCTAAAAGCACATAACAAGCGAGAGCCAAAACACCCCTATGGAGGGGTAGGGTTTCCTTGTCCTAGTTTCGTCAAGAACTAGGGTTTCACTACGCACGCAGCGGTTTCAAACAACCTACAATCGGGTAAGTAACTGTCCTAGCTTAGAATGGTCACTACGGATTCCGATATGCACTAGGTCGAATGGTCAAAACGGGTGCCCCGGTAACAACCGGGGTTTGTGTTCCCACCGTGGCAGAGCCTGTAACCAGTTAACCTTATGGCACGTAGCCTTCAGCAAACCGTTCAGGAATAGCAGACGGCAAACACAGTGTCCTAGGCGCACCAATGCAAATGCAATGTAAAGAAACGCATAAGTTTAGTCAAAACAACATATCATGAGTTCGAGTCAAGTTCTCTAAATCCCCAACAGAATTGCCAGAAACTGTAGACCGCTCGAGAACTCCCGCTCCGCGCGCGAGGGCACGAAATTGTTTCTTCTCAGCTACTACAGTTTGGATTCATGTCACAGTTCTGAATCTAATCTCGCAAAGTGCAATGCAAGACTGATAAATCACCAATGAGTCCAAATGCAGCAAATCGTTTTGGAAGATCGATTTTTAATAAAGAAGTGCCAAACATGGACTGCTTTGCTAGATACAAAGTTGCCACCTAAATGTTTTATTTTAGGGAAATTTAGGAAACCCTAACTCATGCCTAAGTCCACGTGTCCGTCATCACCAAAGTTGCCTCAGCTCGGGAACTTGGGTACGAGAGGGGAAGGTCATGCAATGAGCATCCCCGCTCGCCCGATCAAAGATCGGCCTTTACTTACATGATATGTTGTTTTTGAAAACACATGTGTTCTTATTCCGATTATTAACCTAGAATTACTATGTGATGCGCACATCATACAAGTATAGACTAAATCACTCGATTTGGAACAAAACATCTTATGTTTGTTTTTCGAAAATGGTTTGAAAGATACGACCCTCAAGTAGGCTAAGACGCGAATTTGCCACCCTCATGTGGGCTTAGAAAACAACATGATTTTGCCACCTCAAGTGGGCTTAAAACTCGCATTTGATGAATTGTCCCAATTCAAGTAATAAAGCCTTCATCCACAGGCATTCATGCAGTTTAAACACTTAAGTAGTTAGTCTCATTGCAAGCGTGCTAGCATGGCAGTCACTTACACACATGCAAGGATGCTAAAGCGAAAACACTTACAGTGTACTCCGAGCCAAAAAAGAAGCTAGTTAGTAATCAATGCATGATCCAAGCTATGTTAAGATGTCTAATGCAACACATGCAAAAATGCAACTAAAATAGGCTCGGCTATTCTAAGATGTCATGTGAAATGCAACCATTGATAACATGTATTCAAATTGGTATTGAAATACAATGCAGTTTGTATGATGCACCGAGCCCGGTGCATGCAATACAGATGAATGAATGCAAACGTGCGAGGCATAAGTGTATGCTAATTGAAAATGACCCTAAATCTAACCATCGTAAGCGGTTAAGTAAAAGGGGGAAAGAAATGGGGGTTGGAAGACGTGCATCACATACACGCACACTTATTACAAAATTCACCCTCTCGACGGAGGGTCCAAATGAATCATCTAACTAGCTAAGCTAAACTAAGCTAAACTACTTAATTACAAACCGAAACTAATTAACTAACGAGCTAATTAATTATTACAAATCAGGTTGAAACAAACAACTATTCTATGTTAGAAAAAACACTGACATGGCCTCGTGACGAGGGATGCATGCGTGCTCGGTCGACTTCGCTCGGAAATCCACTGTCGCGCCTCATGATGCCTCTGTTTGCTTTGTTTTACACTTCTGAAAACTGTGCCAACCTCCAAGATGATTCTGATCCACCTTATGGACATGGTGAGAGGTGGTCGGCCAAGGGGAGTGGCCATCGGCCAGAGTTTATGGCTATTGGCCAAATTTCAAGGCTATCGGCCAACTTTGATGGTCGATCGGCAGCTTTGATGGTCGATCGGCCACTGCTTCCTGCAGATTCTCCTTTTTGCTGCAACAGAGCACTAAGAAAGGCATGGCAGTGTATTTACAAGAAAATGTGTGTGCGACCACACTCCTTATCATGTCTAAGGCTCAAAGGAGTGTAGTGCTCAGCTCTTGAGCCATCAATCACGTATCTCAATGCATGATGGTCAAAGGAGTCAAGTGTGCACAAATCAAAATCAAATGAATGCACAAAAACACATAAATGGCTTAACCTCTATCATGCATGCTCAAGAGGGTCGACGACCGAGAAATGAGGCACGTTTCATCACTTCAAGTATGAAACAACCCTTGTTCCCCGTGTTTGGACTAACACACTATCCAAACACAATGCAACACAAGTATGCCAAATACAATGCAATGCATGCAAGCAAGCAACAATGCAAACAACAAACGTGCAAACAACATGCAATGGTAAGGGCCATGTAATGCCATATTCAATGGACCAAACCAACCTCAAACAAGCCTCATACATGCCAATACAATGGCCAAAACATGCTGAAAATGAGGTCCAAGAACAAATGCAAGCACGCACACATATTGATTCACAAACAAAGCATGAAGGCACCAACTCTCAAGCACATTGAAGGAGTATAAAATGTGAGTGTGTGGCAGTGAAGTAGGCTCTGAAATCACATCCCGAATGAGGCTAAATCGTGCACATATGACAAATAAAGCATGCTAGTGGGCTCAAAGTTTAAAGCTAGCGAAGGGACTCACACCATGGCCATAACAAGCAAGCCCCAAAGGGCCAAGGTGACTCAAAATAGTCACAAGGCAGGTCAAAACAAGGCTAGAAACATGCTTGAATAGGGCTAACTCATGCTAGAATGGAAGGCACAAAACATGATGCATACAAGGCCAATGAGAAGGATTACGCTACACCCACCAAAACAAAGCATGAGATGACTTCACCCACTAAAATCAGAGTTATGGCATGTCAAAATAGGACCAAAAACCCACTGAGATGGCATTCCAAAAGCTTAGGCAATAAGGCATGCATATAGACTCATACTTAAGGCATAAAGCATGACTCACCAAAAAGCATTGAAATAGTGAAGCATGAGAGAGTATGGCCACACTATACATACTGAAATCATGGTTGAAATGAGACCAAAGCATGCAAACACCTCAAGTAAGCCATACTAGAGGCCATGGAATTCAAAGCTAACAAGCAAGAATGCATTATGGCTATACGAAGCATGGCATGCATGACCAAAACAACATCAAACATAGCTTAAGCATGGTAAAACATGAGGAAAAGCTTCTTGGAGTTGAGCCAAAAACATGCTAGAATGCAGCCAAAAGCATGATGCATTTTAGGGTAGTGAATGGATTTGCACTACAAGTGTAAGGAGCATGCATGATATGATCAAATCAAGCCAAAACAATGTTATATAATGGCAAAACAAGGTCTAAGGCATGCTGAAATAGAGCCTCAAAGTGGTATAAAAACATGCCAACTTCGTGCGCCATCAACATAAGCATACAAGAGAAGAAGAGGGGGGACAACCCCCTCCTATTTAAGGCTTCAAAACCTACTTTCTACCACTGAAAACCCACTAGATTGTAGTGGCTAGAAGGTGAAAAGGAGATAATCTTGAAGGCCTAAAGAGGTGGTTCAAAACAAGGCCAAACAAGGCTCTAAAGGGGATAGACTACCCCCAACACCAAAGAGGTATCAAACTAGAATGTTAAGCACTTAAAATCAAGACTCTTTCAATTGAAAGCAAGGCCTAAAATAATATGCAAGGATGGCCAATATGGTATACAAACAAAGGCTTCAAAGGGGAACAAACTCACCCTTGAAGCACAACTTTGAAACCAGCAGCTTCTGAGGTAAAGACCAACTTTCAAAGCTCAAATAACACTCCCAAGAATCTCAGCTAAAAGATGGTGGTGTGTTGCTAGGTGTTGTAGTGCAAAAGTGAAGACAAAACACACTTTAGAGCACAAACTCACACAAATAGAGAGAGAGAGAGAGAGAGAGAGAGAGAGATATAGAGAGAGATATATATCTTGTATATGAATTTTCAGAACCCCTGGAAAGGGAGAGGGAGCTCTCTTCTTATAGAAAACCAAGTCCAAAGCTTCTTGAACAAGCTAGGACTTGGTTTGAATCCATCCATACACGTGTATGGAGGATACACCAAGTGATCAATAGCTGGCACCAGCTGGAAGAAAAATATCTGCAAAAGCAGAAAAAAGGAGCTCGGCCAAAAAAATGGCCGATCGATAAAAAAGAGTGCCGATCGACCATCACCAATGGCCGATGGCAAGAAAACATTGCCGATAAGCACAAGGCTTGGCCGATAGGTTGTAGGACTGGCCAACAAGCCACCCTCTTTCCTCAGAAACAAAAACACAAGCTCTTGGTCCACAACCAAGCATAAAACAGACAAGTTGAGAGGTTCCCAGGCAAGGCGCGCAGCCGAGACCTTCGGGAACTCAAAACGAACGTGAGCATGGATGATCATCGAGTATTCAAACGATGACGTCCAAGTCCTGAGGATGGTAAAAAATGGAGTGTCTACAGTTGCCCCTCTTTGACAGAACTCGAAAGTCATAAGATGACGGGAGTGAATGTCAAAGCCCAGAGACGACCCATTTTTGACAAGGCCGAAGATTTAGACAAACATACGAGATAACAATAAGATGCGCCCGCAGGCAGGGGAAAAAATGCAAATGACATGCACAATGCCGAACATAACTTATGAATATGGAAAGAAAGCTATGATGAGGCATTTATGCAAAATAAATACAACATTTTAAGTGGGAATAGGAACAATCTCACCTGGAGTTCTTCTGACTGACACACATACAACGTTGTCTGGTTTCACCAACTTCAAATGAACCGTACATATAATATCGTGCTGGCACAAAAAGAAAATTTGACAAATACAATATAGTAGAAACACATGTAGGTAGACCACGCATAACAATGCAAGTGAAAAGGTTGCAAAACAATGCAAGTGGAACGTGCGTAACAACGCAAGTAAAGAGGGTGCATAACAATGCGAGTAAAACGTGCATAACAATGCAAGTAAAGGGGTGCATAATAATGCAAGTAACGTGCATGACAACGCCGGGTAGATGTGCATGACAATGCAACGAGTGTGCGTGACAACACAAGAAAGGATGTGCATGACAATGCAACAAGTGTGCGTAACAATACAAGTAAGGTGTGCATGACAATGCAACAAGTGTGCGTGACAACGCGGGTAAGGTCTGCATGACAATGCAACAAGTGTGCGTGACAACGCGGGTGGGGAGGTGCATGACAATGAAACCTAAGTGTGCGTGACAACACGGATGGAGAGGTGCATGACAATGCAACCTAAGTGTGCGTGACAACGCGGATGGAGAGGTGCGTGACAATGCAACCTAAGTGTGTGTGACAACGCGGATGGACCGGTGCATGACAATGCGACCTAAGTGTGCATGACAACGTGCATGGAGAGGTGCAAGACAATGCAACCTAAGTGTGCGTGACAACGCGGATGGACAGGTGCATGACAATGCAACCTAAGTGTGCGTGACAATGCAGATGGAGAGGTACAAGACAATGCAACCTAAGAGTGCGTGACAATGCGGGTGGAGGGGTGCAAGACAATGCAACCTAAGAGCGTGTGACAACATGGATGGAGGGGTGCAAGACAATGCAACCTAAGAGTGCGTGACAACACGAATAGAGGGGTGCAAGGCAATGCAACCTAAGAGTGTGCGTGACAACGCGGGTAAGATGTGCATGACAATGCAACTGAACAAGCACAACTATGCAAAGGAGAAGAGTGTATCTTCTATGCAAGCAAGGTTAAAATGTGTACATGCAATGTACACACTCTATGCAATATAAGTAAACATACTTATTTAACACAACATGCATATGTTATGCAAACACGATGATACATGTTCGATGCAAGAGTGAGAGAGGCATATAACAAATGCAAACTCCGTGAATGTGATAAGAACACTATAAAGCCACGCATTCAAAGATACTTTTCGAATCAATATGCAAAAGGATACGAAAAAGGATACATTTTGGGTGTATCGAGTGTTGCGCAAGGGAAACATGGTTCGAGATCACCACGGAGGCCGCTAAAGCCTCAAAAGTGTATTTTCTTGCACTTTCTTGAGAGATGAAGGCACCAAACAACAGAACTACCCCAAACAAGAGCATTACAGGTCCATCGGCCACAAGGGGGGGCCATCGACCATCCATCGGCCATCAAAAGAGCTTATCGGCCAACAATTTAGCCGATCGGCCAATAATTCAGCTGATGGGCCAAAAGTGGCAGATTCGGGGCAATTTTGTCCATTTGCCTCGGGTCTTTAAGTATAGGGTTCCAAACCCCATTTCCTCACTTCTCCCTAGCTAAAATCCATTCTTCTATCACTCTAGAACTTTTTCCTCCCTTCGATCTGAGATTTTCCCTTGTTTTCAAACCTCTCACAACCTTCGATTCGCAAAACCCTCGTTGTTTTACACACCGTGAACCGATTGAAAAGCCATTTTGGTGCCACATCCTTGATTTCCTTTACTTGGGGTTTGTTTCCCCTGAGTTTACCTTGATTTTTGTGCCCTCTTCCGAGCCTTGTCATTTTCCTCCATTTTTCACCCCTCGGGGTTGACTTTTGGTTGACTTTTGGCATTCTTGCCCATTTTCCATACCCTCGACCATTTTCTCATTCTCCTGGAGACGGCGGACGATATTCCACAGGGTGGGGCTCCTCCAGGGATGGAGATGGATCCCGAGGTCGAGCTCTTACCTCTCAATGTCTGGCCATTCAACTCGGCGACGTACAAGCCCGATGTACATGTATTGCCTCCTGACAGCATTCGCCAGTTCAGGAGCTTTGCGCGGTGTGCGCCACTAGAGCTCTTGCTACGTGAGCCAGAGTTACACTTGTCCTATTGCGCCACTGAGGTATACTCTTCCCCTCTACTTTCTGCAATGTAGGTCGTATATCTTGGATAGACAATACTGCACTTTATCTGATCATCACAAGCACACTTGTACACCGAATGCCTAGTTCATTCTAAGCATATTGATATATGATATCTGTGTCAACTAGAACATATGCACACACACTGCATTTTTATCAATTCTGAACACACTCAAACATGATATCTGACACTAATTCGCATCTGTTTGCTTTGAACACATAGAGATTCCCATGCCTTCCAAGGATATGGGAACACTATCGCACGAGGTTGGTACATGGAGCTACCCGACGAGGTTCGCCATAACGTCAACGAGGCCGGCTTCTGCATTTTCTGCACTGGACTCTCGCGCCTCATTGTGAGTAGGCCCCTTCTAGGCGCGCTAGTTGAGAGGTGGTAGGACACCACCGATTCCTTTCACCTTTCTGCTGCAGGGGAGATGACGATGATTCCCTTCGACTTCTCCATGCTCACTGGCATCGAAGTAGGGGGTGATCCGATACCTTTCGACACCGACATGGGCGAGTGGGATGCTGCCCAGATCTTCTTAGTCCGCGTTCGTCCACCTCTCTTTCGGCCAGGATTTGTGAGATATTCGTGGTTCGAGGACCAGTTCAGGGTATAGACACCGACGACCCGTCAGGAGGTCGAGCAGTATGCCCGAGGATTTCTTATGTTCTTGCTGGGCACCACTCTCTTCGCCGATCTGGCGAACACCGTTGGCCTTTATCTGTTGAGCGCGCTGGTGGATGTGACCTGGATCCGACGCTATGATTGGGGTGCCACAGGCCTGGCTACACTATACTGATACATAAGCTCCTCAGCACGTCGGAGCGGGCATCTGTTAAGAGGCTACTGGCGAGCCTGGGAGGTACATCTTTTCCTTCTATTTTACAGTTCTGCTTTACATTATCTGTACACCACACACTGCATTCACGCAATCTGCTTTACACTGGCTATACACCGCACCTACTGCAAAATGCACTGCACACCCTTCTTTGATTTTTGCTTTATCTGCATACCGCTTCACTGATAAACATGCACGTTATTACCCTGTTACATTCTGCAGTTATGGGTGCATGCCGACTTTCCGAGGCTTGTTCCCGAGTCGGAGGTGGAGGTGCCCCTCGTTGTTCGCTAGTCCCACAGATATGATGTGAGGTGCAAGCGGAGACCACGAGAGTCCTTCTTTCGCAGATATTTTGACACCATAGCCGCAGCAGAGGTATTTCAAAACTTACAGTTCATTTCAATTTTGCTCTATATTGTACTTCTAATAGCAGATAACAAACTGTATATCTATCATTTACAGATCACCTGGCAGCCCTGGGCGGTGCTACTTGATGCAGTGAGAGACCAGTACATGGGTGCTCGGGAGATTGTCCGATTCCAGGCTTTGCTGGGGGGTCTGGTCTGTTAGGCATGGTATTTTGGAGAGTGCTTCTTGTGACAGACCCTTGGTTTGCCTGAGCAGATAGTCCCGAGGCCACCTCAAAACCATACGAGGGCCACCGAGAG
The DNA here is from genome assembly GCF_004153795.1 of Camellia sinensis. Lineage (NCBI taxonomy): Eukaryota > Viridiplantae > Streptophyta > Magnoliopsida > Ericales > Theaceae > Camellia > Camellia sinensis. Next base: position 113,701 of record NW_021028452.1, on the reverse strand, counting down.
GTACACCCTGCAAGAGATGATCGATTTCACGATAGGTTGGGATGTTGACTTTTTCAGAGATGAGGGCGACTGCACCGACTTCATCCAGACTTATCTCATGCAACCACTGACCAGCGCTCGTCGAGCTGAGAGAGGGAGAGACTTGCAGCCCCAGTAGGAGGAGCGGGAGCATCGAGGGCAGCTCCGGCCCATGGCAGGAGGGGTTCCCGGAGGGGACGGAGAGCAGAGTGGCCAGACTTGCGCACCACTATGACATACCGCAGGCAGGCTGGAGAGACTTATCAGGTACCCATTGCTCCTCCTCTAGCTGATCATGAGCTCGTCAGAGTTCAAGGCTCGACCCCTGTATGTGCAATACTTTACATTCTATACATTCATTTCATTTCAGTTGATATCCCGCAAATTACTAATTACCTTAACACTTTTGCAGGCTTCGATAGAGTACACTGGTCAGTCTTTGGAGTTGACGGTCTCGGTGATGGGGATCTGTAGAGGAGCATGGACTTGCTTAGCATTTATGGTTTCCCGGTAAGTTCTTTCAACCTCAGTCCCAAAACCTTGCATAATCTGTTCCATACTGATCTAATGCATTACATTATCAATACGGCATTTGATACACTGCACTCACATACCACTCACGGCACTGATACACTGCACTCACATACCACTCACGGCATTGATACACTGCATCTCATATACTTGCCACAGCCCTCATACACTGCAATCATATACTGCATTTGATATCATACTCAGCCTCGCATAGCATAACTGATGCATTTGCCAAATTGTTCTTTTCAGGCCCCATTCCAGATTCCAGCCATAGCGGGTGCCCCAGCGGGACCTTCAGTGCCTCCTAGAGCAACAGGGGGTGTCAGACGAGGGAGACGGTACACAACCAAGGCAGACATAGGTGTACTCGTACTGAGAACAGTTCACGGGAGCCTGCCACAAATGACGATGAGTCTAATGAGGAGGCAGTGAGCCTATAGTCGGAGTCTTCTCAGGATGGAGATGAGGCTGGAGATGGCTCGGGTTCAGACACTGGCGGCGGAGCTGACGGTGGTGATCCTGGACCTTCATCCAGGAAGAGGACGAGGAGGGATTCCCGTACTTGAGGCGACTAGCACCGATTTCAGATGCTCTCTTTTTGCTTTATTTTTCTTTTTACTTGTAGTTTTTGCACATTAAACTACGTCAGGCAGATTCACTTTCCTTAAAACTCTGTGCTTTTTTAACAGAAAAAAACATGATGGAATGAAAAATAGCTTTTTGTTGAAAAAGTGTTACATTTGTACATTCTAAGCATCGCATTACATAACAGTGTAAATGAGATTGAACTTGGTTTGAAAACTACAGACTCGAACAGCATTGCCTTAATCAGGTAGTGAACCAATGGATAACTGAAAGGATAAAACAACTCGATAAGCAAAAACAAGACTTGACATGCTAACCATATGTAAATATAACTCGATAAGCAAGACAAGAACTTAACAATCAACGTAAAATACAACTCGATAAACAAAATACAACAACTCAATAAACAAATCAAAGTAACATAGGCACGACTTCGCAAAATCGTCACAAAAAAAGGCATTCGAAGTGGAACAAGACATAAGTTCTGAACACCTCCAACACATGGACAGCTTCATAAGGCAATAGGAGAGGCCATCGGCCAAGGTAGAAGGCCATCGGCCAAGAGAAATGACCATCGGCCACAAATACTAGCCAATCGGCTAAAAAGATGGTCGGCCAGCACTCTTTTTGGCCGATCGGCCAAAAAAGGCAAGAACCTCCAGAATGCTGCCACTTGTCTTCCACTGAACCCCTTATCTTCTACAAAAGCCCCAGCTTCGTAGCACCTCCATTTCAATTCTTTTTTTGCACCAAATGGAGGCATTTCTTGTCGAAAATCTCACAAATTGGATTGCTAACTTGGATGGCTCGGAAAAGATGAATTTTCGGGGCTTCAGAATAAATGCACTATTCACGCTGAGCCGCACTCCGCGGCGTTTTCCGTTCCTCCATGCCACGGCTAGATGTTGGAATTCGGTTACACACATTTTTAGCTTTGGCGGACAAGAGATATGTCCCACTTTTGAAGACTTCCAAGCTTTGATGGAGTCCGCACGCGATGAAGAAATCCTATCCCAATTCCGCTTCAGCCACATCCAACCCTTAGGATGGATGTGCGGCTTACTATGCATGACGCTCAGTCTTTGTTCCGTGATGGAGAATTGGACATCCCCAGCTTGATTCATCGATTTTCTGATGCCGGTGACCCCGACGATCATCACTGGCAGGGTTTTCGGCGACATGCCCTTTGCTTGTGCATATTGTCTCATCTCTTGCTTGCCTCAGGCTTCGGAGGATCTAGCGTCCATTTGATTGATGTTGCCCAGGGCTTAAAAGAGGGCAAGAGCTGCATTGCCATGACTCTAGCTGAGACATTGATGGGTTTGGATGCTTTCCATCGCCGAGAAATGACTAGATTCGCGGGGAGTCCACTACTGCTACAGGTAATGTTTCCCACCCTATCTCACATATATTTCTCACATCGCTCGGCCCTTAGGCTCGATTTTGCTCTCAAAAACCCTTTTCTCACTTTTCCCTCCACGTATACCTCTCTATTCTTTAATCTCTTATTTTCACCCCTTCCCAGATATGGTTGATGGATAAGTTGAAGGTTATGGACTCATGCCCAGCATATTCAGCTCGCGGCTATTTGTTCCGGTGACGTCTAGTCGATGCCCCTGATGAGGGATGATGGTGCGAATGGATGTACAGTCTATCCGCTACCAGTATTGCTTGGCGCTACCCTTGGCTCAATCTGTCAGCAATACTGGTAGCGGATAGACTGTACATGGTAAAACATGAGGAAAAGCTTCTTGGAGTTGAGCCAAAAACATGCTAGAATGATAGCCAAAAGCATGATGCATTTTGGGGTAGTGAATGGATTTGCACTACAAGTGCAAGGAGCATGCATGATATGATCAAACCAAGCCAAAATAGTGTTATATCATGGCAAAACAAGGCCTAAGGCATGCTAAAATAGAGCCTCAAAGAGGTATAAAAATATGCCAACTTGGTGAGCCATCAACATAAGCATACAAGAGAAGAAGAGGGGGGACAACCCCCTCCTATTCAAGGCTTCAAAACACACTTTCTACCATTAAAAATCCATTGAATTTCAGTGGCTAGAAGGTCAAAAGGAGATGACCCTGAAGGCCTAAAGAGGTGGTTCAAAACAAGGCGAAACAAGGCTCTAAAGGGGGTAGACTACCCCCAACACCAAAGAGGTCTCAAACTAGCATGTTAAGCACTTAAAATCAAGACTTTTTTCAGTTGAAAGCAAGGCCTAAAACAATATGCAAGGATGGCCAATATGGTATAAAAACAAAGGCTTAAAAGGGGAACGAACTCACCCTTGAAGCACAACTTTGAAACCAGCAGTTTCTGAGGTAAAGACCAACTTTCAGAACTCAAATAACACTCCCAAGAATCTCAGCTCAAAGATGGTGGTGTGTTACTAGGTGTTGTAGTACAAAAGTGAAGACAAAACACACTTTGGAGCACAAACTCACACGAATATATATAGAGAGAGAGATATAGAGAGAGACATGTATCTTGTATGTCAATTTTCAGAACCCCTGGAAAGGGAGAGAGACCTCACTTCTTATAGAAAATGAAGTCCTAAGCTTCTTGAACAAGCTAGGACTTGGTTTGCATCCATCCATACACGTGTATAGAGGATACACCAAGTGATTAACTGCTGGCACCAGCTGGAAGAAAAATATCTGCAAAAGCAGAAAAAAGGGGCTCGGCTAAAAAAATGGCCGATCAACCAAAAAGAGTGCTGATCGAGCATCACCAATGGCCGATGACAAGAAAACAGGGCTGGTAAGCACAAGGCTTGGCCGATGGGTTGTAGGACTGGCCAACAAGCCACCCTCTTTCCTCAGAAACAAAAACACAAGCTCTTGGTCCACAACCAAGCATAAAGCAGACAAGTTGAGAGGTTCCAAGGCAAGGCGCGCAGCCGAGACCTTCGGGAACTCAAAACGAACGGGAGCATGGATGATCATCGAGTGTTCAAATGATGACGTCCAAGTCTTGAGGACGGTAAAAAATGGGGTGTCTACACTACGCGACCTTTATTTAGACCCATCTCATGCCACCTTTGACAAGCACTCACAGAGGCGAGGGAGTAAGGGCCCTTGCTGTGAGAGAGATGATTAGGGCGATTGGGGCCCGTTCTAGACGGGCTCCACCTGCGGAGCAAAGCACCTGTTGGCTAGAGCTTCCCACTGTGCTCACATGCTGGCAGTATACTGGGGCTGCTTACCAAATCCCAATCGAGCCGGCCGAGGCTGGACACGAGCTTGTTGGAGTTCAGGGTTCGTCTTAGGTATGGACCATACTTTATGATTTGCACCACACATTTCATTTTAGATATGTTTATTACGAACACTGATCATTCAAATGCATTTGTAAGCATCCATAGAGTACACGGGGAGTTGTCTCGAGTTGGTGGCCTTCTTGATGGGCATGGTGCGGAGGAGGGAGACGCTGCTTGGTCTCCACGACATCTTGGTGATTTCCTTTAGTTCATGCTTCATGCTATCATATTTCCACTGATATCATATTTTCACCGATACACCGGCATTTCAACTATAGTCTTTCCCAAACTATACTGATGCATTATATTGGCATACTGTACTCACACAATGTACTGATACTGTATCTGATTTCTGCATACCACTTATTTTGCATACTATGCTTGTATCTGATACACACATTGTAGTTGATATGTTGACAACTGTTTCTTCCAGATTCCACCTGCACCGACAGCTCCGGCAAGAGTAGCAGCACCAGCACCGGTAGTACATCCTCCAGTAGTAGGGAGGAGAGAGAGACAGACTCCAGCTCGCGGCCAAGATATGAGCCACGATAGAGGCAGAGACAGGGGCACCCGAGGCTAGAGCAGTCCTTCAGAGCCCATCTTGAGTGTTGATGATGCTGAGATCAGTGACTTAGAGGAGACAGCGAGTTGGTATTCTGAGTCATTCGAGAGTGGAGACAATGATGCTGGCTCGGGTTCCGAGAGCAGAGGTGTTGTCGAGGTGGACTCTGGGGCAGAGAGCCAAAATGATACCTGCTCGGGTTCTAGTTCAAAGACAGATTTGGACAGCGGTGTCGATGGAGATAGTGCCCCCAAGTCCTCTCCTCCGAGGAAGAGGACAAAGAGGGCCTCGAGGGCCTAAGGCGGCTAGCGCTAATTTTTTTGCACTTTTTTGCTTAGTTTCTTTTTGTTTAGTAGCATTAGCATATGTATAGCTTCAGATAGGTTTATTTTGCTTTGAAACTTTTACGTCTCTTTTGTAAAACCATGATCAGAATGAAACTTCGTTGTTTTTATAAAAAGTGTTATCATTTTGCATCATGAGCACCATATATATATGCATGAAATGGACATGAGATCGAATTGGCCAATAGAGCACTTGATTGAAACAATGTTCTTAATCGGGTAATGAGCGGACCAATAACCAAAATACAAAATACAAAATACAACTCAATAAACAAAGCAAAAACAACTCAAATACAAATAAACAAACTTCCTAAAACCAAAAAGACTCAAAACAAGACCTTAAAACACTCAAAGATCAACACAAAACACAAGCTTCCAGCACTGTCTAGCACACAGATGGACCGCAGGCTGGAAAAAGGGATTGCCGGCTAAATGAGAAGGTTGTCGGCCAAAGGGGGTGGCATGCTGGCCACCAAAGTAACCTGTCAGCCACTAGTGTGAGGAACCTCTAGATTGTTGACAGTTGGTTTCCACTCATAGCCTTATCTTCTACAAAAGGTTCAGCTTCGTGATTTCTCTTCAGAACCTCATTTCAGCTGCAATTTCCTTCACAAATGGAGCCATTTTTGCCGAAAAGTTCTCAGATTGGATAGCGACTTTAGACGGCACAGAAAAGGTAAATTTCTGGGGTTTTGGCATATATGCAATTTTTTCCATTGGGCCGTACTCCACTTTGTTTTTCATTCCTCCATATCGCAACCCGATTAGGACCCAATTACACACCTCTTTCGCTTCAGGGGACAAGAAATATGCCTGACAATTTAAGAATTTCAGGCACTAATGGAATCTTGGCGAGATGAGGAAATCATACCTCAACCCTATTTTGGCGAAGCCCAACCTTTGGGATAGATGTGTGGGCTCACTCTGCACGAGGCTCGATCTTTGGCCCACAACGGAGAGCTGGACATTCCAAACTTGATTCATCAAATTTCTGACGTCGATGATAGAGGCGACCTTTTCTGGCGAGGTTTTTAGAAACATGCCCTCTGTATATGTATACTTGCTCATTAAAGGTAGTGGACTCTTGCCCTAAATACACAGCTTATTTCTTCCACCACCGACTAGTGGATTTTCCGAATGAGGGATAGTGGTGCAACTGGATGTGCAACAGGTCTGCTGTTGACATAGCTTGGCTCGACAACCTGGCATACAGTTGATCAGCCTCATGTACTGTGTTTTCTATTTCCCTTTCTAGTTCAGACGTCAGTTTGGGTATGATCAGACCCGTCCAGAGAAGCGGGTAGAGTACTCGGTTTCATTCCCCATCTGTGGTTCACATTTGGCTAGGTACCTCACTGCTTGGAGGATGAGAGAACATCTGGCCCCTGCCCCTAGTTTCAGTTATGCCCTTTCTAGCAAATGCTTGGCTTGGCTTGAGGATGAGGCACAAATCGGGCCCACTTTGGCTTTAGAAACTTTCGTAAGCACGAGCAGGGGACGCAGGAGTACTTGACTCACATATGCCCCGAATTTATTGCTTTGACCTTTCTTTTCAAGCTTTTTTCCAATGTAATAAAAGCAACTTTGATTTGTATCAAAGAGTTGGAGAACTTTATGTTGAAATCAATGAAATTAAAGTTGTGAGCAATGAAAATTTTCCTTTTCGTCCAAAAATGGTCTAAGTTGTAAAAGGTAAATTTTTGAACAAAATAAAATTTTATTAAAACTTTCCAAAACCATTTTGGAAAAGGATCACCACTTGACATGCACGGAATCAATCCTCAAGATGTACAACCTCGAATCAAAAGGATTAGAAATGTTTCTGATTGAACACCACTACTCTGCATTGTAATCAGCTCTTTTTCCCAGAATAGAGATCACAACTGAACTCTCAGATAAAGAACAAACAAAGATGACCTGATCAGACACATGGACAAGACAATTGAGTTGGAGGTGATTACGGCCGAACTTCAGGATGAAGATGCCTACGTATCCCAAAGATGGGAATCAGGCCTGACACAGTTTGGTTCAGGGTCACTCAAGTATTAACTCTCTTCTTTTGCACTCTAACGATTGCCAAAGTCGCCCTTTTGGGTTTTCAAACTTTTGCCCAGGTCGCCCTTCCATGTGTTTAGCCAAGCGAGTCTCTCAGGGATAGTATTTTTTGAACTTGTCAATGTTGATCGGTTGTAAAAATTCTAGGCCATCCAGGTCTATGAGAATAACAGCTCCACTCAACCAGATAGTTTTGATGATGTAAGGACTAGTCCAATTAGGTCTGAACTTGACCCTAGGGTCATGAATGGAAGCTCGGTTGTCTTTCAGCACCATATCTTCCTCCTTGAGATTCCGGGACTTAACTTTCTTGTTAAAAGCCCTAGCAATTTTGCGGTGGTATCCCTGAACGTGATATAATGTTTTCATCCTTCTCTTATCAAACAACATTAGCTCCTTAAATCTGTTCTGTTGCCAGTTCGCCTCTGCTATCTGACACTCAGTCATAACTCGTAACGATGGGACTTCTATTTCAATTGGCAAAATAGCCTCCATCCTATAGACAAGAGAATAAAGAGTTGCCGCTGTAGACATCTGGATTGAAGTTCTATAGCCCCAGAGGGCGAATGGCAATTTATCTGGCCAGTCCTTGTAGGTCTAAACCATCTTCTGCAAGATATTCTTGATGTTCTTGTTGGCAGCTTCAACAACTCCAATAGTTTGTGGCCTATATGTAGATGACTTATGAAAAGCCACATTGTATTTCTTCAACAAGTCTATCACCTTCTTCTTGAAGTGGGAGTCATTATCTATTATGATCTCGTTTGGGACTCCATATCAACAAATGATATTATTTCTGATGAACTTGGCCACATGCAATGCTTTCAACACTACATAGGACTGAGCTTCCACCCACTTTGTAAAGTAATCCAATGCCACCAAAATGTATTCATGCCCATTCAACCTTTTTGGCGTGACTACACCAATGACGTCGATTCCCCAGACTGGGAAAGATCATGGCGAAATCATGTTGTATAGTTTTGACGGCGAGATGTTCATGCGATTGGCATGAATTTGGCATTTGTGGCATCGCCGAGCAAAACCAATACAATCCTCCTCCATAGTGGACCAGTAGTAACCTTGCTTGAGAATCTTCCGGGCTAGCATCACTCTGTTCATGTGCGCTCCGCACTCTCCTCCATGGATGGCCTCCATCAGGCGCTTTGATTCATCTTCTTTGACACACAACTTGTGCATTCTCAGATTACTTCTTTTATACAGTTTACCTCCGCAGATGATAAATTGGACGACCATTCGCCTTATTCCCCTTTTGTCCTTGGCATTTGCACCTGGTGGATAAATCTCTTTTTCCAAGAAGTTCCAAATATCGTAGTACTAAGGGTTTTTGTCTTGCGCTTTAGCTATTGCGGCGATAGTTTCATAAGCCGGCGTATATATCTGCTCAATGATAATCGGACGCATCTGGACTCCAAGTCGGATGTCTACCATAGAAGATAGAGTTGCAAAAGCATCAGCGAACCTATTGTTCTCTCTCTGTAGATGTGTGAAAGTCAGCTTTTCAAACCTAGGAATCAGAACATCCAGGGTCTGGTAATAAACCTTCTTCTTTTCTTCTTTGAATTTCCAGTCTCCATTTGCTTGGAAAACAACTAAGTTCAAGTCCCCGATAACATCCAACCTTTTTGCCCCTAGTTCCAGGGTGGCTTCTAAACCAACGATACACGCTTCATATTCTGCTTCATTATTGGACACTTTGAACCAGAGTTTGAAGGCTAAAGGTATATGTGAGTTATCGGGTGCTATCAGCAACACACCTATCCCATAACCATGCTGATTGGCTGCTCTGTCAAAGTACATTATCCAAGTCTTCTCCTCCACTTGCAGAATGGCTTCATCTGGGAATAGGTATTCCACCGTCTCATCCCCTTCTATTGGGTGATCTGCTAGGAACTCCGCTACAGCTCTTTCCTTGACCGACTTGTAGGTGACATATTTAAGATCAAATTCGGAGAGGAGAAGCAACCAACGAGCTAGCCTACCTGTAAGCGCTGGTTTCTCGAAAAGATATTTGATGGGATCTAATCTCGAAACCAGGATTATAGAGTGAGCTAACAAGTAGTGCCTCAACTTCCTGGTAGCCCATACAAAGGCTAGGCAAGCTTTTCTCCAATGGAGTATAGCGGGTCTCATAATCTAGCATTTTCTTGCTCAAGTAGTAGATGACTTTCTCCGCCTTATCTTCAGATTCCTGAGTGAGCATGCATTCCATAGTCATGTTTGTCACTGACAGGTACAGAATTAAAAGCTTCTCCGGCTCTGGCGGCAACAACACAGGCAGATTCTAGAGGTATTGCTTAACCTACTCAAAGGCAAATTGACATCGATCATCCCATCGAAATTTCTTCCATTTCTTCAGGAGACCAAAAACTGGTTCTCAAGTCAAGGTTAATTTGAAAATAAACCATCTTATGAATTGCACTTTACCCAGAAAGCCTCCCAACTCCTTTTTAGTCCTTGGGGGTGGCATTTCTAAGATGGCCATGATTTTAGAAGGATCTACTTCGATGCCCCTTTGTGTAAAAAAAAAAGCCCAGCATTTTCCTTACTGTTACGCCAAAAGTGCATTTCTGCGGACTCAACCTCAATCTGTACTCTCTAATTCGTTGAAAGAATTTCTCCACGGCAGCGTAGTGGCCCTCTCTTTCATTAGACTTGACAATCAAGTCATCTACGTACACCTCGAACTCTTTGTGGATCATATCATGCGGAATGGTGGTTGCAACCCTCTGATAGGTAGCCCTAGCATTCTTCAGCCCAAACGGCATAACTTGATAGCAGTAGGTACCCCACGGCGTAGTAAATGTAATTTTCTCTCTGTGCTCGGGTGACATCAGAATCTAGTTGTACTCGAAAAACCCGTCCATAAAGGATAGCAATACATGGTCTGCAGTGAAATCCAGTAACTCATCAATGTACGGCAGGGGAAAGTCATCATTCAGACTGGCTCTATTCAAATCCCGAAAGTCCACACACACCCGGATTCTACCTTTTTTTTTCGGCACTGGGACGATATTGGCCAACCAAGTTGGATATTTAGATACTAACAAGAAACCTGCGTCGATCTGCTTGGTGACCTCTTCCTTGATTTTCAATGCCCAATTCGGACCGATTCTACTCAATTTTTGCTTGACAAGTTGGGCCTCAGGGTCAAGAGGGATTCAACGCTGTATAATCTCAGGATCGATTCCAGGTATGTCTTCGTAGGACCACGCGAAAACATCTTTGAAATCTTTTAATAAAGTGACTAAGCGTTCGCGCTCTTCTGAAGACAACGTGGAATCGATCTGGACTAGACGTGGATCCTTCTCAGTACCCACATTAATAGCAATGATTTCATCAACATAGGATTTTGCAAACCTCTCATCCTCTCGATTAATCAAGTTTTTCAAAACTAGGGGAATTCCTTCCTCTTTGTTTTCATTAAAATTCTGAAAATCTTGGCCAATACAATAAACAAGTGGCATAGAGAAATACTTAGAATTGGCAGTGTTCCCATTCATAAGGTCCAGATCTTCGGTTACAACCAACTCAAAAGAAAAAGAAAAAGAGGACCTGGACAAGACCTTGGCATCTAGGTTATCACCCCCAGGAATAACAGACTCAGACTCAGAAGAATCGGAATCTGATTCTGACTCCATAGGCTCAGTGGAATCAGATTCTAGCTCATCACCCAACTCAGACCTAGATAGGTAGCCCTCCTACAACTGCCAGGTAAGAGATGGTGTTTCCGATACATCCAAAATGCTGCTAGATGGATTCACACGTGGTTCCTTCCCGATCATGGAGATGGTAAGGTTATCCCCCAAGTTCTTTGTGTCAGTAGGAGGATCTGTAAGGAGACATGCCAGTGCTGCCCCTACTCCAAGCTCACTGTTGTCTGAGTCATTTTCCATGCTTTGCTCAGCTTCAGTACTTGCTTTAGCCTTTTCCTCGACATTACTATCTTGCAATTGCAGGTCAAAGAAGATTTCGAATCCAGGAACATGCTGCTTCATGGAATTCATCCAGGGCTTGGGAAAGCCGCAAAAGGGGAAATCTTCTCCCTTCTGAACAAAGTGGCCATTCAGCGTTCCCCAAATTGGCCTGCGAAGGAGCTCATAGTGTTTCTCAGCCTACTTGGCTCTGGCTCTACCTCTAGTTTCTTCTCCCTTCCTGCTCCAGTCCTCTTTGGTGGGTACATATCCCAGACCAACGACATGCGGATTGTGCACATCGACCAATATTGTGACACCTTTCTGGCCACTTCATCTAAGTCCCATTCCCGGCACATGCTGTAGTTTGTTCATGAAATAGATAAATTGGGTGCTGACATACAAGCCCTCATCAATGGACAAAATGGTTTGTACTACTCGGGCTTTGGCTAAAGTGAACCCTGAGAGGAATACGTCCTCCTCACTATGAGTGATTTCCAGCACTGGTGTAGTTACCTCTGGTAGCAAGTGAATGGATGAATTCTTCAAAATAATCGCCACTCCTTTCCCGTGAGGGTAATTCAACATTTGGTGGAGGGTGGAGGAGACAGCTTTCACAAGATGCTGCGAAGGCCTCCTTAGTAGTAAGTTGAAAGTGGCCGGCACATCCAAGACAAGGAACTCAACATCTTGCTGAGCTAGGCCCAATTGGACTCTAATTTGTACTACGCCCATAACCTCTTTGCTCGTATTATCATATGCCCGAATTACTTGGGCTGTACGCATAAAGTCTGCCAGCCTAAGGCCGATGGCATAAGCTATGTAGGAAGGACATACATTGATAGCGAAACCAGTGTCTATCAACACCACTGGTATCCATTTTTCCTTGCACTCAACTGATATATACAGGGGTTTATTGTGAGCTGAGCCTCCCGGCGGCAGTTCTTTGTCGGAAAAGGTTAGAGTTGGTCCGGCAGCACGTGGGAAAACAAATCCCAAAACTGTTTAGGGGTAGTGTCAATGGACAATTTAGCCTTGTCCATTGCTGACAATACTGCTTGTCGATGTACCCGGGAGGCCATGAGAAGACCCCAAATTGAGATGTCAGCTTAGATTTTCTTGAGTTGCTGCAACACTGCCTCTTCTTCCAACTGCTTCTCTTTATGTTTCTCAATCTCTCTATCTTTCCCTGATGCCTCAGCTTGATCTAACTGCGGTGGCTTAAAATACCACCCACTTCTTGTCATGTGATCTATCTCTTCTGAGTACCACGTGTTGTTTGGAAGGCACTCACTCCAATCTTCGTTAGTGTGGGCTAGATGTGGATCGTCATTATCCCACCATACACCTTCGGCAGCTAACAAACAGTTGTCTGACTCCGTTTGGATGATTTTCACATCACAGGCATCCCTCGCAGGGTATTGGGCCAGTACTGCTTTCTGGTTATCTTCAACCCTCTCTTGTGCAAATTGCTTCAGCGCAGCTTCCTGTTCTATTTTGACAGTACTCACAGTGCCCAGTTCCTGAGCTGAATTTTCCATGCCGATGTTCTCTGGTAGTTTTCCCTTTTCATCGACTATTCTGGCCACTACAATAGTTCTTGCTTTCTTTTCCTCTAGTTTCGTTTCAATTCCTTCCTCCCTGTCTCATTCATCACTCAACCACCCAGAGTTGTTTGTTGATCCATTCAAATCAAACTAGTCAATCTGTACATCTCCTTGATCTTGTTCATCAAGGAACTGCAGGTTGTCTAAGTCCTCCTCAAGTTCCGCCAAATCATACAAACCTTGGCTTGGGCCATCCTGCCTAACCATATTGACCTCCACTATAGTTGGCAACACCAATTTCGGCTTCCCATGATCAATCAGCACAATGTAGCAGCTTGGATCGTACACTCCTTGAGACAAGTTCTTAGAGTTCTCTAGCAACGGACCCATACTTTCCTCTAAGGCCAACCTCCCTTCTACTGCAACTGTCACCACCACAGGTTTAGGTTGAAATGCGGACGTGTCCATCATGCACAAATCTTTGCTTTCAGGAATGAACACCATCGGTCTTGGTAGGTGGAAAGGGGTAATATATATGCTGGGGTCATAGGGGATGGCCAGTGTATGGATTCAGTTTAGATTTTGAGGTAGTGGAACTTAATTATGGGCTGGGAGATGGTTTATAGTTACATTTGGTTTCTGGGGCGGTACGATCACCTTGTTGTCAATGAGGTCTTGAATCTCATGATGTAGTCTGAAGCATTGGTTGGTATCGTGACCATGCTGCTGGTGAAATGTGTAGTACTTTGCTGGGTTGTGTTTCGGTGGAAGAGGATCAGGTAGTGGGCGAGGCTGTAATGGTTTGAGGTGCCCCTTTTTTACCAACACCTTCATGGATTGAGATAGGGTCATGTAGAGTTGGGTAAAGGTCCTCTGGGATTGGGCAGGGTTAGTTGATGTTTGTGGAGCTGTATTGGCAAAGGGATTGGCGGTCTTGGTTGTGGTGGTGACAACACTCATATCTGACGGCCGCCCAACTGTGCTACCACTGGTGGTTGTATTGGAACTATGCATAGAAGGCCTTTTGGCCTGCTTTTTCTCATCAGTAATCAGCCCTGGTTTCATGGCGTCTTCAATCTGAACCCCCATCTCATGGAGCTCGATGAATGTGAACAGAAGTAGAACGATCATTTTTTGTAGCAACTTCCTGTGTAGATTGCGGACTACCATCCGTATCTAGTTTTTCTGGAAGGCCATGTGGTCATTATTGAAGCTTTAGCCCTCCATCTCGTCACAAATTCTAAGAAGCCCTCCTTTGGCTCCTGGCGCGTTGCCTCGAGATCACAAGTTATGTCCTCGATTTGTGCGTTATACGAATACTGAGCAATAAGGGCCTCAATCATTTCCTTCCAATTCTGCTTCATAGAATTCTCCAACTTCACATACCATATGGCTACTATTCCTGACATGGTCTGGCCAAAGAGAGAGAGAGCTTCTACAATCTAGTTAGGCCCATCGGCCGCAGGATGTCTGAAAGCAGTCGTAGATGAACCATGGGGTCTCTGAAACCGTCGAATCTATCGATGTGCGGCATTTTGAACCGATCTGGCAACATTACTGCAGAGTCGGTATACCCATCTTCTATATCGAGAATAAAGTTAACACCTTGTGCTTTCTTGAATAGCTTCTCCAGCTTGTTGACCTTAAGCACAGTTGGGTCAACCTTAAATTCAAATGGAGCTTCAGTTTGATACACAGGTGTTTTGAAGGCTTGTGGTGGGATCAGCTTTGCCGGATTACCCTGATTTTCAGCATGGGCAGTGGCTCCAGGTGCTGGGATACCTGTAAGAGGTGCATGAGATACAGAAGTTGCTATCAGCTGTGGTTGTTGTTGTTGCAGCCTATTTATTACCTCAGCCTGACATGCTGTGACCTCGGCCTGACGAGCAGCGTCTTGTTGTAGAGTTCCAACTATTTGTTGAAGGTGATGGATCAATTCCTCCATATTGACTGGGGGATATTGTGCCATCGGAATAGGCAAGTGATCTCATACTGGACTAGATGTAGAACACTGTCCCTAAGCCTGACTAGATGTAGGTGAAGTGAAGGGTGACTACTGTAGAAACTGGACCGGTGAACTCTGCGTGACTCTCCTCCGTCTAGTAATTGGTTGGAGAGAAGTAAACATGGGCTATCCCCTAACAAGATCTTCAACTTTGCAAAGCCCTCTAACTCGGGTCCAGAGCACTTGGGGGTTATCCGAACTTTCTGAAGCAATGGTGTTAAACTACCTAGTGAAAACAAATAAAGAAAAAAGAAAGCTGTAATCAGAAACTGCACAGCACCTCAACTACTGATATTAACAACACACAGATGTAATCAAAGTTATAGGAGTGCACTCAACACTGAATTCTGGCCCCAAAATAGATACCAAACTTGCAACTGATACACACATTCTTGTACAGTTTCACTGTAAAGCACATACCAGTTAAGTGAGAGCCAAAACACCCCTATGAGGGGGTAGGGTTACCTTGTCCTAGTTTCGTCAAGAACTAGGGCTCACTATTCAAACAAAGCGGTTTCATGCAATCCTATATTCGGGTAAGCATCCTGTCCTAGTTTGGAACAGTCTCTATATGCAACTAGGCCAAATGGTCAAAAGAGTACTTTAGCAAGGCTACCTAATATACCTCTCACATCTAACACCTAGAAGTGAAAGAAGGATCAAACGGCACAATGGTAGTCCAGATCCAAGGGTTGTGTTCCCATCATGGTAGAGCCCGTGATCAATCAGCCTTTTGGGAAGTTTTTAGAGAAGCCATCGATAAACTGTCCGGGAATAGCAGATGGAAAACATAGTGACTTAAATGCACCAATGCAAATGCAATGCAAAGAAACGTATAATTGTAGATAAAGTTTCATATCATGAATTTCAAGTCAAGTTCTCTAAATCCCCAGTAGAGTAGCCAAAAACTATTGCTCAACTTTTCGTGCCCCCTTTTAGAAGACGAATAAGCCCTACAGTATCGGACACCAGAGGTTCTGAATCTGATCGCACATGTGCAATGTGAAATAGATAAACACCAAAGAGTCCAAATTCGACAAATCTTTTGGAAAATCGATTTTGAAGCAAATTGCCAAAAATGGACTACTTTGCCAGACACAGAGTCGCCACCTAAATATTTTTGGAAAATTTAGGAAACCCATGACTCGTACCAAAGGTCACGTGTCCGTCATCACCAAGATTGTCTCAGCTCGGGAACTTAGGTACAAGAGGGGAAGGTTATGAGTTGAGCACCCCCGCTTGCCCGATCAAAGATTGGCCACTACTAATCATAATATGAATTTTATTTACATTATATGCTCTTGTTCCATTTTATTAGGTTAGCATTACTATGTGATGCGCACACACACACAAGTATAGACTAAATCACAAGAATTGGAACACTTGATTCACGTTTCGTTTTGAAAATTGTTTCAAATATGTACCACTTGAGAAAGTGATCGCATATAAACATTACTCAAATTATTCCAATTCAAGCAATTAGCCTCCATCCACAAGCATTCAAACAGTTTATAGCATTTAAGTAATTAGCCTCATGGCGAACATGCTAAATATGGCAATATCGACACTCATGCAATTATGCTAAAGCGAGTAAAGGCTTACCTAGTACTCCAAGCCAAAAGATAAAAGAGTTAGAAAAATGCATGATCCCTAACTATACAATATGACTAATGCAACACATACAATATGCAACTAATAGGCTCAGCTACTAACATAGCATATGAATCAATTAAATAGCACGCGGTCTAAGCATGTATTCAAAGAAGTATTTAAACTAACAATGCAAGTTAGAATGATGAACCGAGCCTCGGTACATGCAAGACTAGTGGATGCAAACATGAAGTATGCTAAGCCAAACATGAGGCTTTACTCTAACCATCATAAGCAATAAATAAAAGGGAGAAATACGTGGGGTTGGAGGACATACACATTATTACAACATTGCACTCTCAAAAAGAAGAGTTCGAATGAACTAACTAGCTGGCTAACTAATTATAGCTAAGCTAATTAATTAACTATTACAAAATAAAATGAATAAATAGCTAAATTACTTAACTAATTATTATAAACCAAATTAATTTAACTAATCTAACTAATTAAAATAATTACAACATGTAACGAATTAGTATTCTAATTAATTAATTACAAAGCCACTATGTTAAGCATAATATTAATATATTAAAAACATGGATCTCGATGCTTGATGGAAGGCCTATGCATGAATGTGGTTTTGACCCGAAAAGGCGCTATTTTCTGCTACTAAATGTCTCTGTTGCACAATAGAACACATGCACTGATTTCTACCTCCAGAACAACTCTGTTATGCCTTAGAAGAACACTGCTTGATTTTGCACTAGCGGCCGGCAGAGGGTCTATCGTCCACTGATGATGGTCTGCCGTCCACTGATGATGGCCTGCCAGCCACTAATAAGAGCCTGCCGGCCACTTATGACAGAACTTCCTTGCTATAACAGAGAGCAAATAGAGCATAGGCAATGTATTCTCAAGGGTTTGTTTGCACAATTCAAACCTCCTTACCATGAACAGATCAAAGGAGTAGTAAGATTGGTTCACAAACCATCAATAGAAGCAATTTCATTGCATGATGGACTATGAACCAAGGTGTGCAAGCTCAATAAATACAACAAAGTAAGACTCTCAAAACCATCTCTCTATCATGAAAGATAAAGGGAAGTAGTTGGCAATGAATCTTAAACCGTTTTCATCACTAATGAGTATGAAACGACTCAAGACTTATGGGTTCAATTAACGTCCGATTGAGCACAAACAAGTTATTATCTTACACCTTTTTCTTGCCTCAATTTTATTACTTCATTTTAGATTACCATCCATTCTTTAGTGAATTGAGTTCAACAGGTGAAGTTAAGTCCTCCAATGGAAAGAGGGCTCAAACCAAGGGTTGTTTTAGGCATGAAAGGGACATCATACCTTTGGTAATGAACCTCCAAAGGGATTGAACCATTAAGCATGGCATCTCAATCTCATGCTTAAACAAACAAGTAATTTGAAACCACTTTCAAAGAAAAACAAAAGCCAAGAAAGGAGGGAGGTTGGAGTGGTGATTAAGAGTGATCACAAGTATGGAAAGCCATAAATAAAAGCAATTAATTCAAATAAGGTGGTGTATAAGGCCTAAAACATGAAACTCATAAGGACAATTACACTATAAGCATGCAAAACAAAGCTCCAATGCAACAAACCCTGAATGACAATCCAAAAATAGTCTAAAACAATTCTAAAACATGCTAGAATTAAGACAAAAATAGCTAGAATAATATGCTAAAATATAGAGGATGCTAGACTAGTAAGCAAAACACAAGGAGGGGAGGCTAACCCCTCCAATTTTGGACTTCAAACTATGATTTTAGTCATTGAAATAACTCTGAAAATTAGTGTTTAAATGATAGTACAAAGGTAGGAAACACATGGGTAAAGGCCTTGAGGACAAGGTATAAAGAAGGGTGAACCACCCCTCAACCTTTATTGACCTTAAAACCCAAGTTTCAGCCCAAAAATACAAAGTTTTTATAGCCCAAAAATAGTTGGAAAAGAGTAAGGAAAAGAGTAGATAAAGCAAGTAAAGAGGCAAAGCTTTGTACCTCTTGAAGAGGAAATCAATTCCAAGCAATAAACCAAGGCAAACACACCCTCAAGAGCTCAAACAAGGATCAAAGATACCTATTCTCAAAGATGGAGAGGTTTGGTTAAAAGTGTATAGGCAAAGGCGAATGATATGTAAGCATGGGTTAAGAAATTTGCAAGAAAGAGAGAGAATTATAGAGGGAGAGGAAAAATTTTGCTCCAAAAATTTTCTGACCTCAAAATATGAGAGCGAGGTCATCTATATATAGAAATCATGAATTTCCCTCATAAATATCCAACCATACATGTGAGAGCAGATGTAAGCATCTGTGCAAATAGTTGGCACAGCTGTCACAAAATATCTGCAAAAGACATTGGTGGCCAGCCGACCATCACTGGCGGCCGGCAATCAGAAGTGATGGCCAGCAGCCCAAAACAATGGCTGGCAGACCACCAGGGGTAGCAGGCTTAAAAATCACTGGGTCTGGTCCAAAAACAAGGCAACAAGGGTGCAAGGTTTGAAAGGCTTAAAGTTGTGGCACTACGCCGAGGACTTCAAGCACTTGCAAGCATATGCACTCAACATTGGGTGTGTAAGCGATGACATCCAAGTCGTAAAGGCCGTAAAAAATGGAGTGTTTACAGTAACATAACAAATTTTCATTGCATGCTTAAACATCAACAAATAGGTCCAGATATTTCTCACGAACTTCCAACTCACATTGTCAAGTTGCTTCCTCAATCCCATGATGTTTCCATAACACTTTAACCATGGGAATTGTTTTGCCTCACACGACTTGGTCTCAGGTATCCAAGATTTTCACCAGTCTCTCCTCATACGAGACACCCTTATCTATCTCTAAGTCGTTCTAATCCAATACGTGCGATGGATCCGGCTCATACTTTCGAAGCATGCTAATGAGAAACACATCATGAACCCCGGAGAGCTGTGGCGGCAAGGCCAAACGATAAGCTACCTCTCCAATCCGCTTAAGGATCTCAGAAGGCCCAATGAATCGAGGGGACAACTTCCCAATTTTCTGAACCTCATCAAACCCCTCCTAGGTGATATCTTTAAGAAGACATGATCTCCCACCTCGAAAGACAAAGGTCTCCTCTACGGTTGGCATAACATTTTTGGCCAATCTGGGCTGTAGTCAACCTCTTACAAATAACTGCAACTTTCTTTGTCATTTCTCGGACTAACTATGGGCCCAACATTGGTACATCACCCACCTCGGCCTAATACACAGGAGATCTACACAGCCAACCATACAAGGCCTCAAATGGTGCCATACCAATACTCAACTGGAAGCTATTGTTACAGGCAAACTCCACTAAAGGCAAGTGCCTCTCCCATGAACCCTTAAAGTCAAGGACACAACCTTGAAGCATATCCTCTAAATCTGAATGGTACGCTCTGATTGCCCGTCAGTTTGAGGATGATAGGTTGTGCTAAAAGCCAGTCTAGTGCCCAAGGCACTCTGTAAAATCTGCCATAATCGGGCTGTGAAATGTGGATCTTTATCTGAAACAATCGTCAATGGGACCCTGTGCAACCTTACTTTGTCCATAATGTAAAGGTCGGCAAGATAATCTACCGTCACTTACGAGCATAGGTATAAAGTGCGCTTACTTAGTCAACTGGTCAACTACCACCCAAATGGCATTGCTACCCCGTTGAGTCCTCGGAAGGCCCACAAAAAAATCCATCGTGACATGCTCTTACTTCCACTCGACTATGGACAAGGGTTGCAACAAACCTGGTGGCCTTTGATGTTCGGCCTTTACTTGTTGACAAGTAAGGCATTTCGACAGAAACACAACCATATCCTTCTTTATTCCCCTCTACCAAAACTGGCGACTAAGGTCGTTATACATCTTTGTGCCTCCGAGATGCACCGCAAGGCATGAATTGTGAAACTCTCGGAGTAATTTCTCTCGGCAAGACTCCGGCACAAAGAGATGGTCACGGTATCTAATATGCGTATCAGGATACACATTCAAAACTTTCGCCACCTTTCCACCGGAGATCCTCTTCTGGAGGGATTCTAGCTCAAGGTCACCCTTCTGTGCTTTTATCACTCGGTTCACAAGTGTAGGTTGTGCAACGATAGAAAACAAGGTTGCAGACTCAAGAAGCTTACCAAGATGCAAGTCAAACTCCCTAATAGCAACCAACATCTCCCATTTCCAGATGGCAATAGTAGCCACACTACCAAAGGATTTCCTACTCAAGGCATTGGCCACCACATTGGCCTTTCCAAGATGATAATGCAACTCAAAGTCATAATCTTCTATGAACTTCATCCACCTCCTCTACCCCAAATTCAAGTCTTTCGGTGTAAACAGATACTGTAGACTCTTGTGATCCAAAAACACCTCTCCAAATCTTTAGGGCAAAAATCACTGCCGCTAACTCTAGGTCCTGGGTAGGGTAGCTCTTCTCATGTGTTTTCAATTACCGTGAGCCATAGGCTACTAACTTTTCCTCTTGCAATAAAACACATCCCAAGCCTTCCCGTGAGGCATCACAATATACCGAATAGCCCAAACCCCTCTCCGGAATAATCAGTACCAGAGCAGTGGTAAGTCTAACCTTAAGCTCTTGAAAAGACTTCTCACAAGTCTCATTCCACCCAAACTTAACTCCCTTCCTCGTCAGTCTAGTTAACAGTGAGGCTAATTTAGAGAAATCATTCACAATCCAACGGCAACACCCGGCCAAACCCAAGAAACTACGGATCTCAAAAGCATTCTTAGGTTACTCCCAATCTTGCACTGCCTCCATCTTGGAATCTACGGTCACCCCTTCGCTAGATACTACATGGCCTAAGAACTTAACTTTTCTCGGCCAGAATTCACACTTTCCAAACTTAGCATATAGTTTATGGGCTCTAAGCACCTCAAGCACTATTCACAAGTGTTCCTCGTGCTCCTCTTTTGAGGCTGAGTAAATCAAGATGTCATCCACAAAACGATCTAGGAATTCACAAAAGATCAGGTTCATCAAGTCCATAAACATAGTTGGTGCATTGGTGAGTCCAAAGGGCATCACTAGACACTCATAATGGTCATACTGCGTACAGAATGCCGTCTTGGGGATGTCCTCATCCCTCACTCTCAACTAGTGGCAACCAGATCTCAGGTCTATCTTAGAAAAGGAACAAGTCCTCTTCAACTGATCAAACAAATCATCTATATGAGGCATTGGGTGTTTGTTCTTGATAGTTACTTGGTTCAACTTCCAGTAATCTATGCAAAGTCGCAAAGCACCATCTTTTTTCTTGGCAAAAAGAGCTGGTGCTCCCCACGGCGGAGTACTAGGGCAGATGAAACCCTTATCTAGCAATTCCTGGAGTTAAATCATCAACTCACTGAACTTGGCGGGTGCAAATCTATATGGTGCCATAGAAATCGGTGCCGTGCTAGGCACTAGATCAATATAGAACTCGATCTCTCAGTGAGGTGGTAAACTAGTAAGGTCCTTGGGAAAAGCATCCGGGTATTCACTAACCACCCTTGGCAACTCAAGTCGGACTTCATCACACTCAGTGCTCAAAAAGTTAGCGAGAAGGCAACTAAACTCACTCTGCCAATGTGGTTCATACACCGGTGATAAGACTCTATCAACCTAGTCCCCTAAGAAATAGAAACAATTACCGCTCAAGGTATATACAGTAACACTCTGACAGTTGCAATCTATGGCAACCCGATAGGATGACAACTAGTCCATACCCAATTTAACGTCAAAGCTAGACATATCAATCAATACAAATACAAATGGAAGTCGACGATCGGCGACCGGCAACCTCTATGTCACAACCCTGACACCCCCGTCTCAAAACAACCTCACCACCAATAGGTGACTCTACACAGATAGGGGATGCTAATTGAGCCAACTCTAACCCCAAAATCGATGCAAATGCAGACGATATAAATGAATGGGATGCACCCGTATCAATCAACACATTAGTAACTAAATTAAAAAACAAGAAGGTACATCTTACTGCCAAAGGCGCTGGTACCAGATCTGGCATGATAACAACATACACACGCTCTGTAGGCCTCTGCTTAGCCTACTCATCCCTTGGAGTATAAGCCTGATGCACTAATTAAGCCAAAGAGGCTCCGTGATTGGCCCTCGAGGTTTGTGCTGACTGTGCCAGCTGGTGGCTTGGTGTCTGTCTCAAGCCAGAAGCACCGAGTGTGCTACCCAACTGAGGGTAAATTCTCATCATGTGCCCCACATGCCCACACTGATAACAAGTGAGCGGCTACCCTCTCCCCTGACTCTGGCTCGAAGAACGAGCTTGTAGACATCCCATTTTTGACTGCCTTGAAGACTTGGGTGCCACTGATTGATCACTCGATGATAAAAGTTGTGCTATGAAATTGTTCGATTTCTTCAATAAGAAGAGCTCTAAATCCCAACCTTACACCGCATTTTGGACCAAAACTATTTTTGACCAAAATTATTTTAGACTTTAAAACCCTCTCTTTCAAAATATTTTTGAAAATGTTTCTATGATGTTCCAAGGCTCGCATTTCGTTAAAAATTGCACTTTTTTGTAAACCGAGCAAGGACAAAGTGGAAATAAATGAAAAGGAGGTGAACACTTTGAAAAAATATTTAAAACATCTTATTTAGTGGTTTGGAGTTGAAGAAAATAGGAGAAGAGGGAAGAAAACTAGTTGGGGAGAAGCTAGGCATCAATCCGTTAGGATAAAACTGAGAAACCTTCATTGAAATAGGCATATCTCTTTGCACACTTATAATTTAGATGTGAGGCTTCCACCATTGGAAATTAGACTTTCGGGGATTTAGTTTACACTCAAGAATGACCTAAAACTGAGTGGGGATAAGGGACATATGCCCATTTGAAATCAGGCCTAAAAAAAAAAGATTTTTGTGGCCGGCCACAAATAGTGCCCTGCTGGCTAGTAGTGAAGTTTTTTGCCCTTTTTTTAGTAGATTTACCCACTTTTGGAAGGGTTTCGTCCACTAATGTATTTTGCCGTCCATCATTGATGGCTTCCCGGCCACAAGTGTCAAAAAATAGATTTTTTTGCAGATATTTTCTCCAGCTGTTTCCACAAAGCTCCAACTATCTTTTTTCAGATATTTTCGACCAAAGCTCATATATTTCTACGTAAAGAAAACCTCTCTTCTTACTTTCAAGGTTAGAAAACATTTACGAGTGAAAATATTTTTGGAAAAATCTTCTTCCTCTACAATCCTCTCTCACTCTACAATTCTCTCTCTCTCTTTTGCAACAAGCATAAACTATTCCAAAACACACCACACAAAACCTAAAGGACTTCTTGCTAAGATGATTTGAGCTTGAATTTGAGCTCTTGAAGCACTTGAGAGTGTGAAATTGGTGTTTTTAACTCAAAGAAGCATTTTTCTTCAAGAGGTATACCTTCTCTTGCTTTCTTCCATCTTTGCAATACTTATTTTCTATCTTTTCTTGCTGATTTTGAAGTGTTTTTCAACTTTTATTATGGGCTGAAACTTGTGGCTTAGGGCTATAAAAGTTAGAAGGGTTAATCATCCTTCTTTGAACTTTGTTCTCTAAGCCTTTCCACTTGTGTTTCCCATTCTTTTATCAAATTTTTTTGAGCCTTTTACCACTGATTTTCAAAGGTTTTTAGAGGCTAAAAAAGTGGTTTTGAAGTCCCAAAAATGGAGGGGTTAGCCACCCCTCTTTTGGCTTGTTTACTTGCTTGAATTGCTCCTTGTTTTTGTCTTCATTCTAGCTCATTTTGTACTATTTTTGGGCTGTTTTTGAACTGTAAAAACTCTGTATTTTTGGGCTAAAACTTGGGTTTTAAGGCCATTAAAGGTTGAGGGGTGGCTCACCCTTCTTTGTACATTGTTTTGGAGGCCTTTACCCTTCTGTTTCTCACCCTTTTAGTATCTATTTTTGAGCTTTTAAACACTAAATGTCAGAGTCATTTCAGTGGTTAAAAACACTTTTTTAAGTCCAAAATTAGAGGGGTTAGCCTCCCCTCCTTGTATCTTTCTTACTAGCATAGTTTGTGCCATGTTTTAGCATGTTAATCTAGCTATTTTTATCTCAAGTCCAACATGTTTTAGGGCTTATTTTAGACTGCTTTGCCTCTGTTTTGGGCTGGTTAAGTCATTTGAGTCTTGTATTGTATGCTTGTAATGTAATAGTGCTCACAAGCTTGGTGATTTAGGCCTTTAGACCCACTTGTTTGAGTTGATTGCATTGTTTTAGTGCTTTTCATACTTCATTATAGCACTTATAATCTCTGCAATCTCCCTCATTTCTACACTTTTTCATTTTCTTTGAGAGTTGTTTCAACCTTAGGATAGTTTAAGCTTGAGATTGAGATTCATTGCTTAATGGTTTAATCCTCTTTTGGGGGTTCATTACCAATGGTGTGACACCTCTCTCTTGCCTTAAACTACCCCTTGTTTCACACTTCATTCTCTTTGGAGGACTTACTCACGATTGGACTTGATTGGTTAAAGGATGGTTGGTAAATAAAAAATGAGTAAAGTTGAAACTAAAAGTGAGAAAAGATAAGAATTTGGTTGTTTTTTATGTGTTCAATCGGACGTTAATTGGACACAAGAAAAATTGGAGCATTTCATACTCAAAGTGATGAAATTTGCCAAGTTTCCAAGGTCTATATTGCCCTTGATCATGCATGATAGGGTGGTGGTCTTGAGTCTTGTTTATGCATTCATTAAACTTGTACAAATTGGTTCTTTAGCCATCATGCAATAAAATTGCTTGATTGATGGTTTAAGGACCAAGTGTAGCACTCCTTTGAGATGTTTTGATGATAAGGAGAGATACAGAATACAAATAACTTGTAAGAATACCCTCTCTTTGCCCTGTTTGCTCTCTGTTGTAGCAAAAAAAATATGGTGTGTCATCAGTGGCCGGCCGGCCACTGTTACTGGCCCACCGGCCATCAGTGTTGGATGGCAACCCCTCAATAGTGGCCGCTCGGCCACCACTTCTGGCCTACCGGCCACCAATGATTTTTGAGCAGTGTGCTTGTAAAGAATGGCAGAGTTGATGTAGAGAAGGAAAATAGTACAAGGGTTGTGCAAATAGAGGCTTTTGAGGGCAGACAACGGATGTTCTTCGGGTGAAAAACGAGCATGCATGATCCTCCCTCTCTTCCCGGGACTAGTTAGCTAGTTAATTTGTTGAATTTGTAATTAATTATTCATTTGTCGTAATTAATTAGTTGTAGCTAATTAGTTTGTGTTGTAACGTTTAATTAGCTTAGATAGTTGGTTAATTAGTCATTCAAGTTTTGTAATAATTAGGTTAATTAGCTTAGCTTAGTTAACTAGTTAGTTTTTTTATTCATTCGGACTCTCCTTCGTGAGAACGTGATGTAATAACGTCGTGTATGTCTTCCAACCCCACGTTTTTCTCCTTTTTATTTATCCTCTTTTGATGGTTAGATTAGGGACACCATGTTTTGATTAGCATATCGCATGTTTGCATCCATTCATTTGTATTACATGCCTCGAGGCTTGACGCGTCATTCAAACTGCATTGTTGATTCAATTACCTTATTGAATACATGTTTAAACGTATGCTATGAAAATGTTGCAAATAAAATGTTAAGTAGCCAAGTTTATTTAGTTGCATTATTGCATACTTTGCATTAGCCATCTTGTATAGTAAGGAATCATGCATATTTTTCTAACTCTTTTGTTTCATCTTAGCTTGGAGTACTAGGTGAGTTTTTAGTGCTTTAGCATACTTGCATGAGTGTGAGTGATTGTCGTGACTAGCATGCTTGCCATGAGGCTAAGTCCTTAATTGATAAACTACTTGAATACCTGTGGATGATAGCTTGTTGCTTGAATTGGAACGATTCAAAAAATGTACGTTTAAGCCCACTTTGTTAAGTGGCTAATTCGCAAACTTTAAGCCCATTTGAAGTGGCGAATTCAAACCCTTTTCAAAAAACAAACATGAAATTAAATTGTTCCAATTTGAGCAAACTAGTCTATAGTTGTGTGTGCGCATCACGTAGTAATGCTAGCCTAATAAACCGGAACAAGAGCACATAATGTACATAAAAATCATATCATGATTAGTAGAGGCCGATCTTTGAACGGCCGAGCGGGGGTGCTCGATTCATGACCTTTCCCTCTCGTACCTAAGTTATCGAGCTGAGGCAACTTTCGTGATGACGGACACGTGGCCTTTGGCACGAGTCATAGGTTTCCTAAATTTTTCCAAAATAAAATATTTAGGTGGCGACTCTTTATCTGGAAAAACAGTCCATATTTGGCATTTTTGAGCCTAAAATCAATTTTCCAGAAGATTTGTCCGATTTGGACTATTTGGTGTTTATCAATTTCACATTGCACTTGTGAGATTAGATTAAGAACCGCCGAGGTCCGAACTGAAGGGCTTCTTTTTATCTACACTTATATGTTTCTTTGCATTGCATTTGCATTGGTGCACTTAAGTCATTGTGTTTGCCATCTTCTATTCCTGGATGGTTTGCCGGAGGCTTCCTTGGAAAAGCTTGGCAAAAGGCTGACCGGTCACGGGCTCTGCCATGATATGAACACAACCCTAGTATCTGGACTACCGCTGTATCGTTTGATCCTCCTTTCACTTCTCGGTGTTAGGTGTGGGAGGTATATTAGGTAGTCTTGCTGAGGTACCCTTTTTGACCATTTGGCCTAGTTGCATATCGAAAAGCCATAGGGACTGTTCCAAACTAGGATAGGATGCTGTCCCATATGCAGGATGATGTGATACCACTTGTTTGAATAGTAAAGCCGAAGATCACTCCAAAGCTAGGACAGGTAAATCCTAAACCTCTCGTAGGGGTGTTTTGAATGCTTTTGTGCAAAATATGGACTCTTTGGGAATGTATGATGCAATCCTGGGAGAGTTTTAAGCTTAAGGCAATTCCGTCCAAAGGGTCATATCGGAAACAGAATTTGGGTCAAAATTTAGGGGTTTGTGTTTGATTTGGTGGAAACATACCAGAACCAGAACCAGAACTAGGGCCAAAATTGTATCTTGCTTTGTTTTGACCAGCATACCCGGTATCCTGATCTGATAGGGCATTTTGTTTTTAATGCCAGGTTTGTCTGAGGCAGAGAAAAACCAGTACCCAACTCAGCAAAGGCCAAGCCCAATCCAACCCAGAAAGCCTTAACCCATTACAATCCATCCAATCCCAGAAAAAAAAAAAAAAAAAAACTATTCAGCAAAGGTCCAGTCTATCTGACCCCAAAATGGCCAGCTCAAAAAATATCTATCCAATACCAAAAGATCAATTCTAAAAAACCCAATCTAGTCAAACCTGTCTAAACTAATCCAATTCAAATGCATCAAGTATAATCGAGTCAAAATCGATCAGCTCTCAGCTTACATCCATCCATTTCCCCAATTGCCAACTCAGCAGACCCATTATGGCTGAGAGTCCAAAAGAAGTTGTGGCCATGATAGCGGCGTTAAGCTAGGGAATTGCTATGCAAGATGAGACCAATGCTGAAATACAACACCCATCGGGGGCATCTACTACACATCCAGTCTTGGGCCCTCAGCCGAACTTTGACCCACCTTCGCCAGCTGAAGATTTGTAGGGTCCAGATCATCGAGAAGGGTTGGCTCAAGCTCGAGTTTTCAAATCCCTAGTGCAGTCGAATGAGAGGCTTTATCTCCTTGACATTGATGATCTCGACCCGATCTTGTTAAAAATTGCTAAACTTGAGAAGCAATTCAAAAAGGCACAGGGCCTTAATTCCATTCCTGACATTGAGGAAGGGTACACCGAGGTTACTGTAAGACTCCCAGATAGATTCAAAATGCCACGTATTGACCGTTTCGGTAGGTCTAGAGATCCTATGTACATAACTGGCTTTTCTTGGACATCTTGAAGCCAATGGGTCTGACTAAGCCCCAGAAACTCTCTCTGTATAGAAGAACCCTGGCAGGTATAGTAGCCACTTGGTACGCTAAGTTGGAGGATACAATGAAGCAGAACTGAGAAGAATTGGCTGAGGCATTTATCGATTAGTACTCTTATAATACCCAACTTGAAATAACCACTCAAGACCTTGAAGTAACCCACCAGAATCCTACAGAGTCTTTTGTGGAATTTGTTGTAAGGTGGAGAGCAAAGGCAGCACAGATGACAGATCGCCCTTCTGAGAGGGACCAAGTGCGGATAGTGGTGCAGATCCTTGAGCCTGATATGCTATAAAAGTTAATAGTTTCTCCACTATTCACTTTCAAAACTTTGCATGAATTAGGGGTTCACATTGAGAGTGCATTTGACATAGGGATTATTCCCAGAACAAGTGAACCAACCAGGATGGTGTTTTCCGGGAATACCAATGCTAGCAATAGCACTATTCCCAAACCCACTAAAAGCAACACCATTGCTACTCCCAAAACTGCTGACCCTTTTGTCAATACCAACATACAAATAGCAAGCCCAACCCAAGCTCAAGGCAGAACTTTCACTCCCCTCTATATGAGCTTAACCAGCGTACTAAAAGTCTTGATGAAAAAAGGGTATCTCAAAACCCTAGATCCCCAACCTCCTTTGACCCATTCCCTGCCAGACATAATCTCACCAAGTGCTGTGTGTACCATCAACAGTGCGGTCATGCACCGATCGTTGCTATCGCCTTCGTCATGAGGTTCAAAATCTCATCGACAACCAGATAATAGCTCCACCTTAAGACCCCAATGTTACAACTGTCCTACTTCCCATCTATGACCAAATATCTCCTGCTCACCTTAACCTCATCCATACACTACTTCCTATCTTCAACCCTAGCATATACATCACCCCGGCCCATTTACCCAAGCCTGAGGTGTTCATTCCCGAAAGCACTAATTTGTGCATGATGGATGCACCCAATCTAGTTCAAGTATGCCAAGGACGCTAAATGGGCGAACCCATGACTGAAAACCTTCAAGGAACGGTGGCAAATTTAACATTTAGGGTTTCAATCCCATCAAACAGCTCCCCAATCTTGGGGCGAGCTGCAGTTGAAAAGGGCCAACCTGAAACTATCTTAAGTCTGGGTGATGATAGATTAACAACAAATGGGTCACGCTTCCATATAGCCACCCAATCCCTTGGCCAAGCAGAAGCAAGTGGCAAGAATAAAGTTGGGACAAGTATTGATCCCTATTTACAACTTCGGTGGGTTATCAAGACTTTGAAGATCAAAGGGTTAAACAAGCAGCAAGTGCTTGAAGTTGTTGCAAAGACTGTGGATAATACTTTTGTTGCTCAGGGTGAGAGCATTTTGAATCAGGGAGGAACAATGAAATGGGATGCTTTTCCAGAAATACCCATCCTAATTCCAATCCCAAGCCCATGAATACTCGATCAACACCCGCTAACCCATTTGCCAATGTTTGTAAACTTACTGCTTGCTCCTCTCGAAAACGAACCTTCACCCAACTCCATATGAGCCTAACCTGTGCATGGAAGGTACTGAAGGAGAAAGGGTATCTCAAAATACTCAATCCTCGACCTCTCCCGAATCCTCTCCCACCTACACATGACCCTACCCAATATTGCACATTCCATCAGCAGTACAGTCACCATACTGACCGTTGCTTTTCCCTTCGCCATGCAATTCAAGACCTGATTGACAAAAAGGTCATCACCCCACCTGAACATCCCAAAGCTGTCAATAACCCCCTCCCTGACCGCAATTGGTGGCCACTCTATGACATAAAACCCATACACAGCTTGCCAATAACCAACCATTGCCCTCACCAACACATCATACTCGCTAATGAGCCCAAACCCATTGTGTTTATCCCTAAACCTTTTGATTCCAATCTGAGCAATAGGAACAAGATCTTTGAAGAGATGGGAAGTTTACTTGATCTTGGCAAGTTCAAGCTTGATGAAGCAGTAATGCCAGCACTGGTGGTTGGAATGATGAATCTTAGTCTCAGCTGGGGTAATTGTTGAAAGCACTTGGAAAGGGCCTTTTAAACACAGTTTAAAAGTTAGAAATCAATCCTTCTGGGTGTGGATATGCATTGAAGGTAGGTTTGGACCTTCCCGTGGGCTTCTTAAAGTTATTTTTGAATTCTACAGATGGGCTTGGGGGAGGAAAACCTCTTTTTGTCTCAGAAATGCTTATTTTGTTTTGAGTTGTGTCCTACAAATAGTTGTGTTATGAATGTTATTTTCTTTACCTTTTTTTGAATTGTTGCATCAGTTGAGTCTTTTCCTTTGAGTTGCTATCGTGTACCCTTAGGTCTTCATCTTTATAAGAAAGTGGGAGTCAAGTTTCTAATCATTTTAATGTGCCCATAGTGATGCATGTGTGACCTTTTACAAATAGAAAAAGGCTTTGAATTTATGTTTTTGAATGAGATTTTGTTAATAAGCTCGAGCATTGATAAGGATCCCCTAAATGGTTTGCGGGAATTCTGACTTATCAGCCTAAAATCATTCATGCTTTCAAAAATTTTAAGTTGTTTCTTTTGCAAAACTTGTAAAGATAGGTTCAAAATTATGCGTGGTATTTTACATTGTCCAGGGGATTCTCTTCGCCATTAGGCAATCATTTTGGGAAACACAAGGCGGTTTTCAGACCTTCAAGTACAAGGCAGCTTTTAGACCTCATAAATCATAGAATTTCTCCCCTGGTGTTTCCATTATTTCAAAGAGAAAAGAAAACAAAAAGAAAGAACAAAAAGAAAAAAAGAAGAAAGAACAAAAAGAAAGAGAAAAAAAGAACAAAAAAAACAAAAAGAACAAAAAGGAAAAAAAAGAAGAAAATAAGAAAAAGAAAATAAAAGAAAAGAAAAAAGAAGAAGAAAAAAAAGAGGGGATCAACCATCAAACCAGGGGTATTCATTGGAATGAAATCTAATCAGCTATGATCCATTGGAATGAAATCCAATCAACTGTGAGGAATGAAACTTCTGTCTACATTCGGGGAAGCGGATATAAGGAAGAACCACATTGCGAGAAGAACCAACTCTGAAAATGAAGCAAAAAGAAAGGAAGAAGGCATGCATAAGAGAATGGGGAACCAAGCTCAAGTCAAAGCGAAGCCAGTATCAGTGTCAGAGCATGGATGACTATTGATGAAATCCACCACAAGTGTTGTGACATTATCCTTGAGAGGCTCGCTAGGCCAAAAACTTGAAATGGTGATCTAGGCAAAAGTTAGAGCATGGAAAATGAAAAATCAAAAAAATAATAGCTCGCAAGGTTGAAAACCTCAAAGGGGCGACTTTGGCAAAAGTTAGAGCGCAAAAGGAGAGTGTTAACACCCTAGTGAACCTTAGCCATGAACTACGTTGACTTGATTCCCATTTTTTTTGGGATGCATAGGCAACTTCATCCTGAAGTTCGGTCTCAATTATGTTCATCTTATTCATCTCAGCCTGATCATCTTGCCCAATTCACGTCGTCAGTTTCGTGTCAATCCAAGGGCTACACTGATTGCTGTGTATAACATATACTTGCGTTGGGTAAGGAAGAACTAACTTGAATCAACAAGTGGAGAAATTTTGAATACTTGAACTTATCAATAGAATCTCTATCTTGAGCAACAAAAAAGGAATTTAAACTTAGGTTTTGCAAAATTGAGTTTTAAAGGGATCCTAAGTAATACTAGGGGCACTATAAATGATCAGTTACCTTGAGTCTTTTTCTACTTTTGGGTCAGTTGTGAGTTCTGTTGTGTCATGCCTGGTGTTTGTCTCAGCCTGCGCTTTGTATTGAGTCACCATAGCATGTTGCTATTCATCGAGTCACCATAACGTATACGTTGTTCAAAAAGCGCTCTTCATTGAGTCATCCTAGTGAGTCTGTCGCTCAAAATTTCAACAAAGTGGCATGGTCAAAATTCCATACACGAATGTTCACTCCAAACTCGAAAACAAGTCCATGTCTGGAATTCATAAACAAACTGAGAGTGCCCATACAAAGGGCATTACATTCACGATCATTGCAAAGTGCATATGAGGAATCTATCACTGCTTTGGAGGAGACTGGAGTAAATTCTCAAAACATGTTGGAGCAGAAGAGAAGCATCGGTCTGATGGGTTGACAACTGTTCCTGTATCTGATGATCCCCATTACATGTGCCTGCATAATGTTGAAAACGGTGGCCAGTGGTTGGACACTAGGGGCAATTTTTAGCGTATCTAATTGGGCGATCAATTAAACAAGGGGCATGGATCCAACCTTTCTCCTCATCCACTCAGAGCCATTTGTTGAACACTTTTCCCTAGATTAGGGTAGTTTACCCCCATGTTGATTCTGATATGATTTAGCTTTCGAAAGTTGTCTCCAACCATTTCAAAACTCTCTTGGGATTGGCATATTCCCTCTAATTAATAAATGTGCTTTGGATTATGCCTGTATGTTTATACACTCTAGTTGCTTTGAACCGCATGATTGGTAGCTCTTGCTCTTAAATTTGTTTTGCACTTAACTTTGTCGAGTTGCCTCCTTTTTTGCTGCATTTCAATGAGTTGCGGCAAGTAGCCCTACACTCATCTTATAAGGTATATGACGCATTACGCTGAGTGCTGCTCATTTCCCTCTGCATACCATGCATCGCTCACCTGCATCGCACTATTTTGTGTATTTCACTTTGCATTGCACTGTTTTGTGCACTTTGTATCACATTGTCCTATTCACATTGTATCATACTAATTTTTGCACCTGCATCACACTATTTTGTGCACCCATATAGCACTGTTTTGTGCATTCATCTTGTATTTCACATTTCATCGCACTATCTTGTGCATTTCATCTTACATCACACTATCTTGTGCATTTTGCATTACATCGCACTATCGTGTGCATTTCATTGTGTGCATTTCGTATTACATCACACTATTTTGTGCATTGCATTGCACTGTCATGTGCATTTCATCTTTCATTGCACTATCTTGTGCATTGCATCACACTATCTTGTGCATTTCACCCTACATCGCATATCTTGTACATTACATAGCACTATCTTGTGCATTTCATCTTACATCGCACTATTTTGGGCATTGCATAGCACTATCTTGTGCATTTCATCGCACTATCTTGGGCATTTCATCTTACGTCGCACTATTTTATGCAATGCATTTTGTATAGCATTAATTGCATTGCATTCATTCACCCTCACTCGCACTGCCTTATGCACCTTGTATTTTTTTTTTGGTATCACTCGCACTGTCTTGTGCACTCTCTTTGGGCTAGGAGAACTTAAATCCTCTAAAGGTACAATTCATTTGGTGTTTGTCGTGCCCGAACGACTCCCGGTGGTCTGGTATAGCCACCTGCATGTGTTTGCCGTGAGTTCCTAGGAGATCAACTGAGACGGTGGAAACTAGAGTTCGAACGGCCGAGGCCTAGAACGCAAAGGTTCGGGATTTCTGAGACTAAAGTCTGGTTTAAAAACCCAGAGGTGTATCCTCAGCTTGAAATCTGTATGGCAGTCCCATAGGTTGAGGTAGCTTGTATGCACCTCAATCTTGGATACTGAACCAACCTAGTCTGTCACCCTGATGGAGAATAGGAAAAGTTGCAAACATAGCCAGGGAGAAAAGTGGTTTGGAAGCGCAACCGAGAAGAAGCAGAAGATCCCCAGCAGCATGAGGTGAGTCATCGCCAATTAGCCCTATAAAGGTACTTTCACTTCCCAGCTAACTATCTATTACATTGCATATAGCATTTATTGCATGCGTCTACTACATTATCTATCGCATCCAGTATATCATTATCCATTTTATCGCCTGCTTCCTTTCCATGTTAAGCTTAGTTTGGCATGTGCTCATACCTTTCCTTTGTTGAAACATAGTTTTGTTATGTGTCAGTACCCATGCTACGCTAAGGCCAGTATTGAGGGTATCAACACCTTTTTTGTGTTAGACGTGGTCTGTTTTGTATCCATGCCTTTTGTAGGTAAGATATGGTACGGCTTGCACACCTTATTCACTTAATCCATTGCATCATACTTTGTTTTGTGGCATTCAACATTTAGGCTCATCATCTTTCCACTGCAGATCACTCCTCACTTATATCATCCCACCCAATTACTCTTTCTCTTTCTATGAAAAACATAGTCTTGCATGTGCTTGCATCCCTATCAGTACCCATGTGCTCGCATCTCTTTCTCTTTCTACGAAAAACATAGTCTTGCATGTGCTGCGCTGAGGCTAGTATTGAGGATGTAGGCACTTAACCTATGTTAGGCGTCGTTTGGCTGTGCCCACTTCTTCTCTATATAACACATAGTTTGATTTGCATCTCTATCCCTTTATTTTATTTGTGTGGTTTTGCACTGCTTGTGGTTTGATTATTTCGTTACATTGTATATCATTACATTGTTTTATTACATTATGTATCATTTGCATCTTGCCTCTAAACTATGCTGGCGTGATTTCTTGCAACGGGATACGTAGGGAACCCTCGGGTTCAACCAACTGCATCTGCATTTTGTTTGTTTGCCTAAGTCTTACGGCCTTGTCAAAATGGGTCGTCTTCGGACTTTGACATTCACTCACGTCACTTCATGACTTCGAGCTCTGTCAAAGAGGGGCAACTGTCAACACCCCATATTTTCCTGCCTTTAAGACTTGGGAGCCACTGGTTGATTACTCGATGATGAAAGTTGTGCTATGTAAATGTTCAATTTCTTCAACAAGAAGAGCTCTAAATCCCAACCTTACACCCCATTTCAGACGTAAATCATTTTTGGCCAAAATTATTTTAGACCTTAAAACCCTCTCTTTCAAAATATTTTTGAAAATGTTTCTACAATGTTCCGATGCTCGCATTTCATTAAAAATTGCACTTTTCAATAAATCGAGCAAGGACAAAGTGAAAATAAATGATGCGGAGGTGAACTCTTTGAAATTTTTTTTAAAACATCTTATTTTGAGATTTGGAGTTGAAGAAAATAGGAGAAGAGGGAAGAAAACAAGTTGAGGAGAAGTTAGGCATCAATCCGTTAGGACGAAACTGAGCAGTCTTCACTAAAATAGGAATATCTCCTTGCACATTTATAATTTAGATGTGAGGCTACTGCCATTGGAAAACAGACTTTTAGGGCTTCAATTTAGACTCAAGAATTACCTAAAACCGAGTTCGGATGAGAGAGATAAGCCAATTTGAAATCAAGCCTAAAAAACATAGTTTTGTTGCCGGCCACAAATAGTGGTCTGTCGTCCAATAGTGAAATTTTTGGCCTTTTTTTTTTAGTAGATTTACCCACTTTTGGGAGGGTGCCATCCACTAATGTGTTTTTTCGTCCATCATTGATGGCCTGCCAGCCACAAGTGTCAAAAAATAGAATTTTTTGCAGATATTTTCTCCAGCTGTTTCCACAACGCTGTAGTTGTCTTTTTGTAGATATTTTTGGCCAAAGCTCATATATTTCTATATATGAAGACCTCTTCTCTTGCTTTCAAGGTTAGAAAACATTTAGAAGTGAAAATATTTTTTGAAAAATCCTCTCTCTCTACAATTCTCTCTCTCTCTCTCTCTCTCTCTCTCTTTTGCATCAAGCATAGCCTATGCGCAAACACACCAAACCAAACCTAGAGGACTTCTTTCTGAGACGATTTGAGCTTGAATTTGAGCTCTTGAAGCACTTGACAGTGTGAAATTGGTGTTTTTCACTCAAAGAAGCATTCCTCTTCAAGAGGTATACCTGCTCTTGCTTTTCTACCATCTTTGCAATACTTCTTTTCTATCTTTTCTTGTTGATTTTGAAATGTTTTTCAACTTTTTTTATGGGCAGAAGCTTGTGGCTTAAGGCTATAAAAGCTAGAGGGGTTAATCACCCTTCTTTGAACTTTGTTCTCTAAGCCTTTCAACTTGTGTTTCCCATTCTCTCATCAAATTTTTTTGAGCCTTTTAGCACTGATTTTTAGAGGTTTTCAGAGGCTAAAGAAGTGGTTTTGAAGTACCAAAAATGGAGAGGTTAGCCACCCCTCCTTTCTCTTGTTTACTTGCTTGAATTGCTCCATGTTTTTGTCTTCATTCTAGCACATTTTGTACTATTTTTGGGCTGTTTTTGGACTGTAAAAACTCTGCATTTTTGGGCTAAAACTTGGGTTTTAAGGCCGTTAAAGGTTGAGCGGTGGCTTACCCTTCTTTGTACATTGTTTTGGAGGCCTTTACCCTTGTGTTTCTCACCTTTTCACTATCTATCTTTGAGCTTTTAAACACTAAATTTCATAGTTATTTCAGTGGTTAAAAACACTTTTTTAAGTCCAAAATTAGAGCGGTTGGCCTCCCTCCTTGTATCTTGCTTACTAGCATAGTTTGTGCCATGTTTTAGCATGTTAATCTAGCTATTTTTAGCTCAAGTCCAACATGTTTTAGGGCTTATTTTAGACTGCTTTGCCTCTGTTTTGGGCTGGTTAAGTCATTTGAGTCTTGTATTGTATGCTTGTAATGTAATAGTCCTCACAAGCTTGGTGTTTTAGGCCTTGAGACACCACTTGTTTGAGTTTATTGCATTGTTTTAGTGCTTTTCATACTTCATTATAGCACTTATAATCTTTGTAATCTCCCTCATTTCTTCACTTTTTCATTTTCTTTGAGAGTTGTTTCAACCTTAGGATAGTTTAAGCTTGAGATTGAGATTCATTGCTGAATGGTTTAATCCTCTTTTGGGGGTTCATTACCAATGGCATGACACCTCTCTCTTGCCTTAAAATACCCGTTGTTCGACACTTCCTTCTCTTTAGAGGACTTACTCACCATTGGACTTGATTGGTTAAAGGATGGTTGGTAAATAAAAATGAGTAAAGTTGAAACTAAAAGTGAGCAAAGATAAGAATTTGGTTGTTTTTGATGTGTTCAATCGGACGTTAATTGAACACAAGAAAAATTGGGGCATTTCATACTGAAAGTGATGAAATGTGCCAAGTTTCCAAGGTCTTCATTGCCCTTGATCATGCATGATAGTGTGGTGGTCTTGAGTCTTGTTTAAGCATTCATTAAACTTGTACAAATTGGTTTCTTAGCCATCATGCAATGAAATTGCTTGATCGATGGTTTAAGGACCAAGTGTATCACTCCCTTGAGATGTTTTGATGATAAGGAGAGATACACAGTACAAACAACCTATAAGAATATCGTCTCTTTGCCCTGTTTGCTCTCTGTTGCAGCAAAAAAAATATGGTATGTCATCAATGGCCGGCCGGCCACTATTACTGGCCTACCGGCCATCAGTGTTGGACGACAACCCCTCAATAGTGTATGGCCGGCCATCAATGATTTTTGAGCATTGTGCTTGTGAAGAATGACAGAGTTGATCTGGAGAACGAAAACAGTACAAGGGTTGTGCAAATAGAGGCTTTCGAGGGCAGACAATGGATGTTCTTCGGGTGAAAACTGAGCATGCATGGGCCTCCCTCGTTTCCTGGGACTAGTTAGATGGTTAATTAGTTGAATTAGTAATTAATTAGTTGTAGCTAATTAGTTTGTGTTGTAATATTTAATTAATTTAATTAGTTGTAGCTAATTAGTTTGTGTGGTAATATTTAATTAGCTTAGATAGTTAGTTAATTATTGATTCAAGTTTTGTAACAATTAGCTTAATTAGCTTAGCTTAGTTCTAGTTAGTTTTTTTATTCATTCGGACTCTCCTTCATGAGGGTGTGACGTAATAACGTCGCGTATGTCTTCCAACCCCACGCCTTTCTCCCTTTTATTTATCCGCTTTTGATGGTTAGATTAGGGATATCATGTTTTGATTAGCATATCACATGTTTGCATCCATTCATTTGTATTGCATGCCTCGAGGCTCAACGCATCATTCAAACTGCATTGTCGTTTTAATTACATTGTTGAATACGTGTTTAAATGCATGCTATGAAAATGTTGCAAATAAAATGTTAAGTTGTCGAGCCTATTTAGTTGCATTATTGCATGTGTTGCATTAGCCATCTTGTATAGTTAGGTATCATGCATATTTTTCTAACTCTTTTGTTTTATCTTAGCTTGGAGTACTAGGTGAGTTTTTAGTGTTTTAGCATACTTGCATGAGTGTGAGTTATTTCCATGACTAGCATGCTTGCCATGAGGCTAAGTGCTTAATTGATAAACTACTAGAATGCCTGTGGATGATGGCTTGTTACTTGAATTGGAACAATTCAATAAATGTACGTTTAAGCCCACTTTGTTAAGTGGCAAATTCGCAAACTTGAAGCCCACTTGAAGTGGCGAATTCAAACCCTTTTCAAAAAACAAACATGAAATTGAATTGTTCCAATTTGAGCAAACTAGTCTATAGTTGTGTATGCGCATCACGTAATAATGCTAGCCTAATAAATCGGAACATGAGCACATAATGTACATAAAAATCATATCATGATTAGTAGAGGTCGATCTTTGATCGGGCGAGTGGGGGTGCTCAATTCATGACCTTCCCCTCTTGTATCTAACTTCCTGAGATAAAGCAACTTTGGTGATGACGAACACATGGCCTTTGGCACGAGTCATGGGTTTCCTAAATTTCTCCAAAATAAAATACTTAGGTGGTAACTCTATATCTGGCAAAGCAAACCATTTTTGGCATTTGTTATCCTAAAATCAATTTTCCAAAAGATTTTTCGGATTTAGACTCTTTGGTGTTTATCAGTTTCACATTGCACTTGTGAGATTAGATTCAGAACCGCAGGAGTCCGAACTGTAGGGCTTTCTTCCAAGCTTCTGAAATGGGGTGCAAAAAAGTCGAGTTACAGAGCTGAAGACAATGCAGACCATTGCCTTCCTCCTCTCTGTGGACAAGCTGGAGACTTGTAGCCCAACTGGCCACACTTGTAACAAGTGAAATCTCCCTGACCACATCTCCCAGAACTTGAACTCGGCACAAGAAAAGTGGACCTCGACTAAGCTCCCTGGGACTGTTGTGGGTTAGAACCCCTTTGCCTCTTACTGTCCCCCTACTAACTCCACCTAGAGGCCCTCATCCTCTCCTCCACAACCTCCATCACAATCTCTAGCTGAGCCGCTGACTCCACAAGGCGTCTGTAATCTCTAATCATTGACCCGTCCACTTTGGAACATAAGCCCAGTTCTCAACCTCTTCTCGAACTCTAGGCAACGGCGCTCCTCAGTCGCCATGAGTTCTGGTGTAAATCTCGACAAACTAATAAACATGGCCTCAAACTCAGCCACCGGTGTGCTCAACTGCTTGAGCTGAGAAAATTGATCCCTCAACTTCTCCCTAACAGTGGGAGGCAAGAACTTGTCCTAGAAGGGGTCAACGAAAGCCTCCCAAGTCACTCCAATACGCCCATGCACATACTTCCACGATTAACCTGCATCTCCCTTCAGCTAGAAGGATGCCAAGGTCACTCTCAAACCCCCATCTTCGATACCAAGCATCTCAAATGTCTTCACCATCTGCTCTAGCCACTCATTTGCTTTAAGTGGTTCCTTGGGATCACCAAAAAACTCATTCGGATTCGACCGGAAGAACACCCGCTTCAGAAAAGATGGCCTGCCTCAGCCACTTGGGCCTGGACTTGATTCTTAGCCCAAAGAATGTCCATGGATTCCCTTAATGCTCCGGCCATTTCGCGGGCTAAGGCGCCCATGGCCTGTTGACAACCTGGTTTGGCTACATTGGCCTGACCAACACCCTCAATCTGTGCCGGAATATCATCTGATATTGGCATCTCCTGCCGTCTAGGCCTACCACGCCTACCACCACGTCCGCGTCCTGACATCCTAATGAAGGTAACAAAAGAGATTAGCACATTTACAAATGT
Source organism: Camellia sinensis (assembly GCF_004153795.1). NCBI lineage: Eukaryota > Viridiplantae > Streptophyta > Magnoliopsida > Ericales > Theaceae > Camellia > Camellia sinensis. The sequence continues at coordinate 73,493 of NW_021028452.1, read as the reverse complement.
GCTAAAGCTAATTCACTCACGTCCCGATGCGGTGGACAACGGTAATTCACTCCACATAAGCACGTAATTACATAAACACATACAAATTTCATTCTCGAATAATGACCGTCCCGCGGCATTTCCAGAGTTACAATTAGAAACAGCAGTGATCAAGTGCTCTTCTAATAGGACTTCTAGAAACCCATAGACTCAATCAACATCCTAGAAATTAAATTCCATACCTATATAATCACATAGGCATGTTATCATATAAACACATATCGTTCATACTAAGGTCTCTAGTAAGCGAGACAAATCCATTGTGGTACTAACCACTTCCCATGTACCTAAAGTATTCAAACCCGGTATGCTTTGATACCAAGTTGTTATGCCCTAAAATAAACATGACAAATCTATCTCATTTGTGAGAATAGAATTAAAAGAACGTGCTTTAATTCATCAGAGTTAATATACAAACAACAACACATGCGATATACATTCATAAATGTCCTATCTTGAATCTACAACATGTGTTACTAGCAATCAAAAGATGAAAGTTGAACAAATATTTAAATGCCCTAATGGTTTACATCTTTCCAAGTCATTCCTTTGTTACAACAAAATGAGTCTAGCTCAATACAGTTAAAGCCATTGGATATACAAATTAAATACAACAAAAATGAGCCCTTGCTCCAAGTCTCTCCAAGCTACTGTCTTAGCGAAGGCATGTCACAAGCACCTGAAAATGGTTTTTCCCAATAGGGTGAGCCAAAGCCCAATAGAAACAATCTGACACAGTATATGAATCTTAACAAAGATATAAGCATGGAATGTATGTCTATTGCCCATCATAAAATCAATCATATCTTACAAGATCATAATATGCCAAATTATTTTATTCCAATCTATCTTATCTCAATTTCATTCACATCAATTCATTTCACCTCAATTCATGAGTCATGTTCCTTATTATCCAGACCACCTAACTGAGACTATAACTCAGTGGTTCTCAAACCTACATAATCAATATACAACACTTCAATTTGCCATTTTACGAAAAAATTGTCTGCGAGAATCGACACCCATGTATACGCGCGGTTTTCGAGACTTACACCCAGAACACATAGGCCAACTTAATTCAATGGAGTCCATCCCCTTTCTCCTCCCACATGTAGAGTACATCCCCTTTCTCCTCCCAATTATCATACATGTATAATGTATTATAACACAATCATATTCAATGACAACAATAAGAGATTAGTTTCAATTTGCCTAATCGTCATGTAATTTCTACAACAATTATAACTATTCTCCACCGATGGGTCAAACCAGATATTTCTAAACATATATACAATCTTAACAACAGATAAATTATCCAAATTTCCATAGGTGTAAGATAATATATCTAACTCCACCATCTATATAAACAACCTCGCAATTTCACGCTTTCACTAGCAATTCTATTATTTATACAAAATAATCATTTGAGTCATTTTGGGGCCAAGCTCCCATTTTTCCCAAGTTCATCCCAAACACCAAAATCAACTATTTTAACAAAATACAAGTTTATATCTACTCCCACAACCATTTCCATTACATTTATTCGAAAACCCCTCTTGACATTTTAACTCAAAACCCTGAGTTTGTCTAAAATCCTTCAAATCAAAATCTTGTCCATACAACATCAAATAACTAAGTTAAAAATCATATGAAAGTATAGAAAATCCCTACCTTAAGCTTAGAAGACCAAAGGAAAAGATGGAAGAACTTCAAAGACTCTGAAACCAAGCTTTAATCAAATTAAAATAGAGCTCTTGAGACGTACTACCTTTTTAACAAAGGCACACGGGTAGAGAACCCACTAGATCTAGGTGAAAATGTAGAGAGAGAGAGAGAGAGAGAGAGAGAGTTGGTTTAGGGCTTTTGAGAGAAAAGATGTCAAAAAGTGATGTAAAAAGGTGTTTTTACGAACTAATATACGGGCAGCTCGCTCGAGCGCAAGAAGCATAGCTCGAGCGTAGAATGCACACTCCCAGAAGTTTTACAGACAAAAGACCGTCGCTCGAGCGCAAAAGTTCTGGCTCATGCAAAGAACACTACCCTCCCAATATCTTTGCATGCTTGCAAAAGTACTAGGAGTTCACAATGCTCGCTCGAGCGCAAGAAGCTTCGCTTGAGCGAAGAGGCCAAAATCTGGGCAACAACAATTTGAACCAACTAGCAACCTACCTATTCCAAACACAACCAATGCACTCCAATACTCAATTTCAATGAGGAATAAGGGAAAAATGAGACAAGAACAACAACGCAAAATTACGAAACTTGAGCCCAAGATACAACAAGGGTCTGGTCAAAACCGGAATCGCTATATGAAGGCATATGATAGACCCAAGGTCGTTCTGTGCGATTGAAATAGACCTATGGTCATTCTATGTATCTGATAAGGTGGACTCAACGTCGTTTTGATTTCAATTATCTGATATGTGTTGACCAAATGGTCACTATATGGTTGCAATGAATTAGACCCAAGGTAGTTCCATTAATTATGATCTGTTCTGCTCTATACATCTGTTATATACTGGACCCGAGGTCATTCTTTCTTGTGTTGGACCTAAGGTTGTTCGGTTATCAAATTTATATTGTGAGGAAACAATTTTATTTACATAATAGAACTTATTCATATAGTTCGGTTATCAAATTTATATTGTGAGGAAACAATTTTATTTACATAATAGAACTTATTCATATAGTTCGGTTATCAAATTTATATTGTGAGGAAACAATTTTATTTACATAATAGAACTTATTCATATAGTTCGGTTATCAAATTTATATTGTGAGGAAACAATTTTATTTACATAATAGAACTTATTCATATAGTTCGGTTATCAAATTTATATTGTGAGGAAACAATTTTATTTACATAATAGAACTTATTCATATAGTTCGGTTATCAAATTTATATTGTGAGGAAACAATTTTATTTACATAATAGAACTTATTCATATAGTTCGGTTATCAAATTTATATTGTGAGGAAACAATTTTATTTACATAATAGAACTTATTCATATAGTTCGGTTATCAAATTTATATTGTGAGGAAACAATTTTATTTACATAATAGAACTTATTCATATAGTTCGGTTATCAAATTTATATTGTGAGGAAACAATTTTATTTACATAATAGAACTTATTCATATAGTTCGGTTATCAAATTTATATTGCAGCTCGCTCGAGCGCAAGAAGCATAGCTCGAGCATAGAATGCACACTCCAGAAGTTTTACAGACAAAAGACCGTCGCTCGAGCACAAAAGTTCTCGCTCATGCAAAGAACACTGCCCTCCCAATATCTTTGCATGCTTGCAAAAGTACTAGGAGTTCACAATGCTCGCTCGAGCGCAAGAAGCTTCGCTTGAGCGAAGAGGCCAAAATCTGGGCAACAACAATTTGAACCAACTAGCAACCTACCTATTCCAAACACAACCAATGCACTCCAATACTCAATTTCAATGAGGAATAAGGGAAAAAAGAGAGAAGAACAACAATGCAAAATTACGAAACTTGAGCCCAAGATACAACAAGGGTCTGGTCAAAACCGGAATCGCTATATGAAGGCATATGATAAACCTAAGGTCGTTCTGTGCGATTGAAATGGACCTAAGGTCATTCTATGTATCTGATAAGGTGGACTCAACGTCGTTTTGATTTCAATTATCTGATATGTGTTGACCAAATGGTCACTATACGGTTGTAATGAATTGGACCCAAGGTAGTTCCATTAATTATGATCTGTTCTGCTCTATACATCTGTTATATACTGGACCCGAGGTCATTCTTTGTTGTGTTGGACCTAAGGTTGTTCGGTTATCAAATTTATATTGTGAGGAAACAATTTTATTTACATAATAGAACTTATTCATGTAACTTCTTTACTCTGATGTTATTCACTATGCTTTCGCTTACTCCGCTATATATATATATATATGTAAGTGAGTAACAAGATGTCCAGCGCTAGTGAACCTGTGAAGGATTAACGAGTTTTGTAAAGTCAGTGATGGAACGTCTCATGAATGAGGCTTTTGTTTTTTGATCTTTTATTTTATTTTATTGTTCATGTTTGACCATGTCTGTATATAAGAATTAGTCTTTGATGATGATGTATGAATAATCTTGGATATGTGAGATCTTTGTATATATGTGTGGGTGTGAGTTATTAATGAATGAGAAGTTTTTGTTCATGTCATTTATGCACAAGCTCATTGGAAAAAAATTTATAGTTTTGCTTCCGCTTCTTGTCCCGTATAATTATGTATGATTTGATTTCTATATGAAGGTCGTAGGTAATCTCATGATTACTGGCCGGTTATGATCCAAACCTCTATGGGTGGGTTCGGGTCATGACAGATAACCTCTAATTTAAGGATGATCTTACAATCTGTTACAATATCTAAGAGAGAGAGAGAGAGAGAGAGAGAGAGAGAGAGAGAGAGAGAGAGAAATAAAATATTATATGACGTGTGTATTCAATATTATGTACAATAATTATGTAACAATGCATACAAGACGTCTTTATATAGGAGAAGAGAAAACTAAGTATGGTAATCCTAAGTATGGTAATGAATATAATATGATATGTACGATAGACAGAATATATAGTTACTATATTTAACAGACCCCTCAAACTCAAGTAGGGATATCAGTTTGAGTTTGGAGAGAGAAACTAAAACATGAAATAAAACTAAAAAAATAAAATATGGATAGATCTGCGGCAAATAGATTGCAAAGTCCAAATGGGAGCACATGGGCACTTGAGATAGATCAGAGAGCGGAGCTAATGTCAGGAGACAATTAATGGTTGTGTTGGACCGTTGTAAAAATAGTACCGGAGCTAACAGAGCTAATGTCAGGAAATAGTTTATGATCATGTCAAACCATTGTAAAAGAAGAACGAGTGTTTAATAAACAAACGCGGCACATACGTACCTTATGACGTGGTGCTAAATGATGATGGCAATAGATGAACCATATGCACCATAGGGCGGCTTGGAAGTGAACAAAATGTGCCAAGGGGGCGGTTTAGGGAGTGAGCCAAGAGAGCGACTTAAAGAGTGTGCCAAGGGAGGTGACTTAGGAACTGCGCCAAGGGGGCAGTTGGTGCACTAAGGGGGCGCTTAAGGAGTGCCAAAAGAGCGACTTAGGTGGTGCGCCAAAGAGGTAGCTTGGATGGTTTGCATGGTGTATAACCCTGCTTACCATGATATAGGTATAATACCCCCCCTTGAACTCAAATATGTTTGAGGATAAAAACCTATTTGAGGTTGGAACAGAAGGAAAAACAGAGTGGAGCAGAAGCACACACACAAAAATAAATAAATAAATAAATAAAAAATTGAGAAATAAAAAAAATATGATAGAGATATTTGGGATAGGAATAAACCAGCAGACAGAGGAAGAGATCACCACGAAGCAATACTGAAAGGAAAATATGGCAATGAAATGGACCGAGGTCCAGCCGGCGACCAAGGCAAGGAGCCTGCCGGTAAGGCGAATAACAGCAAGAGCTTAACTTACAATTCTAATACCATGTTACAATATCTAAGAGATAGAAAAATTAAAATATTATATGATGTGTATATTCAATATTATGTTGAATAATTATGTAGCAATGTATACAAGACTCCTTTATATAGGAAGAGAGAAATATGATAATTCTAAATATGGTAATGAGTATAATATGATAGGTATGATAAACAGAATATATAGTTACTATATTCAACACAACCAATCATCATTCAAAATAATTTTTCTGTTACTAATTAAAATAATACTTGAAAACCATTTTTCATAATTGAGAATTATATGCTAGCCATTTTCATTTCATATATGCTCAACAAAATATAAACCTACATAGTAAATAGGATCACTAATATAAGCCAAAACGCTATTAGGTCAATGAACTTAAAATTTTCAATTTAATTTTTTTTTTTTTCAGACTTTTGAATTAATAAAATATAAAAATACATGTGTCATAAAATCATTGATCTTTTCACTTTAATTTAATTATTGACCTTTTAATTATTATGATAATATATTTTAAATTTCAAAATTATGTCATTAAAAATGTCTAAATGTATGATTCTTCTACGACATTGTTTAAATAAATCAAAATTTTAACAACGAAAACTGCTTCACCAAATTTGTTTGTTTTCTACAATGGCAAACACGTGGACCGTATAATACAGTCATCAACGTTAGTTTTCAAAATTTATTGTGCAAAATTTTATTTTTTTTCATTCAAATTTTATAGGTTTTTTTTTTCCTTATCAAACTACTGTTTTTTTTTTTCTTTTTAAACTCCTGTTTTTTTTTTTTTTTAAGTTAAGAAATATATTTGTCATAAAACTGTTAACACATCTGGCATACGCCTAATTTGGAATTTTGAAAATCTTTTAAATAGTAAGTCTAAAATAGAATCTTTTCATATTTATGCCAAATCTCATTTCAAATTTAAGTAAAAAATTAAAAATAAAATTTATTTGTTTAATTTGAAATTTGGAATATTCAAAAAATCAAAAATAAAACCTTTGTAATGTTATGGTAACCGTATTTGGTTCTATCCGATATGGTTAGTGTCATGCTAAGTGCCACATTACATGGTACCAGAACTTGATGTTAAAATATTATCGTATAACATTACTCACTTTAAAAATCAATAAAAATTATTATTTGAAGTGTGACTTATACACAATTTATTAAAATAGAATATATATATATATATATATATATATAAGTAGATTACGAAACTATCCATAAGCTAAATCATAAACCTACTTTATTCTCTAGTTCTCACTGTAAGTTGAACAACCATTCCAAACAGTTTGGTCTAACTAAAAAATTAAATCAAGCCTAAACTCGATTTTTTATTCAAAATTTACACCTTAATCACAAAAATAGTTTAAATTTAAAATTGAGCACAAAATAAAGTTTGTGAGCTAACTCAATTACATTATTTTATAAATAATTATATTTTTAATTCATTTAGTGGATTGATTTTTATTTTTAAACTATAAAATATTTCAATAAAATTGTTAGAATTAAAAGTTAAAAATAGAGGTCTATAATTCAAACCATGAGAATTGTTTTAGTGGCTTGAACAAAAAGAGTTGGTCTTACATCAAATGGATTTGGTCTAATCTTGACAGTTTGTATTATCAATGCTATATGTGCCTTTTAATTGCACGTTCATTTTAGTATAACACATAACATAATTAAATAAATTCTTTAAGATCTAAATAAGATGCGTCATATGATCATATGAACTTCAATTATTTAAATATTTAACTTTATATGACTCTTTAAATATAGGTACAATTTTGAAATAAATTAAATATTACTTCAAATAATGATTTTTTATTTTTATTTTTTAAATTTATGAGTAACTTTTAGGAGATTTACTAATAAATCATATTTTCATGAGTTATAGATCAGTTAGTCCCATAAATATTCGTATGAACCCATAAGTACTATTTTACATTAAAATTTCTCAAATGAAGTGTACCCACATTTAGAAATGTAAAGCCAATATTGCACATATTATAGCTCGGCCCTTCCTAATCGTATAGGTATCCCGGGCCTTAGCACGGAGAGAATGAGGCATGCCTTAATCGTCCATTTTATGATTAAAACCATTAAATATTTTCCAATAATTTCAATGAACATCATTAAAGAACATAGTCTTTTATTCAAAATAATTTCTTTCTCATTGAACTATTCTAAGTGAACTACATATCATTGTTCCATTAACATACAATCATGAGTAATAACAGTTCAAAGAGCAAGAGAATACAAAGTATAGTGCCCTAATGCCTTATACATTTTCAAGGATTGTCTTTGATTACACAAAAGTGGACATTCAATCCCAAACCACTAAAGAGCTTCGGAGCTTCAGCAACTAACATCCATTGAGCCTTCGTGCTCCATTCAAAACACTTCCACTACCAAGTCACTTGGGGAGAGTCACACCATCAATTCTTTAAATATTGTTAGTTTGAGGTGAGCTAATGCCTAGTAGAAATACTATTAACAGTGCATATAAATGATTGAGATGCATATGATCATATTATACATGTGTTAAGAAAATCCATATCTTCTCTTTTAAAATCAATGATGCTAAATGCATGATTTCTATTCAAAGTCTCATCCATAACCATGGATGATAATTACGCCATGGCGTCCTAAGGAAGAGCAGCAAAACCATACATACAAACACATATTTATATATTGAAAATATTCCCACATTTGTCGACTCTAAAAACAGCGGGGCAATGGACACCCAAAACCTTTCCCTTCCACATTTGCCGATTCCTGAAACAGTAGGCTCGTGGAGATCCAAAACCATATTTTTTCCACATTTGCTGACTCTTGAAACGGCGGGCTCATGAACACCCATAAACAATTTCCCACATTTGTCCAATGATAAGTTCAAGACAGGGAAATTGAACATCTTGATTCCCCGCTCGAGTACCAAAACAATACTCAACCCATTCCAAAACCCGGCTCACTGCCCAGACTCATATGCTATTTACCTCCTTTAATAGGGATCTAATTTGTTCGGTAGAGTCGATATTCGAAAAAAATTTTGATACCGAACCGATAATGTCGATTTTGCTATTTTGAACATCGATACAGACCGCTTCTCCCATCAAACCGCAACGAACCGAACTGATTGAAACAGTTAGGTTTGGTGCGGTTTAATCGGTTTAGGATTTTTCAAACTTGAGCCACTTTTAAATATAATCATTAATCTATGTAAAAACATTAAATTAGTTATTTGTCTACCATTTCAAGCATATCCAATCCATCCATTTAATACATACTTTTCAATTCCTAAATTAACCAAAATAAAAACAAAAAGAAAAGTTTGAAAATACTAAGGTTTCAAGAATAACGAGTCAGAGTTAAGATTATATATAATAAGAGTTCACAAACTTAGGTTATAAAGATGATAAGGTTAATTAATTAAGGTTAATAATTTATTATACTTGTTAATGTCATTAGATTATTAGATTATATATATAATGAATACAATATATGTTGAAGCGGTTTGTTTCGGTTTAGATCAGTGCACAAGCTGCTTAAACCGATACTGAACCGAAAACTGAAAGAAATCAAATTTAAAAATCACACAGACCAATTTTTGTTAAAAAACATACCAAATATAGCCGGTTTGGTCGGGTTCAATCAGTTTGGTCGGTTTTTTCGATTTTTCTTACATCCCTACCCTTTAATATAGCGGCCAAGGTTAAGATTTATATTCTTTGATTTGAGATCTGGTATTCATTGTTGTTGTTTATACTTCTTGTTCTCTTGTTGTCGATTGGGATTGGTTGTTTAGAGTTGTTGGATTTTGTTGTGAATATGTTGGGAATTAGTGTTTCAAAGGAAATTCTATATGTTTGTTGTTGAGTTCGCTCGAGCGGTCTTTCGTTTCTCCCACATTGTGTATTTGTAATCTGAACTTCTAGGAGTGGGGTGTTCTTTGCTCGAGCGGTCTCTTTGTAGGTCTGAAATTCTTAGAGGGGGACATTCTTTGCTTGAGAGATGGTTAGTTCGCTCGACCGATTTGCTCTGCAGGGTTAAGGTTCTGGGAATTTGGTTTCTTCTCTTGAGCCATGGTTTGTTCGCTTGAGAGATGTTTTGTATCTGTAATGCCCCGAAAATAAACCAATATGATTCAACTACATCAACTAACATCCACGAAATAAAGACAATAATCCTTCCATCTCTATATGGTTAATTAACGAGTTGTATACAAGGGATTCACATGCGAGTTATACATTCAATGGTAAGAAAACACATGAATCTATAGCATGTGAAGCATATAGTCTCAAAATAAATAAAATACCCTCATGGGCTTACAACTTCCAAGGCTTGAGCCCGGTTACACAAAAGTGGTCTCTCGGACCCATACAAAAATATCCCTTGGCTTTACAAAAATTTACAATCTCAACAAGAGCCTTGTGTTCTCAAAACACATTTCCACGCCCTAATTTTGCGGGTTCACCACGTCCTTACCTGCACCAAAACCTATAGGGGTGAGCATAAAGCCAAGTAGAGAAATCCTTAACAAAGTATATATATTTATGTAAGATATCCAATGTTAAATGCAAATGCAAATGCCATGCAATGCCATTTCAAAAATAATCACATGTCATGCTTTTTCTTGAAAAATCACCATGTTTTCAATAACATTTTGCAATCTTATCAATTCCAACTTCCAATTTTTAATCATAAGGGGCGGTAAATACGACTCTGGTAATCCCTAGGTTGGTGTCTACAAGTAGTCTCAACAAGCACTACCCATAACCCCACTTTACCGGTTGCTAATCGGAAGGGAAGTGGTACCTTCTCCACGCGTGTTTTTGGTCTTTCACCCTAGACACTCAGGCCAACTTATCAAATACATCTGCACCTCCTAACCGAACTTGCCAATGTATTTACCCCATAACATTTCCATGGTTTTATTCACAATATTACATTCTCAAGGAGAGTCCAATTGTCAATTTAATGTTCATGATATGCAAGGTTTTAGAAAGATCAATGCAACAATTATCAATATTATGTCATATTTCTCCACTTTCAACATGGTTTCAACAAGCATTACATGATGATCAAAACTCCCCTTTTTCCTTTCAATGTCATTCCACAATTAACCAAAAACTTACTACCATTTACCAATAACATAATAACATGTCCCCAATTCACGTACTTCCATCATTTTCTTCCTTTCAAGGTTGTAATAAAATTTTGGACAAGCAATCTACAATCCCAACAATTCTCATGTGAAAAAAAACTCATCATCAATATATATATATATATACATCTGTAACAAAATAAGAAAAACCCTCCACTTCCTTTACCCTTCATGACATACACTATGAATTCATGTATGAATACATATATATATATATAAATATATATAACACCCGAAAACCCTCATCTTTCTTTATTCAAGAAAATTCCCCAGAGTTCCAAGTTTTCACAAAAACCCTACAGTCTTCCATTTCTTTTGTAAAACCTCATTATATACCTAAATCTCAACCCTTGTTGTCCAATATTTCAAGAAAAATTCATAAAAGAATAAAAGATAGAATTTACTCTACAAGTCATCCATTTCATGAACCACAAATCCATTTTACTCTACAAGTCATCCATTTCATGAACCACAAATCCATTTTTTTGAAATAACAATGAAGAACCCCCAAAATCAATTAGTTTCTTACATAAACATATATATAACTCAAAGGAAACCCTACCCCAAGCTTGATGAAGAGATTGAGGAAACCCTAGGATCAAGGATGAGAGATCTTGGACCTTCACTACACAATGTGAAGCTCTAGTTTGATCTTCAAGATTAGTGAGAGATGATGATGATGGATTTAGACCCAATGCAAAGCAAGAATCAAGGAATTTTAGTGTTTTGTTGAGGGTTTCTAGAGAGAAGGAGGAGAAAAATAAGGTTTACAGTGAGAGGGAAATGCCTAAAATGTGATACACATACGACCAAAAAAAGAGAAAAAAACAGAGATTGGAACCGCCCAGATTGCTGCACGTGCGGCACCCATCCCCGCACGTGCGGAGAGCCTTTCCCTGCACGTGCAGCCTTCATCACCGCACGTGCAGTGGTCTCTCGCACCTCAGTCCGCACCTACCTTTTAGGTAGTGTGCAACCCTCTGAAGTCCAACCCTCTCCGCACGTGCGACCTCACTCCCCGCATGTGTGGCCCCACCCCGCACGTGCGGCCTACGGCCATTGCACATACGGCCTTGGCCCAGCAGCCTAGAATTTCCCCGCTTCACTCCTGGGCACTCTAGACTCGGTCGTGCACCCTCCGAAACAAAAGAAAAGCCGACTCGAAATAAACAAGGATGGGAATTAGAGAAAAGACATCCGAACACAACAATCCCTATGAAAACAAAAATGAAGAGATGTGTAGCAAAATCAATCATCACAGTATCTGATGCTCGATCGGTTGCCCAAATGGTTTGTGTGTATTAAGGTACGAGAAAAAGATCTGTTCTTTCACTTTTTGATATCTCTCTCTATCTCTAAAAGGTTCCCAGATCAAATTTCTTCACTCTCTCTCTCTCTCTCTCTTTAGTTCTGCCTAAATATCCCTATACACTCAAATCTACTACTCATGCCACTTTGGTGTTCTGTTATAAAAGATAGAGTGCGGGAGATGGTCATTTCAATCTAAAAAGTTCAGAATTTTGTTGTCGTTGATCTTGGGTTCATTCTTCCTTCTCTTTGTTATGTGTTTTTGGATAAAGAAACGTTTTCGGTTTTATTTGAATTGATTGGTGATGGTTTGGGAATTCAAAAGAGGGGTTTTAAAATGGATTGATGGGAAATGTTGTGGGAATGGTTGTATTAATGATTAGGGATGAAATCTTGAGAATCTTTCTTTTAGATGAATTTTTTAAAGAAACAAATATTTGGTTAGAAATCATTGGTTTTGAATAAAGCACTACAACGTATAAGAGTTTTAGAGACCAAATGTTTTGGTCGCTAAAAGTAAAAATTTTGTTATAAAAGATATTTAGGGACCAATTTCGATCGTCATCAGGATAGTCGTTAAAAGGTCGTCTCGAAAAGTCAAAAACAAGGCTTTTAGCGACAAAATTTTGAAAATGTCACTAATAAATAGACTTTTAGGGATAGAATAATTTGGTCTCAAAATAGTTTATTTTTTGAGACAAAAAATTTGGTACCAAAAGGATAATAATTCATGACTAATGTCTAACTTTTGTTGCTAAAAATATAATGACGATACTTTTCGCAACAAAAATATTTTTATCCCTAAATTTTGGTCTGTAAAACCTTAATTTTTTGAAATGAAGAGGTGAATTATGGGGATATGTTGGACCCTTGGCGAGTTGGAAAGTGGAATGAAACATGTATTGTTATTCATATAATGAATTTCTGAAACTTCTATCTGTTGGTTATAATTTAATTCTTGTATAGAGATATCTATGTTGGACTATCGGTGAAGGATAACTTTGATTGTTGTAGAAATTGCATAAGGACTAGGTTTATTAAAACCATTCACTCGTACATCTTTTATTAAGCATTGTTTCATATTATATATTGAAAATGTATCGTTTTGAGAAAAATTGGTGAATACCTTACTGAATCTGGTTAGGGGGTGTGGCTATGGTTATATCTATGTTGGCCTGTGTGTCTTTGGTGAAAGTCTAGAAACCCGTGCAGTTAGGTGCCGATCCTTTTGGTTAGTACCTGTAAAATGGCTTTGGTAATGCATGTATTGCCTATAGCAGACACGTACCTAAAGATTTTTAGTGTTGTGTATCCACTGCCCTGTTTTCCGTTTTTAAAAGTATCAGTTTATGAAGTAAATTAAAAACATGGCATTACATTGTTTGGAAGAGAAAATGCATCATTTCGGTAAATGGCATTCTTGTGCATTCACCATATGATTTTGTTAAGCATCATATAGGATGTTAAATTAATATCTATTGGGCTTTAACTCTCTTTATGTGGAAGGCAACTTTTAGGTGTTGATGACATGCCTCTGCCAAGGAAATAGTTTGGAAGGATCTTGGAGCTGAAGGCTCTTTATATTTTTGTGTTGTAAATATATGATGTCCAAGTCTAAGGCTTTTAGCTATATAGGGCTTGACCCACTTTGTTATAACCAGGTACTGCCTTAGAAATATTTAACCATTAAGGCATAAACTTATATGTATTTCATTTCATTTCTATGTATTGATATATGTCACATGTTACAGATTCAGTATCTGGGATTTATGAATGTATAAATGCATGTGGCATTTTTTGTAATGTTTCCAAAAGAATCAATGCAAGATTGAAACCTTATTAGCTTCCCAATATATAGTGTTTATTGTGAGATTATCTATTATTATAATTTGGGGACGTTACATCTAGCATTTTCAAAAAATCCAAGAGATTGTACGATCACAAAGATAAAACCATAATGCATATAATGCATGAGGTCACAAATCTCAATTTGCCTAAGATTTATTCATTTTACAAGCAAGATTTAACAATAGCAAGAAACAACATGATTTTATTTTTTTTCCAATTTCTCATTTCCACAACTCTAGCATTTATCTATCTCAACACATATTTCCAAGATGAATCAAAACTTACATTGCTCAACACATTTGTGACAATCATTCATCTAATTTCAAGATTTAAGAGTCGATTGAAGCAAACCTTATTATAAGATCAAGTTTAAAAACTAGGGTTTTGAGCAATTTGGGGCTTTTCTCCTTTTTCACTTTAAGAACTAATATTCATCATCAGCATCTACAATCAACAATAAATCTTCCTAATCTTTCCCATAAATTAGGCATAAGTCCCTTTTTGTTCATCAAACTCATTTTTATATAACAAAACGCATCTCATACATCACTATAGTTGAGAAAATACAACATATATACTTCAAATTATAGATATACCATATTAAAAGTACTCCTACCTCAAGGATGGAGATAAAGAGATGAAAACTCAAGGAGAACTTCAAAACAAAGCAATTCAATCGATGGAAATGTTAATCTTCACCTCCTCTTTAATTTTCTTATACGATCTAAGGCAGATCTTAAATGGAAATGGGTGAAATCAAGAGTTTGGGGTTAGGGCTTTTTAGACAAGGGAAAAGAGAGAGAAGGAGAAAAGAAAAAGTGAAGAAACGTGAGAAAAAACTGATTTTTAATTGGTTGACCCCGAAGAGACCGCTCCAGCGGTCAATCTGTCACTCAAGCGGTGTGAGAGCAAGGACCGTTCGAGTGGTGACTTGATTACTTGAGTGGAATCGTCCCAGAATTTCAACCTTCCAGACGAGATACTAGATGACCCCCTTTCACCGCTCGAGCGGTCCTTCCTTTCTTACAATTTCATATGTCCTATTGTCACATGTTCAAAATGACACTTTTGATAAAAGTTTAATAACACAATAGTACACAAATGTCTCATTGTTATATTTTGAAAAGAATGACATATTTGAAAAAAGTTTAATAAGACAATAATAAACACATTAGAATGATGTCCCATTGTCATATTTTAACAATGATATATTTGGTAAAAGTTTAATAAGACAATAGTGCACAAATATTCCATTGCTACATTTTAGAAAGAATGACACATTTAACAGAAGTTTAAGAAGATAATAGTGTACACATTAGCAAAATGTCACATTGTCACATTTTAAGAATGACACGTTCGACAAAAATTTAATAAGACAATAGTGTACACATTAGAATAATGTCACATCATCACATTTTAAGAATAACACATTTGACAAAAATTTAATAAGATAATAGTGTGCAAATAAAACCTATTCACATTTGGAATCTCCAAAAAACTTCAGTGGAATGACCCCACAGTCAACCTTTTCAAATTCAATGGGACTATTAACTTAATAGTCTATAAGAAAACTCCTGAGACTTTCTCGTATGCACTTTTCCAGAATGGGACTTCTGAGTAAATTTCTGTAAAATTTATAAAAGTACTTTTAAAGTGTAGATTCTGTATAATTGATTTAATGAATGAAGAAAAAGGTTGTATATTTTTGTACAAATTATACAAATTATCATTTAGATAAATTATACATACACTTTTATCAGTAAATGCTCCAACGTGGCAAACATATTTACCTTAACTAATAAAGTAATAACTGACAATTCTCTTAGAGGTATGGTAAAAATATTTCTTAATTTATATTCAATTAAGTTATCTATTAGTTTCTTGATTTTTTAATGTGGAACATTTAAAATATATATATTAATTTAAAAATTAAGAAAAAATTGATCTTGGTAGAGTCAGATAAAAAAATGACTTTAAGGTGGGCTGAATACTAGACTAGCCAAGCCAAAACTCAAGTTTAAATTTTATTTTCAATGGTTAATTTATTTTTAATTAATATATTGGATGAGAGATTTTGCGGCAATGCTTAGAAACGCAAAAGTTACTTTGAAGGGTGACCAAAGAAAATAACAACTTTCTTTGTTGCCTTTTATATTTCACTCTACAATTGGTTTTGTATGTTAACATTTTTATACGTGTTCTACAAAGAGGAGAATGGAGTACAAGTTATTTAGCATGCATGGTTTGCTATATCATTGGTTGAACTCAAACATAAGACAAGCAATAATTGCAAAATAATAACAACGTAATATATTTATGTTGTACTGTAGCTACAACTTTTGTAATTTAGCCTCTGTTTGGGAAGTGGGTTAACTTTTTGATTTTTTGGCTTTTGTGGCTATTTTAGCCTAGGCTAAAAAGTTTGGTTTGGGAAGGACTTTTTGACTTGATGACTTTTTTGACTTTTTTTATGAGAGAAGAGTGTAATGATTATGCGTTGATGTGATGTTTTGTTTGTTGTGCCTAAAATAGCCTCTCTTTTTTTTTTGTGGCTAAAATAACCAAAAAAAAAAAAGCCTGGAAACCTTCTTCCCAAACGGTGCTTAGCTTATTTTCTGTTTTTTTTTTAAATTAAAAGAAAACTTAATTGCAATTGTAGTGAAAATAATTAAAATTTACTTGATCCTAAATTATTTAATACTACATTTTTTAAATAAATTTTAATTACTATATAATATTAATATTAATTTTTAATTATTTGTGTTAGATTGTGCATTGCACAGGTATAATGTTAATTTTTCTGTAACCAACTACATTTTGATTTGAATGTTACAAATTTACAACTCATCACCCTAATGGTTGATTGGGACTCTGGGGAGAGGACTAAAGAAATTATTAGCTCAAGTGAAGAAAAAAAAAAGGTTTTAGATAGGTGAAATATACTTCAATTTTTTTTGTAACGCTCTGATATTTCATCATCAATTCACAATGCTTATCTAAGAACATTATAACTATTACAATAAAATAAAACATTAAATAATCTGATTTTTGTCTCAAAAGTTATCTCTTCCCCCTTGAGCTATTCATACTATTACTTCATTGTATTAATATATTACCTAGATAGCAAATAGTTCAAAACATAAGAGCTAATACCAAACAAGATGACCTAAGGGCTTATATCTTTTCAAGGATTTCTCCTTGATTACACAAAAGATGGAGATCTAACTCCACATAAAAGTAGCCCAAGGCTTCATCACATAGCACAAAAAGAAGCCTCTATGCTCCCATCCAAAATTATTTCTCGGTGCCAATCACTTCGGTAGCACATCAACATCATTCCCTGAAAGATTGTTAGTTTTGCAGTGAGCAGTTGCCCAATAGTAAATACTATTAACAAGCTATAAAGTTGATCGAAAAACACATGCTCATGCCATGCAATTGGATGAGAAAACACGATTATTTTCCCTATAAAGTCATGATGCAACATGCCTGATGTGAACAACATGCTGTATTAAAAAAAAACATGGGGTGTAAATATGCTATGACGTCTGTTACAAGAGTTATTGTCATGACCTAAACTTGCCCCTAAAGGTTAGGATCATAACCGAACGGTAATCATGAGATTACCTACGACCTTCGATAGAAATCAAATCATATTTAATTATATGGGGCCAGAAGTGGAAACAGAAATATAAAATCATCTAACGAGCTTGTGCATAATTAGCATGAACAAAACATCTTATATATTAATAACTCACACCCATACATACATAATGGTTCATATATGTCCAAGATCATACATATATCATAGTCATACAAAAACCATAACTTATATATAGACATGGTCAAACATGACCAACAAAAGAAAATAGAAAATCAAAAGACAAAAGCCTCGTGTGTGAGCCATCCTTAGTTGACTCTGCAAAACTCAGTATTCCTCCATGGGTCCACTAGGACTAGACATCCCGCTGCTTACCTGCATACATATGTATAACGGAGTGAACGAAAGCGCAATGAATAACATCAAAGTAAAGAGGTTATATGAATGAGTTCTAATACTAAAAAAAAATCATTCTCATTATAGTTTCATATCATAATGGAATGACCTCGGGTCCAATATATGACAGAACGACCTTGGGTCTAACATATATGGAGATACAAAGTAGAACATATCATATTTGTCGGAATGACCTCGGGTGTAACAACCTTGGGTCAAATCAATTACAGTTGTATAATGACCATTAGGTCAATACATAACAGATATTCAAACTTATCAGATATTCGGAACGACCTTTGGCCCATCTTGTCGAATATACAGAACGACCTTGGGTCCATTTCAAATATACAAAATGACTTTAGGTCCATCATATACTTTCATGCTTGTCAATCACATTTGCAAATCTTTCACGATTCACATAGATAGAAGGCTGATTCATAACACAAAATCATAAGTTCAGAAGACTTACCACATTGGTAACAATTAGAAAATAAGATATATAAAAATAACTTTACTACGATATTGCTCACAATTATTCAATTGCCGATATGACCCCACATTGCTTATTCGGTTCATTATTAACTTATTCAATTCTCTTAGGCTTCATTCTAACTCTTTAATTCATTTAGGATGCTTAATTTATGCCTAAGGATGCTCATAAATGAATGAGAACAGAATTATGAACAGAATATGGCTTTCAAAATATGCTGAAACAGGACACTTCACTCAAGCAAAACATTGGTCGCTCCACATGGTCTACAAATGTACTGGATGGCCCGAATCTAAGCGTAGTGGTCACTCGAGACAAGGTGCAAAATGAAAAGGTGGTCGCTTAAGCGGTAACTCGGTCGCTCAAGCCAACTGCCAATGTTTACAAAAATACAGATGCATAATATATGCATTCGAGCGACAACTTGTTCGCTCGAGCGATGCAATTGAATTCTAGGTTTTCCAAAACTAATTTTGAACTTCAAAACATTTATTCAAAGTGTGAAAGCTTCCATGACATGGTCTAATATTCAAATATACAACCATAAGCATAGATACAAAACCAATTTACAAATTCAAAGCCCTAAACTTTATAAATTCGCAATGTATGACCCAATTAGCTTCAAATTCTTTCCCAAAACTATTAAGACATGGAATTTAATGTCCAAACCTTATGAATCATGGATGCATGGATGATATAACCTTCAATTCAAGCTTAGATGGCATGAACCATGCTCAAAAGTATGAAACTCTACAAATTTATGCATGCATTTATGAATTTACTCCAATTTCTTCATTCTAAGCTCAACTCTTGTATTTAAATTCATAATCTTCATGAACACACATATTGATGACTTAATCTCACAAATTAAGGCTCAAAAGCTTACCTATGGTCTTCAATTAACTCCTCACAAGCTAATTCTTGAGCCTTTACTCATTTCTCTAACCTTTAGGCCAAATCTTAAAGGTCAAGCATTCTCTCTCTCTAAATTGAAGTTCTCTCTCTCTCTCTCTAAAGCTCTCTCTCAGGCTTTGAGTTCAAAAATTATGAGCTAACTCCCATCTTAACATATATATAGGCTAGATTAGCTTAGTTAACTAATCAAGGATTAAGCTAAGCAATTAAAGCTTAAGTTAATTAATCCAAGGATTAATTTAATTGATTTAATCTAATTAATTCAATCTCAACCAAATTTTAATCAAACTTCCCATTAGGCTCTAAAAACTATGTCTTATACATTAAACTAATCAATTTCGGTTTTTGACGTCATTAAGGCTTTTAATTTCAGGTTATAACAGAATTCCCAATAGATATCTCTATGATCCAAAAATAACATTAAACACTTAATTAGCATTCAAATTCACACTAAGAACATAAATGACATTCAAAATCAACGATTAAGAGCATAAATGACATTCACAGTCTTCCCTCCTTTAAGAAGTTTGGTCCCCCAAACTTGCGTTACCTTAAGTCAGAAACAATTCGGAGTACCTTTGCCTCATTTCATCCTCTTTCTCCGAAGTTGCCTTTGTACCGTAATGTTCCTTCCATTCCACCTTAACCATAGGGATCGCCTTGTTTCACTTGTAGATCAATATTTGTATTGGCCTTCCTTTATATTCCATATTATTGTCGAGAGCTATCCGGTGATAATCAATGACATGGAATGGATCTCGGCGGTAACCCCTTAACATCGACACGTGGAACACATTATGCATTTGTTCCATCCTCGGCGGTTGAGCAATTCTATATGCAACTGGACCTAGCCTTTCCAAAATCTGAAATGGCCTAATATATCGGGGTGACAACTTGCCCTTGTTGTAGAATCTTGATTGACCTTTCATCGAAATCACACGAATGAACACAAGATAGCCGACTTCATACTCAAGATCCCTTCTTCCTTGATCCACATAACTCTTTTTGTCGGCTTTGTGTAGTTTTAAGCATTTGCTGAATGTCTTTAATCTTTTTCGTGGTCATTTGCACAATATCGGGACCAAGCAAAACTCTGTCCCCAACTTCTATCCAATAGACTGGAGATCTACAATTCGTGCCATACAAGGCTTCGTATGGTGCCATACTGATGCTAGAATGAAAACTATTGTTGTACGCAAATTCTACCAATGGCAAGTGTAGACACCTCATTTTTGACCGCTCTTACGACTTGGGCGTCATCGCTTGCACACCCAATGATGAGTGTATATACTTGTAAGTGCTTGAAGTCCTTAGCAGAATGCAACAACTTTGAGCCCTTCAAACCCTACACACATCTTGCCTTGTTTTTGGACTAAACCCAATAATCTTCATGCCTGTAACCTCTTATGGCCTGTCAGCCTCTTCTATTGGCTTCTGACCATTGCTTCTGGTTGCCGGCCACTAATGTGGCCTGCAGACCACAAGTGCGTTTTTAGGACAGATGCATGCACTTTCTTACACGTGTATGTATTGATATTTCTAAGGGAGTTGCATGGTTTTCGATATATAAGAGGCCTCTCCTTCCATTTTTAGGGTTGGAATTTTTAGAGCAAAAATTCTCTATCTCTCTCTCTCGCTCTCTCTCTCTCTCTCTCTTGTAATTTCTTAACTTTTTATAAGCTTTTGCCTATACACTCTTAACCAAATCTCTCCATCTTTGAGATGAGGTACCTTTGAGCCTATTTTAAGCTCTTGAGGGTGTGTTTGCCTTGATTTGCTACCTAGAATTGGTTCTCCTCTTCAAGAGGTATAAAGCTTTGCTTCTCTACTTGCTTTATTTACTCTTTTTCTTAATATTTTCCCACAGTTTTTGGGTTGTATAAACTCTGTATTTTGGGCTGAAACTTGTGGTTTAAGGCCAATAAGGGGTTAGGGGTGGCTCACCCTTCTTTACACCTTGCTTTCAAGGCCTTTGCCCTTTTGTTTCCCATCCCTTCACTATCTTTTTTTTGAGCTTTTAAACACTGATTTTCAAAGTTATTTCAGTGGCTAAAATGTTGTTTTGAAGTCCAAAATTGGAGGGGTTAGCCTCTTGTGTCATCCTTACTAGCCTAGCATATTTCATATTTTAGCTTATTGTTCTAGCTATTTTTGCCTTAATTCCAGCATGTTTTTGGACTTATTTAACACTGTTTCAAGACTGCTTTTAAGTGCTTATTGCATTTGATCCTTGTATTGCATGCTTATAGTGTAGTTGTCCTCATAAGTTTGGTGTTTTAGGCATTAGACACCAACTTATTTGAGTTGATAGAATTTATTTCATGTTTTCATTACTTGTGATCACCTTTACTAACCTCTGCAACCTCTCTCCTTTCTTGGCTTTTTCTTTTCTTTGAGAGTTGTTTCAAACCTATTGTTCTCTTAAGCATGAGATTGAGGTTGTCATGCTTAATGGTTTAATCCCTTCAAGGAGTTCATTATCAACGGCATGACATCATTCTTATGCCTTAAGCCAACTTTTGGTTTGACATTTCTCTCCTTTAGAGGACTTAAACTCACCTGTGGACTTAATTGATTAAAGAATGGAAGGTAACTAAAATGGAGTAATAAAATTGATGACTAAAAAAAAAAGGTACAAGATAATCATTTGGTTTGGGTTCAATCGGACGTTAATTGAAGCCTTGAGTCTTGAGTCATTTCAAACTCATTAGTGATGAAAACGGTTCAAGATTTCATTGTCAACTACTTCCCTTGATCATTCATGATAGGGAGGTGGTTTTGAGAGTCTTGTTTTGTTGCATTCATTGAGCTTGAACACTTTGTTCACAAGCCATCATGCAATGAAATTGCATCCGTTGATGGTTTGTGCTCAAATTTTGCCACTCCTTTGAGCTGCTTAATGATTAGGAAGGGTGAGTTGTGCAAACAATCCTGGAAGATACTTTGCTCTTGCTCTATTTTCTCTTTGTTGCAGCACGAAGAACTAGGCAATAGTGGCTGGCAGGCCCCTTTTTGTGGCCGACAGGCCACCATCAATTCTAGCTTGCTAGCCACCTGCACAAAATGCAACAGTGTACTTTTGAAGTAGAACAGAGTTGTTTTTGAGGAGGAAAACAACAGTGCAAGTGTTCTACTGTGCAACAGAGGCATTTGGCAGTAGAAACGGTGGCTTGTTCGGGTGGAAAGTCCGCGCATGCGTGAGCATTCCTCGTTCCTCGAGGAGGAGTAATTAGAGTAGTTAATTTAGTTACTTCATTTTGTAATTAATTAGTTGTAGCTAGTTAATTTTTTTAAGTGTTGTAATTAGTTAGTTAGTTAAACTAGTTATTTAATTTTGTCTTGTAATAATTTGTTAGCTAGAATAGTTAATTAATTTGTTGTAATAATTAGTTAACTAGTTTAGCTAAATTATTCTTTTGGGTTTGTAATAGTTAATTAATTAGCATAGCTTTCGCTGGTTAGCGTAGACGGCCTGAACTCCGCTCCGCGCGCGAGAGCGCGAATCGTTGTTCTTAGCTACTACAGTTTAGACTCATGTCACGGTTCTAAATCTAACCTTACAAAGTGCAATGTGGGATTGATAAATCACCAAAGAGTCCAAATCTGGCAAATCATTTTGGAAAATCGATTTTAATCAAAAAGCGCCAAACATGGACTGCTTTGCCAGATTTCAGAGTCGCCACGTAAACATTTTATTTTGGAGAAATTTAGGAAACCTTGACTCATGCCTAAGGCCACGTGTTCATCATCACCAAAGTTGCCTCAGCTCGGGAACTTGGGTACGAGAGGGGAAGGTCATATCATGAGCACCATCGCTCGCCCGATCAAAGGATCGGCCTCTACTAACATGATATGTTGTTTTTGAAAACATATGTGTTCTTATTCCAGTTTATTAGCTAGCTTACTATGTGATGGGCACAACATACAAGTATAGACTCAATCACGCGGATTGGAACAAAACAACTCATGTTTGTTTTTGAAAATGGTTTGAAAGTGCTACTTGCAAGTAGGCTAAGATGCAGATTTGCCACCCTTAAGTGGGCTTAGAAAACATGATTTTGCCACTTCAAGTGGCCTTAAAACACACATTCATTGAGTTGCTCCAATTCAGGCAATGAAACCTCGACCCACAGACATTCAAGTAGTTATAACAGTTAAGCACATAGTCTCATGGCAAGCATGCTAAACATGGCAGTCACTTACACGCATGCAAGGATGCTAAAACATAAACACTCACCTAGTACTTGTAGACACCCCATTTTTGACCGACCTTAAGATTCAGGCATCATCGTTTGAGCACTCGATGATTGTGCATGTTTATGCTCGTGTCGAGTTTCCGGAGTTTTCGGCTGAGTGCCTTGCCTCCGGGCCTCTGAACTCTTTATGTTGTGGCTCGGTTTGCGGACCAAGCCTTGTCGACCTTCCCTAGAGGGAGAGAGAGGTCCGTAGACCACTTTTTGTGGTCGTAGACCACTTTTTCCTCTTGGAGACTAGTTTCCGATTTCTGGAGCCTTAGACCGCGCGCCTTGTCTCGGGACCGCTTAACGTTCTCCTTTCGGCTTGGTTTTCGAACCATGCCTGTTGCCTTTGCCTAAAGGGACACTGAGGTCTAGGAGACCACTTTTTGTGGTCATAGACTACTTTTCCCTCGTAGACCACTTTTGGTGCCCGTAGACTAGTTTTTGAGTCTTCCGGCTGCGCGCCTCGCCCCCCCAGACTCTTGTCTTGCATCCTTTTTGGTTTGTTTTTGGCACAAACCTTTTTTTCCTTGCTTGGAGGGTGGAATAAGGGTGGGAGACCAGTTTCTCTCCCCGTAAAACGCTTTTCTTCCCCGCCAGCCAGTTTTCTGGTCGGGCATCTGGTCTTTGTGATCTTTGGACCACCAAAAGTGGTCGGCCACCACACCATTAGCTTGCTTTCATGCTACAGACCCTCCTCCCCCATGGCCGACCACTTTATTTCCTAGAAAACCACTTGTGGTGGTCGACCGACCACTACAAGTAGCTGATCGGCCACTTGAAGTGGTCGGCAGCTTTCCATCACCTTTTTGGAGATCTTTTCTTGTCAACTGTGACGACTGGAAGGCACATAAGTCATCCTCGTATGGAGGGATGGCTTAGAGCCTCAAGTGTGTTCAACAAGCTTCTTGCTTGTTTTTCTATAAGAGGGAGGCCCTCCCTCCCTTCTCCAGGGTTAGAAAAGTTGGCTTGAGCTATAGATACACATATATCTCTATATCTCTCTCTTTGTCTCATTTTTGTGCTTGAAAGTGCATTTTCATCATACTATTGCACACAAACACACACTCAAACACCACCCTTTTGTTGCTGAGGTACCTTGAGGTTGGTTTTGGAGTTTTTGGACTGGTTTTGATCCA
Organism: Camellia sinensis; assembly: GCF_004153795.1. NCBI lineage: Eukaryota > Viridiplantae > Streptophyta > Magnoliopsida > Ericales > Theaceae > Camellia > Camellia sinensis. The sequence continues at coordinate 48,822 of NW_021028452.1, read as the reverse complement.
AAATAGCTGCTGGAGTTGCTGCTCTAAATTGGTTCTACAAGGGTGAGCTTCTAACCTCTTAATCCTTTGTTCTTGATTAAGCTTTTGGCCCTACTTGCATGTTGTTTTAGGCCTAACTTGCTACTACAAAAAGTTCTGATCTTGGATGCTTGTAATGTTTGTTAGGTCTCTTTGGTGTTGGGGGTGGTCTACCCCCTCTTGTGCCTTGTTTGGCCTTGTTTTGAGCCATCCCTTTAGGCTTTTGTTTTAGACTTTAGATGACCTTTCTACCACTGAATTCCAGAGGAATTTCAGTGATGGAAATGGTGTTTTGAGGTCCCAAATAAGAAAGGGTCATCCCCTCTCCATGTGTCTTGTATGATTGCTTCATTTGCCTCATGTTTGAGCATGTTTGTTAAGCTTATGTTGACTCCATCTTAGCATGTATTTGGGGTTATTTTGACATGGCATACCACTGTTTTGACTTGGTTTGGTCACCCCTTGTATGCTTTATACGTAAATTTTGCAAACTAGCTTTGTGTGCCTAATGAAGTAGCATGTCTTTCTAGCATGTTTTGGCTCCATCTCAGCTTGTTTTTGGTGTTTTTTTAGCATGCCATAACTCTTTTTTGGGTGGGTTGGTTTGATAGCCCGTTGCATGCTCCATGCCCTTATAGTGCAATTCCATTCATTGGCCTAACATACATCATGCTTTTGACCATCATTCTAGCATGCTTTTGGCTCAACTTCAAAAAGCATTTAGTCCTATTTTAGCATGCTCTAGGTCTGATTTATGTTGTTTTGGTCATGCATGCATTGCTTTGTATAGCCATGGTTCAATCTAGCTCATTAGCTTTGTGTATTGAGTCCACTAGCATGCATTGCTTGGGCTATTTGCATGATTTGGCATCATTGCATATGTGATTTCAGTGCATGTAGTGTGGTCATACACTTGCATCTGTCACTCCTTTAATGCATTGGATAGTTTGTGCTTTATGCCTTAAACATGAGCCATTGTGTATGCCTTCATGCCTAAGCTTGCGAGCTATCATTTCAGTGTGTTTTTGGGGTTAGTTTGCCATGAGATAACTCTGGTTTTTGTTGGCAAAGCCATCTCATGCTTGGCTTTAGTAGGTGTAGTGTAAACCTCCCTAGTGGCCTTGCATACATCATGACTTATGCCCTTCATGCTAGCTTGTTTTGGCTTCCTTCCATACATGTTTTAGCATCATTTTAACATGCTCTAGGACTTTTTTGGGTTGTATTTTCCATATACTTCATGTATTGCATAGCTATAGTACAAGTGCGTATGCTAGTTTCAAGCTTTGAGCCTCCTAGCATGCTTTATTTGTGTTGTTTGGATGATTTGGCATCATTTATCATGTTATTTCAGAGCATATAACATTGCCATGTTCTCACTTCATTCACCCTTTGAGTGCCTCTAAGGGTTGTGCATTGTTGCCTTGTTTGTGGCCTAGTGTGTATGCATGAATGCTTAAACATTTGAGGCCCCATCTTAGCATGTTCTAGTCATTGTCTTGACCTATTTGAACTCTGTCCATGCTTGGTTCATGCATTTGTGCCATGTATTGCATGTCTCTAGAGTAGTCCTCATTGGTAGCTTTGTGCCTTAAGGACTTTTCCATGCCTTGCTTGTGTTGATTGAATGATTTGGCATCATTTCATACCTAATTGCAGTGCATATAGTTTTGTTACACTTCCACATTTGTCACTCCTTGAGCACTTTTGAGAGTTGTGTTCTTATGCATAATTGGTGAGCCAATGCACGTGCATACATTTTCCTTCCTTTCATGCCTTTATTTCAGCATTATGGCCACTGTTTTGGCATGACTGAGGTCCGTCCATATTCGGTTTAAGTCCATTGAGCATGTTTGTTTTCATGTTGTTTGCATGCTTATGTTGTATCGCATTGTGTATGCATGCCATTTGGATTGATAGGTTGATCATGTTGCATTGCATTGTGTTTGCATGCATTACATTGTGTTTAGTATGCTTGAGTTGCTTTGCATGTGTTTGGATTGGGTGCTAGTCCAAACATGAGAAACGAGGGACATTTCATACTTGAAGTGATGAAATGTGCCTCATTTCTCGGTCGCCGACCCCTTTGATCAAGCATGATAGAGGTTAAGGCTTTATGTGTTATGTGTGCATTCGTTTCACATTGATTTGTGCAATCTTGGCTTCTCGGCCATCATGCATTGAGATGCGTGATTGGTGGCTTGAGGGTCGAATATCGCACTCCCCTAAGCCAAAGAAATGAGAGGGAGGGTGGTCGTGTACACATATCTTGCAAATACATTGCCATGCCCCTTCTTGTTCTCTGTTGGAGCAAATTGGAGTTTGTCAGCAAAAACTGGTTGGCAGACCAGTAAAAGTGGCTGGCCGATCACTTTTTCTTGTCTGCAGCAAACATAGGTGGCCGGCAGGTGGTGTAATAACCCGACCCTCGTACATGTTTTCTGATATATTTTCAGTCCCTGTTTTGTGCTTTCGGATGCTTATTGTGAAATCCTATGAGAAATTACGGTTAAGGAAGTGAACTTCATGTTTAAAGATGCCTATCTGTTTGATAAGAAATGTATCTGTTGCAACTATAAAGTTTGAATCAGAAATTGGAAGCCTTAGGGGCCTGCTTATCTGAAATTGATTATATATATGTGATCAACATAATTTTTAGGTAATATTAAGCGTTTCTGTGGAATTTCAATTTCAGATGTTTAAACGATTGATTTTCGTCTTTATTCACCCTTTATATATGTATGTCTATAAGAGCCTCTATGAACTCAAGACTTAGGAAATTCCATATAACATATTCCTTGGAGAAAAGTGAAGAGGAGAAGATCAAGGGAGAGTTAAGAGAAATTGAAGCTAAGGTAAGGTTAAATTCCCTAATCCAATCTCCTTCCTCAATTTGAAATAAAAAGTTCTTGATTGGGTATGATCTAGAGTGAAATGAGAATCTTGGTTGTGTATGGTGAAGTTTTGGTATGATTAATCCTATCATTTGTGCCTCCTTCCTCATCCAATTGGTATTCATTCTTATAATTATGATTTTGATTATGATAGATATAAGTGAAGTTAAGAATTTCAAGAAAGGGAATTATGTTTATGAGTTTCAATTCTTGGTTGATTAAATTGAGTTGTGTTCATGATTAATGCAAGTTAGATTGTGTATGTGATGCTTTGAATTAGATGTTTTGAACCATGATTTAGCATTGAAAAGATCCATCCTTGAGCCTTGGAAACATTCCCCAAAAGATGAGATTTTGATGCAAATTTCGGACCAAAATAGAGGAATCGCCGCACGTGCAGGAGGCACTGCCGCACGTGCGGCAAATGCTGAAAATTTTGGGTTTGGTTCTGCCTAAAAGGCACGTGCGGGGGCATTCTGCCGCACGTGCGGGGGAGTTTGCCGCACGTGCGGGGCTCACAGCCGCACGTGCGGCCCATGCTGAAAAATGTGGATCGCTTCGTTTTGCGTGTAGAATCCTCTAATGTTGTCGGAATATGTATTTGATGCCTTTTTAATATGTATAAATTCCTTCGAAGTAAAACGAAACAGGAAGTGATTTGATATGAAAAGGGGAACTAAATTGTAAGGTTTGAGTATGTGCAGGGCATACTCCGGGAGAAACGAGCACGTCATCGCAACACTGTGAGTAGTAGTACGGTAGTCGTACGTTCAATTATCGTTGATGATTTTTATCGTTAGTATGTTGTTCCTTGCAAGTAATCAAGTTAACAATGTGTCGATTGGAAAATCTAGAGGCATTATTGAGCGGTATTACTATTGACAAAGAAGACTAACATTCTGTTATTTGCAAGATAGCTATAGTGATTCATGACGAACAAAGGGAACGCATAAGCACTATGGAACCATGGTATTCACGTATCTCTGAAATCATTCAATCTGTAAATGTGCTTATCTCTCATTAATAATTATCAGGAATGTCCTGTTAAACTTAAGTTAACTATGTTAACTCATGTAAATGATGTAACGGCTACCATTAGTACTCTGTTAAGTACAAGTCAACTATGGTAACATGTGTGAACGATCAAACAAAGGTGTATGCTTCTATATGCTATTAATAGATCACGTGAGCTACGCCATTTCTTAATGAATAATTAGTGAAGACCACGGATTATTTTATACGTTAATACCTGCTAAGCATTATGATAAACAACGGATTGATTTACGGATGACTCAACCTGAAGACATAATTAAACATCTATGACCTTGTCATATGGCTCACGCTATGATGTAAACTATTCTGTCTTTGTTAAATGTACTGTAATGACATGATATAACAAGAAATGCTCTATGTTTTGATATGTTACGTTTTGACTTAATGAACAGATGTCCATATATGTAAGGTATTCATGACATCCGTAGCTTATGGCCCTTGCCCGGGGGTAATAATACCGTGGTTCAATTATGTTACAAGATATATCTTGCCACCGACGGTCTTGTACGGGTGGATTATGTTTTACCATCGACGGTCTTGTACGGATGGTACCACCGACGGTCTTGTACGGGTGGGCTATGATCAAGCATGAACTCTGATTTCTGTTTCTGATTCAAGCAATAGTAAGAATATGTATGAATATGCTTCTATTTATCCGTTCCGTTTATGCCATGTTATAACATGATATGAATTGATCGGTCTTTAAGACCTAATGATTTCTGGTATGGAACAAAGTGCTATATGGAACTAAGTGCTACAATGCGAGTCACCTCTAGAATCCGTACGAGCCACCTCTTGAGTCCATACATATGTTCAAGGGCTATATGCCAACATGTGTAAAAGCTTAATGTTAATATGTTCAGGGGCTATATGCCAATATGTGTAAATGCTTAATGTTAATATGTTCAAGGGCTATCGCCAATCCATTCAAAGGCTTAAAGCCATTATGTTTCAAGATTGGGCCTAAGGCCATTCTAAAATTAGTACAGAATTCTTAATTATATGATCTCCGCATTTACACATGCATTGATATGTATTATGATTAAGTTGAATATTGAATCATTTATATACTACTATTCACTGAGCTTCGCTCACTTTGTGTTATGTCTGTTCTGTAGGTAATTACTTTGGGAGTCCGTCTTAACCCTTGATGCCTGCCCTTCAATTGTCAACCTCAGTATGCCTAGACTCCCAGACCAAGCCTATGCATTTATGTGAGGTTTTGTTAAGATTTTGTCATGCACTTTAATTATTTACTTAAGGTTAAAATGTATGTATATACCCCCTTCCTTTACCAATGTTCGGATATACACTCATTTATATGTATGGTTATGTATATAGATAAATGGCTCTCACGTATGTGATCCTGGCATGTTAGTTTTAGCTCGATGGATGTTATTCTATGTTACTTTGTAATATTAAATGCTTCCGTTCAGGCCCCGTATATTATGTATATCAGGTCATGTGTCCGTATCTGCATAGGTCATGCCCGAACTTTTAGGGGCGAGTTTGGGGTGTGACAGGTGGTCTCTCATATCAACAATTGGTCAGCCGCCCTCCTGGAGGTTTCCATGATGGAGTAGAAGCTACCCTGAAGTTTGTGCAGTGATCTAAAATCAAATGCAAACAGAGCCAAGTTGGGGCATCGCGATGGATTTTCGAACGAGGCGATCGAGCATGCATGCGCTTCTCGCTCCGAGGCCCCTTCTTTTTCATTACTTAGCTTCTTTAAGTAGTTAGTTAATGCATTTGTTTTTGTACTTAAATAGTTAATGTGCTTAGCTATTCATTTGTGTCTGTAATAACTGGTTACTTAACTTGTTATTTAATTAGCTTTGTTGTATTATAATTAGTTTAATTAGCTTAGATTAGCTAGTTAGCTTATTATTCTGACCCTCCGTCGAGAGGGCCAACTGTTGTAATAAGCATGTGTGTGTGCGATGCATGTCTTCCAACCCCCATTTCTTTCTCCTTTTTACTTCCCTGCTTTTGATGGTTAGTGTTAGGACATATTTCAATTAGCATCCTTATGCTTCGCATGCGTGCATCCATTCATCTGTTTTGCATGCACCGGGCTCGGCGCATCATACTAACTGCATTATATTTCAATACATTTACTTGAATACATGTTCAATAGCATGTTATCAAGTTGCATTCACATGACATTGTAGAATAGTCAAGCCTATCTGAGTTGCATTTTTGCATGTGTTGTATTAGCCATCTTAACATGAACTAGGATCATGCATGATTTCTAACCAGTTCTCTGTTTTGGCTCGGAGTACACTGTAAGTGTTTACGCTTTAGCATACTACACGAGATGTGGATGTTGCCATGTTAGCATGCTTGCCATGAGGCTAACTGCTTAAGTGATTAGCTGCTTGAATGCCTGTGGGTGAAGGTTTTATTGCTTGAATTGGAACAATTCATCGAAATGCAAGTTTTAAGCCCACTTGAGGGTGGCAAAATCCGCAACTTAGCCTACTTGCGAGTAGCATTTTCAAACAATTTTCAAATCAACAAACATGAGATGTTTTGTTCCAATTGTATAAAGACGGAAGATCTGGAGGGTTCGACCCCTGCACGGTTAGACAAAATGGAAAGGAAAATTATGGGATTAAATTAATAAAGTTGCGCAGCGGAAGCGCAGCGAGGGTTCGAACTCATTGGTAAGATAATTTATATGTCAATGTGTGACATCTGTTGTTATTTTGGGTTGGTAATTACCCATAAGAAATGATAATAACGTGATTGTGCTTCCTAACATCTGTTTAGATGGAGTGATTAAACTCTAAGTATGGAATATTTCTAAAATCAAAGAAAGCGATATATGTGATCCTCTAACCTTTATGCTATAGTTATGTCTTCCTTGCCAAAATAATTTGAGTATGATTGGCTGTAAGAAGAAGTTATGCATATTGAGCTTGAAGCAACATGTTAAAAAAAAAAATGTGATTTTGTGAACTGAGGAAGTTATTGACGATTTTTGCTGAGGAACCGAGAGGATTATTGATGATGTCGAATGAGTTTTGTTTATGGGTTAACGGGATTTGTTTATGGAACTCTGTAATCTGTTTTGTTTATGAGTGGTTTGTAATCTATAATCAGGATATTTTATAAGGAATGGTTAAATGACATGAAGGACCTTTTATAGGTTATGTGTTTGTCCACATGATATTTGTAAGAAAATGGGTAGTTATTGACTACTTTGAGATCAATTAAATAAATAGGGATATGATATTTTCCCATAAGAACAAAAACCCTGCCTACGGGTATTAATGACTTATGATTGAGAAGTCATTTCTACGATATATTTCTGTGTAAACATGCAAATGTTAGATATTGCCAATTGTCAAATTAAGGGTGAAATATTTGTATGCGAATTAATTCAAGGCTTGTTCCTTTAATGTGATCTGCAAATGAGTGATCATTGGAATGGAACTTACCAATTACGTTCGGTACTTCTGACATGGATGAATAATGTGTTATCCTGTGTGAGTTGACTATAGACCTGAGTAAGTAATGTCTTTGTAAAAGATACTTTTGTATAAAGAATTTCGAAAATGACTATGTTATACGATGTTTATGAAATTTATATTTTGGGTTATGAAATGTTTTATATGATGTATTTTCTGAAATGATAAAGAATGCTAAGAACTTCTACCGTGTGTATGATATGATAAGCTTTCCGAATAATTTCTTCAAGATGACTAGGTATGTTACAAAACTCTGAATGTTCAGGATGTGACAAGTTTCCTGAAAGAGATATTTTACTATACATGAATGAGTTTTCCATTTGATAATTCAGTGTCGCATGCTTGATGAATGCTCTGTGTTGAACTTGAAGTCATTCTATCTTATCTATTATAAGTTGGATCAAAGATTGTTCTATCAAAGTTTAAATAAGTTTAATGCTATTGGGAATTATTCCATCATCTAGTAATCTTTGAAAGGTCTGATAAGTTTCTGGGTAATGTCTCTGAACAACGTATTTTATGTAATTATGAAAGGTTTGATGAACTTTATGTATTACATATTTTTGGAAATGTTTTGTCCATGATAAGAACATTTTACTAAATATGGAACAAGAATATAATAGCTTTATGGTAGATGTATTATGTGTTTGATGTCATGATGTTGACTTTAAGATCTTCCAAGAAAACATGGATTTTAAATGATTATACCTTATTGTAATTCAGGAATTGTGATCATTAAGGTTGGATACGTATTTGGTTTTACTGATAATTTACTCTGAACATGTAATTCCTTGATATGGGATTTGAGTTGTCATTTGGAGTCTGTTAGAAATTCGATTTGAACTGATAAGTCTAATTCTCATGAAATTTATGACCCTACGAAAGGACTTAGTGGAACCTACGTACATAGAGTAACCGGACACCTAGTTTATGTTCCTTGATTAGGCCGGACGACTGGTCCATAATTTTTGTATGACTGTTTATTGACCTCCTACAACTATTAATTGTGAATACGAAACCATGTGGTTAATCTTGTATCCTACAGTAGGACGAGGAAAAATTGTATAAACAGTGGAACACTGAAATAATTACACTGGACCACATTAAATTGTATTGTGATGAGAATGTTACATCTTATTGTTATGACTGATTACTTAAGTGATTGGATTTGCTTTCTGACCTTATCTTGCTCTCCTTGCTCACAAAAAAATGGTTGTCCCATCTGTTTCTGTTACTCAGGTCCGAACTAGTAATAGTGTAATTAAGTAGTTATTATGGCACATCTGCATGAATTCGCAAAAGTATAAGCTACTAGTTTTGATATTATCATAGCTGTTTGATTTGAAGCATGATTTTTCTTGCGTTACTGTGCTTAAAGGTAATGCTATGAGAAATTAACGATGTGTATTGTGACCCTTCTTTTTGTCGTATTAACCATGTTTACATCTAATTCTGAACCAATAAAATGGTATGCTTTGGAAATGTTTTGAGAATGTTTAAGAAAATGGTATCTTCTACATTTCAGTTGTCCTTATAAGTTTGGTGTTTTAGGCATTAGACACCAACTTATTTGAGTTGATAGAATTTATTTCATGTTTTCATTGCTTGCGATCACCTTTACTAACCTCTGCAATCTCTCTCCTTTCTTGGCTTTTTCTTTTCTTTGAGAGTTGTTTCAAACCTATTGTTCTCTTAAGCATGAGATTAAGGTTGTCATGCTTAATGGTTTAATCCCTTCAAGGAGTTCATTATCAACGGCATGACATCATTCTTATGCCTTAAGCCAACTTTTGGTTTGGCACTTCTCTCCTTTAGAGGACTTAAACTCACCTTTGGACTTAATTGATTAAAGAATGGAAGGTAACTAAAATGGAGTAATAAAATTGATGACTAAAAAAAAAGGTACAAGATAATCATTTGGTTTGGGTTCAATCGGACGTTAATTGAAGCCTTGAGTCTTGAGCCGTTTCAAATTCATTAGTGATGAAAACGGTTCAAGATTTCATTGTCAACTACTTCCCTTGATCATTCATGATAGGGAGGTGGTTTTGAGAGTCTTGTTTTGTTGCATTAATTGAGTTTGAACACTTTGTTCACAAGCCATCATTCAATGAAATTGCATCCGTTGATGGTTTGTGCTCAAATTTTGCCACTCCTTTGAGCTGCTTAATGATTAGGAAGGGTGAGTTGTGCAAACAATCCTGGAAGATACTTTCCTCTTGCTCTATTTTCTCGTTGTTGCAGCACGAAGAACTAGGCAACAGTGGCCGGCAGGCCCCTTTTTATGGCCGGCAGGCCACCATCACTTCAAGCCTGCTAGCCACCTGCACAAAATGCAACAGTGTACTTTTGAAGTAGAACAGAGTTGTTTTTGAGGAGGAAAACAACAGTGCAAGTGTTCTACTGTGCAACAGAGGCATTTGGCAGTAGAAACGGTGGCTTGTTCGGGTGGAAAGTCCGCGCATGCGTGAGCATTCCTCATTCCTCGAGGAGGAGTAATTAGAGTAGTTAATTTAGTTACTTCATTTTGTAATTAATTAGTTGTAGCTAGTTAATTTTGTAAAGTGTTGTAATTAATTAGTTAGTTAAACTAGTTATTTAATTTTGTCTTGTAATAATTAGTTAGCTAGAATAGTTAATTAATTTGTTGTAATAATTAGTTAACTAGTTTAGCTAAATTATTCTTTTGGGTTTGTAATAGTTAATTAATTAGCATAGCTTTCGCTGGCTATCGTAGACGGCCTGAATTCTGCTCTGCGCGCGAGAGCGCGAATCGTTGTTCTTAGCTACTACAGTTCAGACTCAGGTCACGGTTCTAAATCTAACCTCACAAAGTGCAATGTGGGATTGATAAATCACCAAAGAATCCAAATCTGGCAAATCATTTTGAAAAATCGATTTTAATCAAAAAGCGCCAAACATGGATTGCTTTGCCAGATTTTAGAGTCGCCACCTAAACATTTTATTTTGGAGAAAACCCTGACTCATGCCTAAGGCCACGTGTTCATCATCACCAAAGTTGCCTCGGCTCGGGAACTTGCGTACGAGAGGGGAAGGTCATATCATGAGCACCCCCGCTCGCCCGATCAAAGGATCGGCCTCTACTAACATGATATGTTGTTTTTGAAAACACATGTGTTCTTATTCCAGTTTATTAGCTAGCTTACTATGTGATGCGCACAACATACAAGTATAGACTCAATCACGCGGACTGGAACAAAATAACTCATGTTTGTTTTTGAAAGTGCTACTCGCAAGTAGGCTAAGATGCAGATTTGCCACCCTCAAGTGGGCTTAGAAAACATGATTTTGCCACTTCAAGTGGGCTTAAAACACACATTCATTGAGTTGCTCCAATTCAGGCAATCAAACCTCGACCCACAGACATTCAAGCAGTTATAGCAGTTAAGCACATAGTCTCATGGCAAGAATGCTGATCATGGCAGTCACTTACACGCATGAAAGGATGCTAAAACATAAACACTCACCTAGTACTTGTAGACACCCCATTTTTGACCGACCTTAAGATTCAGGCGTCATCGTTTGAGCACTCGATGATTGTGCACGTTTGTGCTCGTGTCGAGTTTCTGGAGTTTTCGGCTGGGTGCCTTGCCTCCGGGCCTCTGAACTCTTTATGTTGTGGCTCGGTTTGCGGACCAAGCCTTGTTGACCTTCCCTAGAGGGAGAGAGAGGTCCATAGACCACTTTTTGTGGTCGTAGACCACTTTTCCTTCTTGGAGACTAGTTTTCGGTTTCCGATTTCCGGAGCCTTCGAGCGCGCGCCTTGTCTCGGGACCGTTTACCGTTCTCCTTTTGGCCTGGTTTTCAAACCATGCCTTGTTGCCTTGGTCTAGAGAGGCACAGAGGTCTTGGAGACCACTTTTTGTGGTCGTAGACCAATTTTCCCTCGTAGACCACTTTTGGTGCTCGTAGACTAGTTTTCGAGGCTTCTGGCTGCGCGCCTTTTTCCTTGCTTGGAGGGTGGAATAAGGGTGGGAGACCAGTTTCTCTCCCCGTAAAACACTTTTCTTCCCCGCCAGCCAGTTTTCTGGTCGGCCAGCTGGTCTTTGTGATCTTTGGACCACCAAAAGTGGTCGGCCACCACACCATTGGCTTGCTTTCATGCTGCAGACCCTCCTCCCCCATGGCCGACCACTTTATTTCCTGACAGACCACTTGTGGTGGTCGGCTGACCACTACAAGTAGCTACCGGCCACTCGAAGTGGTCGGCAGCTTTCCATCACCTTTTTGGAGATCTTTGCTTGTGAACTGTGACGACTGGAAGGCACAGAAGTCATCCTCCATACACGTGTATGGAGGGATGGCTTAGAGCCTCAAGTGTGTTCAACAAGCTTCTTGCTTGTTTTTCTATAAGAGAGAGGCCCTCCCTCCTTTCTCCAGGGTCAGAAAAGTTGGCTTGAGCTATAGATACACATATATCTCTATATCTCTCTCTTTGTCTCATTTTTGTGCTTGAAAGTGCATTTTCATCATACTATTGCACACAAACACACACTCAAACACCACCCTTTTGTTGTTGAGGTACCTTGAGGTTGGTTTTGGAGTTTTTGGACTGGTTTTGATCCAAAATAGCTGCTGGAGTTGTTGCTCTAAAGTGGTTCTACAAGGGTGAGCTTCTAACCTCTTAATCCTACTTGCATGTTGTTTTAGGCCTAATTTGCATGTTGTTTTAGGCCTAACTTGCTTCTACAAAAAGTTCTGATTTTGCATGCTTGTAATGTTTGTTAGGTCTCTTTTGTGTTGGGGGTGGTCTACCCCCTCTTATGCCTTGTTTGGCCTTATTTTGAGCCATTCCTTTAGGCTTTTGTTTTAGCCTTTAGATGACCTTTCTACCACTGAATTCCAAAGGAATTTCAATGGTGGAAATGGTGTTTTGACGTCCCAAATAAGAAAGGGCCATCCCCTCTCCATGTGTCTTGTATGCTTGCTTCATTTGCCTCATGTTTGAGCATGTTTGTTAAGCTTATGTTGACTCCATCTTAGCTTGTATTTGGGGTTATTTTGACATGGAATACCACTGTTTTGACTTGGTTTGGTCACCCCTTGCATGCTTTATACACTTGTAGTGTAAATTTTGCAAACTAGCTTTGTGTGCCTAATGAAGTAGCATGACTTTCTAGCATGTTTTGGCTCCATCTCAGCTTGTTTTTGGTGTTTTTTTAGCATTCCATAACTCTTTTTTGGGTTGGTTTGATAGCCCCTTGCATGCTCCATGCACTTATAGTGCAATTCCACTCATTGGCCTAACATACATCATGCTTTTGACCATCATTCTAGCATGCTTTTGGCTCAACTTCAAGAAGCATTTAGTCATGTTTTAGCATGCTCTAGGTTTGATTTATGTGGTTTTGGTCATGCATGCATTGCTTTGTATAGCCATGGTTCAATCTAGCTCATTAGCTTTGTGTATTGAGTCCACTAGCATGCATTGCTTGGGCTATTTGCATGATTTGGCATCATTTCATATGTGATTTCAGTGCATGTAGTGTGGTCATACACTTTCATCTGTCACTCTTTTAATGCATTGGAGAGTTTGTGCTTTATGCCTTAAACATGAGCCATTGTGTATGCCTTCATGCCTAAGCTTGCAAGCTATCATTTCAGTGTATTTTTGGGGTTATTTTTCCATGAGATAACCCTAGTTTTTGTTGGCAAAGCCATCTCATGCTTGGCTTTAGTAGGTGTAGTGTAAACCTCCCTAGTGGCCTTGCATACATCATGACTTATGCCCTTCATGCTAGCTTGTTTTGGCTTCCTTCCATACATGTTTTAGCATCATTTTAACATGCTCTAGGACTTTTTTGGGTTGTATTTTCCATATACTTCATGTATTGCATAGCTATAGTACAAGTGCCTATGCTAGTTTCAAGCTTTGAGCCTGCTAGCATGCGTTATTTGTGTTGTTTGGATGATTTGGCATCATTTATCATGTTATTTCAAAGCATATAGCATTGCCATGTTCTCACTTCATCCACCCTTTGAGTGCCTCTAAGGGTTGTGCATTGTTGCCTTGTTTGTGGCCTAGTGTGTATTCATGAATGGTTAGACATTTGAGCCCCCATCTTAGCATGCTCTAGTCATTGTCTTGACCTATTTGAACTCTGTCCATGCTTGGTTCATGTATTTGTGCCATGTATTGCATGTCTCTAGAGTAGTCCTCCTTGGTAGCTTTGTGCCTTAAGGACTCTTGCATGCCTTGCTTGTGTTGATTGAATGATTTGGCATCATTTCATACCTAATTGCAGTGCATATAGTTTTGTTACATTTCCACATTTGTCACTCCTTGAGCACTTTTGAGAGTTGTGTTCTTATGCCTAATTGGTGAGCCAATGCATGTGCATACATTTTCCTTCCTTTCATGCCTTTATTTCAGCATTATGGTCACTATTTTGGCATGACTGAGGTCCGTCCATATTCAGTTTAAGTCCATTGAGCATGTTTGTTTTCATGTTGTTTGCATGCTTATGTTGTATCGCATTGTGTATGCATGCCATTTGGATTGATAGGTTGATCATGTTGCATTGCATTGTGTTTGCATGCATTACATTGTGTTTAGTATGCTTGAGTTGCTTTGCATGTGTTTGGATTGGGTGCTAGTCCAAGCACGAGAAACGAGGGACATTTCATACTTGAAGTGATGAAATGTGCCTCATTTCTCGGTCGGTGACCCCCTTGATCAAGCATGACAGAGGTTAAGGCTTTATGTGTTATGTGTGCATTCGTTTCACATTGATTCGTGCAATCTTGGCTTCTCAGCCATGATGCATTGAGATGCGTGATTGGTGGCCTGAGGGTTGAATATCGCACTCCCCTAAGCCTAAGAAATGATAGGGAGGGTGGTCGTGTACACATATCTTGCAAATACATTGCCATGCCCCTTCTTGTTCTCTGTTGCAGCAAATTGGAGTCTGTCAGCAAAAACTGGTCGGCAGACCAGTAAAAGTGGCTGACCGACCACTTTTTCTGGTCTGCAGCAAACATACGTTGTCGGCAGGCGGTCTCTCATATCAACAACTGGTCAGCCACCCTCCTGGAGGTTTCTATGATGGAGTAGAAGCTACCCTAAAGTTTATGTAGTGATCTGAAATCAAATGCAAACAGAGGCAAGTTAGGGCATCGCGATGGATTTCCGAACGATGCGACTGAGCATGCATGTGCTTCTCGCTCCGAGGCCCCTTCTTTTTCATTACTTAGCTTCTTTACTTAGTTAGTTAATGCATTTGTTTTTGTACTTAAATAGTTAATGTGCTTAGCTATTCATTTGTGTCTGTAATAACTGGTTAGTTAACTTGTTATTTAATTAGCTTTGTTGTGTAATAATTAGTTTAATTAGCTTAGATTAGCTAGTTAGCTTATTATTTGGACCCTCTGTCGAGAGGGCCAACTGTTGTAATAAGCATGCGTGTGTGCGATGCATGTCTTCCAACCCCTATTTCTTTCTCCCTTTTACTTACCTGCTTTTGATGGTTAGTGTTAGGACATATTTCAATTAGCATCCTTATGCTTCACATGCGTGCATCCATTCATCTATTTTGCATGCACCAGGCTCGGCGCATCATACTAACTGCATTGTATTTCAATACATTTACTTGAATACGTGTTCAATAGCATGTTATCAAGTTGCATTCACATGACATCGTAGAATAGCCGAGCCTATTTGAGTTGCATTTTGCATGTGTTGCATTAGCCATCTTAACATGAACTAGGATCATGCATGATTTCTAACTAGTTCTCTATTTTGGCTCGGAGTACACTGTAAGTGTTTATACTTTAGCATACTACACGAGATGTGTATGTTGCCATGTTAGCAGGCTTGCCATGAGGCTAAGTGCTTAAGTGATTAGCTGCTTGAATGCCTGTGGGTGATGGTTTTATTGCTTGAATTGGAACAATTCATCGAAATGCAAGTTTTAAGCCCACTTGAGGGTGGCAAAATCCGCAACTTAGCCTACTTGCGAGTAACGTTTTCAAACCATTTTCAAATCAACAAACATGAGATGGTTTGTTCCAATTTAGGCGATTTAGTCTATACTTGTGTGCTGTGCGCATCACAAAGTAAGCTAGCTAATAGACTGGAATAAGAACACATGTATTTTCAAAAACAATATATCATGTTAGTAAAGGCCGGTCTTTGATCGAGTGAGTGGGGGTGCTCATTGCATGACCTTCCCCTCTCGTACCCAAGTTCCCGAGCCAAGGCAACTTTGGTGATGACGGACGTGTGGCCTTAGGCACGAGTCAGGGTCTCCTAAATTTCCCCAAAATAAAATATTTAGGTGGCGACTATGTATCTGGCAAAGTAGACCATGCTTGGCACTTCTTTATTAAAATCAGTTTTTTGAAACAATTTGCCGGATTTTGACTCTTTGGTGATCTATCAGTATTACATTGCACTTTGTGAGATTAGATTCTGAACCATGACATGAGTTCGAACTGTAGTAGCTAAGAACATACGATTCGCACCCCTCGCGCGCGGAGTGGAGTTTCGGGCGTTCTACAGTACTCCAAACCGAAAAAGAAGCTAGTCAGTAATCAATGCATGATCCTAGCTATGTTAAGAATGCCTAATGCAACACATGCAAAAATTTAACTAAGATAGGCTCGGCTATTCTAAGATGTCATGTGAATGCAACTAGATAACATGTATCAAATTGGTATTGAAATACAATGTAGTTTGTATGATGCGCCGAGCCCGGTGCATGCAAGACAGATGAATTACGCAAACATGCGAGCATAAGGATGCTAATTGAAACATGCCCTAAAACTAACCATCGAAAGCGATTAAGTAAAAGGAAGAAAGAAGTGGGAGTTGGAAGACATGCATTACACACACGCACACTTGTTACAGCAGTTGTGCCCTCTCGACGGAGGGTCCGAATAGTAAGCTAACTAGCTAATATAAGCTAAATAAACTAATTATTACAAAATGAAATGAATTAACTAATAAGTTAACTAATTAGTTATTACAACACAAATGAATAACTTAGCTCATTAACTAATTAAGTACAAAACCAAAGTATTAGCTAGCTAAGCCATGCAGCTAAATAAAGTAGTAAAGAGATGTTCTCAGGGTGAAGAGTGCATGCATGCTCGGTCGCCTCGTTCGGAAATCCATCGCGATGCCCCAACTTGTCTCTGTTTGCAATTGTTCTCATAACTCTACACAAAACTCCAGATAGCTTCTACTCCATCATGGAGACCTCCAGGAGCATGGCCGACCACCTATTGGTGTTGCCAACCACCTGCCGACCACTTACCTTTGCTGCAGACTAGAAAAAGTGGTCGGCCAACCACTTTTACTGGTCTGCCGACCAAAATATTCTGCACACTTCCAGTTTGCTACAACAGAGAACAAGAAGGGGCATGGCAATGTATTTGTAAGATAAGTGTGCACAACCACTCTCCCTATCATGTCATGAGCTCAAGGGAGTGTAGTTCTCGACTCTCGAGCCACCAACCGAGCATCACAATGCATGATGGCCAAGACGCCAAGATTGGACAATCAATGTAAATGAATGCACAAATAACACATAAAAGCCTTAACCTCTATTATGCATGATGAAGAGGGTCGGCGACCGAGAATTGAGACACGTTTCATCACTTCAAGTATGAAACGTCCCTCATTTCCTGTGTTTGGATTGATGTCCAATCCAAACACATGCAATGCAACTCAAACATGCCAATCACAATGCAAACGACAAGCGTGCAAACATAATGCAATGCAACAAGCATGCAAACATAATGCTATATAGCAACATTCAAACGCAATGCATGTGACAACATACAATGCAATGTGACAACATGCAAACAACATGCTCTTCTATGAGTGCTAGAATGGCATGCTCAACGTTCTATCATGCAAACAATGCATGCATAGCAAACTTAAAAACTAAGGCCTCAAGGAAAATGAAGTGGATCATACATGAAGCATGCAAAACAATGCACAAATGGCCAAACCAAACATGGACAGACCTGAGATACATCAAAACAGTGGTAAAACTCAACAAAACCTAGGCACAAAGAGCATGGAATGCACATTCAACTCATGGCTCGCAAGCAAGGCATAAAGGGACAACCCTTAGACGCAATTAAAGAGTGACATGCATGTGAATATGGCAATGCTACATGCTCTGAAATGAAGTGTTAAATGATGCCAAATCATCCAAACAACATAAATGAGGCATGCTAGAAGGCCTAGAGCATAAGGCTAGTTATGAGCAATAGACAAGGAGCATGCAATACTAAGCTTAAACCACAAAACCAGCTCTGGACAAAGTTTAACTATGCCAAGTTAAGGGTCAAAAACATACTGAAATGGAGCTCAAGAGCTTAGGCAAGCTGGCATAGACATTAGCTCACAAACAAGGCTTGAAGGCACAACTTAAACACATTGAAGAAGTGAAAAATGTGAGAGTATGGCAATGAAATGTGCTCTAAAATCGTGTGAGAACTGAGGTTATATCATGCAAATATCACATTCCAAGCATGCTAGCGACTTTGAAACTCAAAGCTAATGAGCAAGATTCGACCATGGCTATACAAAGCAAGGCATGCATGACCCAAAACACTTAGAACAGAGTTTAAGCTTGGCAAAACATGAATAAAATCATGCTGGAGTGTAGTCAAAATAGTCTAGAATGATGGTCCAAAGTATAGAGCATGTTAGGCTAGCAATGTAGAACTACACTACAAGTGTATGAACCACTCAAGAGACAACCAAACCAGCCAAAAATAGAGTCATATCTGGTCCAAAAAGTCACAAAAACAAGCTTAAACAAAGCCAGAAAGGAATGTAAACACATGCTCATTTGATAGGCCCTCTATGCATACAAACAAGACAAGGGGAGAGGGGACCACCCGCTCTCATTTCAGGCCTCAAAACCACATTTCTACCATTGAAAATCCACTGGATTTCAGTGGTTAAAAGGCCAAGAGAATGTGATCTCAAAGGCTTAAAGAGGTGGCTCAAAATAAGAGAAAATAAGGCACAAAAGGGGGTAGACCACCCCCAACACAAACAAGGCCCCAAACAACCATTTTTAACACTTAAAAACAAAGGTTTTTGTAGTTGAAAGCTAGGCCTAAAATAGCATGCAAAGGTGGCTAAGTAAAAAACTAAAATAAAGCTTTAAAGAGGATATAGGACTTACCCTTGAAGCACAACAGCCACAACAGCACTTCTGAGCCAAAACCAACTTCCAAGACTTCGAATCAAGCTTCAATGGGTCTCAACTCCAAACTGAAGGTGTTTGACTAGGTGTCTTAGTGCAAATGTGTGAAGAAAATACACTTTAAGGCTCAATATAGCACAATAGAGAGAGAGAGTGT
>NW_021028452.1:14944-29985 GCF_004153795.1 Camellia sinensis | reverse complement strand
TGATCTTGTCCCGGAGTGGTATGACCTAGACCGAGGTGTGGCACATCTAGGCCAAGGTGTGGCACAGCTTAGTCAAGTGTTGTCCTTCCTAGCCGAGGTCATTGTTCCCTACTTGCCGATGTCTTGCTCTTAGCCGAGATCATTACTCGCCAGAGTACCCATGCTGTCTTGCTTGTTGAACACACTTTGTCATAGTCTTGTCTTGTCACTCAGTCACCTTTCTGTGTAGCACCAACCAGCCGCTGCCACGTGCCTCTGTAGAGGGTTAAGTCAGCCAGCAGACTTAGAAATGTATCATTTTGCTATATGTATTTGGTTGTGAGGAGAGAGAAGCTCTAGAAGAAGAAGAAGAAGTTTAGAGTGAGAAAGTGGGTTTCGAGCTTGATTCCTAGAGATCAAACCATTAGATTCGCGTATTGAGGTTAGATTCTTGATCTACTCTAGTCATTCTTATTGATCATCTAGCTGCATTGCATGATCGAACAGGTTTTGCATGACATGCATCGATTTAAAGTTGGTTTTAGAAAGAGAAAATGGTGTTCATGTGTTCTTGAAAGAAAGGTCTTGTTTAATCTGAAAGTTTGCATTAAGCTCCATGTCTTTGTGTTTGTTCTCACTAGATCCTTGAATATGAGTACCCAGGTCCATGTTTTTGAACTCGTAGCATGAAATCTCAGATTTTGTAATAGCAAATCACGATCTTTGCATTCATCATCCTCATGTTCATGCCCTTCGTGTTCATCATGTTCTTCAAGAAAGGGAAACCCAGATTTTCCCGACTTCATTCCGTTAAGTGTGCCCATCGAGGCAGTACCTCGGCAAGGAGGTGTGGGACCTCGGCCTAGACCTGGTAGTCGCCCAGCATGTTTTCTCGGGATAAAAGAATTGTGCTTGTTTCAATATGACTTAGCCTTGAGGAATACCGAGATCATCTGCATGCATGTGAAACTTGTTTGAAAGTGCATTCAACCGACCTTGCCATGTGTTTGTAGGGTTTGGACTTGCCTCGACCTCGACGTTTGAAGAACTAAGTGAGTGGTATTTTTTTAATAAAGCTATGTTATAATGCTTTGACAAAGTCTTGCTTTGCTTCGTTTTCAAAAGTATTTGTAAGCATGAATGGTTATTCCTATTTGGAAAATATATACATATCTTGTTTTGATGACATTCTTGGAAAGTCCATACGTGCTAAGGGACTATAAGCACTTGTAGCACAAGGTTTGGAAAGTCCATACGTGCTAAGGGACTATAAGCACTTGTAGCACAAGGTTTGGAAAGTCCGTACGTGCTAAGGGAATATAAGCACTTGTAGCACAAAGTTTGGAAAGTCCGTACGTGCTAAGGGACTATAAGTACTTGTAGCACAAAGTTTGGAAAGTCCGTACGTGCTAAGGGACTATAAGCATTAGTAGCACAAGTCCTTAGTGTCCGGGGACTATAATGCAACGACACCATTGAACTGAGATATCTCCATTGTCTTGCCTTGTCTTGTCTTGTTTGAACAGACGGTTTACCGCGTGGGTCTTGTTGCCGAGATGCCATCACTTGTATTATAATGATGTTAGTAAGCATCCTTTGAAAGTTGATAGATTTGTAAGATGGACTTGATTCATCCCCGGGCTTGTAACAACTATGTTATGTATTGTTTGATAAAGATCTTCAATACCAGTCATGCAAACCCCTTTATTTCTTATACCATTCACTGAGTATCCAAGCTCACCCTCTCTATATATATATGTAGGTGATGAGCAGGAAGGCAGTGATGCCTAAGTGTGACTCGCAAGCTGTTTTGGGTTTTGTTATGTCGGCTTAACTTGCATACACGTCGGCAGTCTTGAAAACTATGCTTCTCGGCTTATAATGTCTGTAATTTACACATGTCGGCTGGAGAAGCCTTTTGATCAAGATGTAAAATGTATTTTGTATTAGTATTCAAGTTGTAATATTATGTAAAGTTGTATGCCATTCCATGTAACTTACGCACTGCTCTTATGGACCACTTGTACTTTAAAATTTTTGCTTTCGCACTTGTGAGCCCCATATATATTTATACTCTGTTTGTGTGTGAATTTTGAAAGTTGGCCTTCGGTAATCTTGGGTTACTGGCCATCACGGCGCTAAACTATTAGGGGCGGTTTGGGGTCGTGACAATATGTGTTCACAACCACTCTCCCTATCATGTCATGAGCTCAAGGGAGTGTAGTTCTCGACTCTCGAGCCACCAACCGAGCATCGCAATGCACGATGGCCAAGAAGCCAAGATTGCACAATCAATGTAAATGAATGCACAAATAACACATAAAAGCCTTAACCTCTATTATGCATGATCAAGAGGGTCGGCGACCGAGAATTGAGACACGTTTCATCACTTCAAGTATGAAACGTCCGTCATTTCCCGTGTTTGGATTGATGTCCAATCCAAACACATGCAATGCAACTCAAACAAGCCAATCACAATGCAAACGACAAGCGTGCAAACATAATGCTATATAGCAACATTCAAACACAATGCTTGTGACAACATACAATGCAATGGACAACATGAAAACAACATGCTCTTCTATGAGTGCTAGAATGGCATGCTCAAGGTTCTATCATGCAAACAATGCATGCATAGCAAACTTTAAAGCTAAGGCCTCAAGGAAAATGAAGTGGATCATACATGAAGCATGCAAGACAATGCACAAATGGCCAATCCAAACATGGACAGACCAGAGATACTTCAAAACAGTGGCCAAAACTCAATAAAACCTAGGCACAAAGAGCATGGAATGAACATTCAACTCATGGCTCACAAGCAAGGCATAAAGGGACAACCCTTAGACGCAATTAAAGAGTGACATGCATGTGAATATGGCAATGCTACATGCTCTGAAATGAAGTGTTAAATGAAGCCAAATCATCCAAACAACATAAATGAGGCATGCTAGAAGGCCTAGAGCATAAGGCTAGTTAAGAGCAATACACAAGGAGCATGGAACACTAAGCTTAAACCACAAAACCAGCTCTGGACAAAGTTTAACTATGCCATGTTAAGGGTCAAAAACATGCTGAAATGGAGCTCAAGAGCTTAGGCAAACAGGCATAGACATTAGCTCACAATCAAGGTTTGAAGGCACAACTTAAACACATTGAAGGAGTGAAAAATGTGAGAGTATGACAATGAAATGTGCTCTAAAATCGTGTGAGAACTGAGGCTATATCATGCAAACATCACATTCCAAGCATGCTAGCGACTTCGAAACTCAAAGCTAATGAGCAAGATTGCACCATGGCTATACAAAGCAAGGCATGCATGACCCAAAACACTTAGAACAGAGTTTAAGCATGGCAAAACAAGGATAAAATCATGCTGGAGTGTAGTCAAAATAGGCTAGAATGATGGTCCAAAGTATAGAGCATGTTAGGCTAGCAATGTAGAACTACACTACAAGTGTATGAACCACTCAAGAGACAACCAAACCAGCCAAAAATAGAGTCATATCTGGTCCAAAAAGTCACAAAAACAAGCTTAAACAAAGCCAGAAAGGAATGTAAACACATGCTCATTTGATAGGCCCTCTATGCATACAAACAAGACAAGGGGAGAGGGGACCACCCGCTCTCATTTCAGGCCTCAAAACCACATTTCTACCATTGAAAATCCACTGGATTTCAGTGGTTAAAAGGCCAAGAGAATGTGATCTCAAAGGCTTAAAGAGGTGGCTCAAAATAAGAGAAAATAAGGCACAAAAGGGGGTAAATCACTCCCAACACTAAAGAGTCCTCAAACAGACACTTTAAGCACTTGAAAATGAAGCTTTTTTTAGTTTAAAGTTAGGCCTAAAACATCATGCAAAGATGGCTAAATGTTTAAGCAAAACAAAGCTTAAAAAGGGAAAACACTAACCCTTGAAGAACAACTGGGAAACAGCAAGCTCTGAGGCAAAAAACCAACTTAAAACCACTCAAATAAAGCTTCCAAGTACCTCAGCAACAAGAGAAAGGTCTTTGAATAGGTTTTTGTGTGCAAAGGTATGAAAAAGCAATACTTTAAGGCACAAATATTTATATATATATATATATAGAGAGAGAGAGAGAAAGAAAGATGTAGAGAGAGAGAGAGCAAACTTTTGCTCTTCAAGTTTCTGAACCCGGAAAAGGGAGAGAGGGCCTCCCTCTTATAGAACTCCATGCTTTAAGCTTCTTGGGGAAGCTAGAAGCTTGGTTAAATCCCTCCATACACGTACATTGAGGATATAATCTATGCTCCCCAGCTAGCATAGCTAGCATCTACAAACTCTACAGAAAATGCAGGAAAGCTTCAAGTGGTCGGCTAGCTACATGCACTGGTCGACTGACCACTTAAACTGGTCTGCAAGAAGACCAAGTGGTTGGCAGTGAGTGAGAGGTGGTCTACACCAAGAAAGCAAAGCACTTTTGGTGGTCCAAAGGCCACCAAGACCAGTTGGGCGACCAGAAAAATGGTTTTCAGGGAGAGAAACTGGTCTCCAACCCTCATTCCACCCTCCGAGCAAGGAAAACAAGGTTTGTGCCAAAAAAAAACTGGAAAGGATGCATGACAAGAGCTCAGGGATCGAGGCGCACAACCAAAAGCCTCGAAAACTAGTCTACGGGCACCAAAAGTGGTCTACAAGGGAAAAGTGGTCTCCAAGACCTCTGTGTCCCTCTAGACCAAGGCAGCAAGGCATGGTTCGAAAACTAGGCCAAAAGGAGAACGTTAAGGGTCCCGAGACAATGCGCATGGCCAAAGGCTCTGAAAATCGAAAACTAGTCTCCAAGAGGGAAAAGTGGTCAACAACCACAAAAAGTGGTCAATGGGACCTCCGTGTGCGTTCGGGAAAGGGAAAACAATGCTTGGTTCAAAACCAACCAAAAGGGAAGCATGACAAGGCGCTCAGCCAAAGGCTTCGGAAATCAGAAACTAGCCTACAAGGGGGAAAAGTGATCTACGACCACAAAAAGTGGTCTATGGACCTCTCTCTCCCTCCGGGCAAGGGAAAACAAGGCTTGGTTCAAAACCAAACCAAAAGGGAAGCGAGACAAGGTGCTCAGACGAAGGCTTCAGAGACCGAAAACTAGTCTACAAGAGGGAAAAATGGTCTACGACCACAAAGAGTGGTCTACGAACCTCTCTCTCCCTCCAGGCAAGGTCAACAAGGCTTGGTCCACAAACCGAGCCAAAACACAAAGAGTTCAGAGGCTCGGAGGCAATGCACTCAGTCGAAAACTCCAGAAACTCGAAACGAGCACAAACATACACAATCACCGCGTGCTCAAACGATGACGTCTGAGTCTTAAGGTCGGTCAAAAATGGGGTGTCTACAGTTGCCCCTCTTTGACAGAACTAGGA
This sequence comes from Camellia sinensis, assembly GCF_004153795.1. Classification (NCBI taxonomy): domain Eukaryota; kingdom Viridiplantae; phylum Streptophyta; class Magnoliopsida; order Ericales; family Theaceae; genus Camellia; species Camellia sinensis. Next base: position 24,632 of record NW_021028452.1, on the reverse strand, counting down.
AGTCAAGAAGTGACGAGAGTGAATGTCAAAGCCCAGAGACGACCCATTTTTGACAAGGCCGTAGACTTAGACAAATAGGCAAGATAACAAAGAGATGCGCCCGCATGCAGGGGCAGGATGCAATTGACATGCACAATGCCGAACGTAACTTATGATCATGCAAAGAGGACTGATCTCACCCGGAATTCCTCTGACTGAACTACATATACAATATCGTATGGTTTCACCAACTTCAAATGAACCGTATATACAACATCGTGCCTGCACAAGTAGAAACTTAACAGGTACAATATAGTAGAAGCACATGTTCAGCGTTATATCAAGATACAATTTCAATACAAGATAAACGTGTGTACATATGATGCCGATGGAAAGGTACATAGCAATGCAAGTGAAAAGTGCATAGCAATGCAAGTGAAAAGTGCATAACAATGCAAGTAGAACGTGCGTGATAACGCAAGTAATGAGGGGCATAACAATGCAGGTGGAGTGGGTGCATAACAATGCAGGTGAAACATGCGTGGCAACACAAGTAAAGAGTGCATAACAATGTGGGTGAAAGGGTGCATAACAATGCAAGTGGAACGTGTGTGACAACGCACGTGAAGAGTGCATAACAATGTGGGTGGAAGGGTGCATAACAATGCAAGTGGAACGTGCGTGAGAACGCATATGAAGAGTGCATAACAATGCGGGTGAAATGGTGCATAACAATGCAAGTGGAACGTGCGTGACAATGCATGTGAAGAGTGCATAACAATGTGGGCGGAAGGGTGCATAACAATGCAAGTGGAACGTGTGTGACAACGCATGTGAAGAGTGCATAACAATGCGTGTGGAAGGGTGCATAACAATGCAAGTGGAACATGTGTGACAACGCATGTAGTGTGCATGACAATACGAGAGAAACGTGCATAACAATGGAAGTAAAATGTGCATGACAATGCGAGTAAGACGTACGTGACAACGCAAGTAGTGTGCATAACAATGCAAGTAAGACGTGCGTGACAACGCAAGTAAAATGTGCATGACAATGCAAGTAAGACGTGCACGACAACGCAAGTAGTATGTGCATGACAATGCGAGAGAAACGTGTGTGAGAAAGCAAGTAGTATGTGCAACTTCAATTGCATGTTCGAAGCAAAATGACAAATGAGGAAATACAAGCCTTATCGAGAGAGCAAATCAACCGTAACCTCCAATCATCACAAAAACACACAGGGAGGACAATGGGGCCCTGGAGACCATACCTAGATCAGTTGTCGACTAGTTGTTGACCACCTAAGTGGTCGGCCAGCAAGAAAAACTAGTCGGCCGACCAGTTTACCAAAATATGGGTAGCTTCGTCTTTTGAAGGCGGCTCTTTAAGTATACAACTCCAAAGCATATTTCATCACACCTTCAAGGCCGAAATACACTTCTCTTCCTTCCTAGACCATTTTCTCTCTTAGATCCACACTTTATACACGTATTCCAACGCCCCCGCGAAGTTGATTCGCAAAAAAATTCGATTCTCTTCGTTTTGAACCAATCAGAATTTGTTTCGGAGCTTCTTTCTCCATTTTCACCACTTGAGGTATGTTTCTATCGAAGTTTAGCGCCTTTTCCCGGGCTTTGACTTTTGTTGACTTTTTCTCTTCCCGAGAGTTGACTTTTGTTGACTTTTTGCAATTTTGGCTCATTTCGCTCGTTTTTGCTCATTTTGCACCTTTTTTTGTTCCAAATGGCTAACCACGTGCCACACAGCAGGGGTTCCCTGGGAGCAGAGGACGAGCCCGATATCATACCATTGCCGCTGAGGATTCGGCCTTTTGACCCAGAGGGGTACCACCTTCAGGAGCACATCCTACCTCCGAGCACTTTCCATCATTTTACAGATTTCGCGCGACGAGCACCCGCAGACTTACTATTACGGGAGCCAGAGACCCATTTATCTAATCCGGCACGCGAGGTGCGTACTTCACTTTTACATTTTCTGTGATGTATTTTGCATTTCTTGCACATTTCCTGCTTTCGCTACATATCATATCTGCTCGTTCTGAACACATTTACATACACAGCGCTTCTGCTCATTCTGAACATAACTCACAACACAACATCCTGTTCATTTGGCACACAGATCATACATAACACTCTGCTCACTTGGCACACAGCTCTGAACACAACACTCTATTCATTTGGCACATAGCTCATATACAACACTCTGTTAAGTTCGCACGCAGCTCTCAACACAGCATTCTTTTCATTGGGCACACAGCTCATACACAACACTTTGTTAATTTGGCATGCAGCTTTTAACACAGTATTCTATTCATTTGGCACGCAGCTCTAACACAGTATTCTGGTCACACAGCTCACAACACAGTATTCTGTTCATTGGGCACATAGCTCACAACACAACATTTTGTTCGTTTGGCACGCAGCTTAAAACATAGCATTCTTTTCATTGGGCATACAACTCAAAACACAGCATTCTTTTATTGGGCACACAACTCAAAACACAACATTCTTTTCATTGGGCACACAGCTCAAAACACAACATTCATTTCATTGGGCACACAACTCAAAACACATCATTCTATTCGTTGGGCACATAGCTCAAAACACACGATTCTTTTCATTTGGCACACAGCTCAAAACACAGCATATTTTCATTAAAACTGAATACATCTGTTTATTCTGAACACAGGTAGCTTCCCGTTTCACATAGGGTTATGGATCGATCATCGCGAGGGAGTGGTATATGGAGCTCCCAGACGCTGATCAACATATCGTTGATGGGGCAGGGTTTGGCCCATTTTGTGTGGGGTTGTCGCGTTATCCGGTGAGCAGGACCCTTCTGGGTGCACTTGTAGAGAGATGGTGGGACGCCACCAACTCCTTCTATTTCTCAGCCACTGGGGACATGATGATGACTCTGTATGACTTTTCTATACTGACGGGCCTCGACGTGGGAGGCCGGCCGATCCCTTACGATACTGGTATGAGTGAGTGGAAGGCAGCTTGGACTTATCTGCTCGGAGCCCATCCGCCAACCGGGAGATCATTAGGCAGGGTCAAGTACACCTGGTTCGCCGAGCAGTACAGGATGCCTACGCTCGAGACTGTTGAGGCCATAGAACAGTATGCCCGGGGATTTTTGATGTTCCTTCTCGGGACCAAATGTTCTCCGACCGGGGGAACACGGTCGGGCTATATCTTCTCAGTGCTCTGGTAAACCTATCACCGGTCCGGCACTTTGATTGGGGTGGCGCTGGCCTCGCTACCCTTTACTGTTATATGTGCGCGACCTCCCGCGAGTGGGAAAACGTAATAGGTGGATAACGGACAGCCTGGGTGGTACATTCTGCCCTTTTGGTTTTCATTTCTGCTTTTCATTATCGGTACACTGCACACTACACAAATTGCACACATTACATTCTGTACTCCGCATTCTATACTCAGCATTCTGCATTTTCAGTATATTTTGTATTCTGACAGCCACTGTCTTGCCTTTTACAACTGTGGGTTTATGCCTACTTCCCGACGCTCGCCCTTGAGCCGGAGGGGAGGCACCACTCGAGGTGCCATACTCGAGCAGATTTGAGGGTCGGTGCTGGCCCAAGCCCCGGGAGACATTGCCATATCTTCGGCAATATTTTGACATTGTGCGGGCGACCGAGGTAATCCAAAACTCTCAGTTCTTCAATGCTTTCCGCTTTGTTTCATCTTGCATATTTATGACATCTAATCATTTTATGCACTTGTTACCCGTAGGTCACCTGGCAACCTTGGATAGCCATGCCAGGTATTCTCGGTTTCGGTTCGCTGGGGCATGGGGTGCCTCTCGATACAAGATTTTGTTTGAGGGACCAATCAGCAAAGCCTAGTTTCTCGGGGAGCGCTTCCAGTGCCAGATGATGGGTAATCCCACTCAGGAGATCCCCTCACCGCCACCACTAGACATGCGATCCACAGAGAGTCTCACTTCCCAAGAGGTTGATGATCTTATGCTGGGTACTGATGCAGTCTTTTTCCTAGAGGAGGGGGAGTACGCGGCATACGTTCACACATACCTGATGCCTCCACTAACAGGTGTCCGTAGCCCCACGAGGAGTGCTGCTGACATGCCGTCGTCGAGCCGTGCCTGAGTTGCAGACATTCTTTCTACTAGTGGGGCCGGCACATCGAGGGGCAGGAGTAGGGGATGCCCCCTGCTTGGCAGTGTGCTGGGTGGCCAGATCCTTCGATCGAGCTGACTGGCTGGCGGTATGGGACACCATACCAGATTCTGCTAGAACCTTCATCGCCAGATCATCGATATGTCAGTGACCCTGACTCACCACCGGTATGCTCCACGGTTTTCACTTATCATTTAGATATTTAGACATTCATTCATTCACTGATGACTTGAACTTGTATCTGCAGCCTCTCAGAGAATATACTGAGGGGTTGCTCGGGGTGGTGGCCTCACTCGAGAGTATGGTCTTGCGGAGGGAGACGCTGCTGTACGCCTCCGACATTCCGGTACTTTTCAATTTCCTTGTATTTATCATACTTTTGATGACATACCAAAACTAAACATTTCACTGCATTGACTCACTGCATGTGTAGAGCACATCTAACACTTCACATTCACAGACTATATCTGCATGCGCACATTCCATACACCATACTTGCATCTGCATCTGATATACATACTATGGCTGATGGATTCAAACTCCCTTTTCAGGTCACACCGCTACAGCCTAGGCCATCCAGGCCTTCTCGAGCAGCTGGGAGAGGGGTCTCGACTCGCGGCCGAGGGAGACATAGAGCACCTGCTAGACAGGATGACAAGTCCAGCGAGGAGGAGAAGTCAGCACACCCTTAGTCAGAGACATCTGCGGGCAGAGATGATGACACTGGTTCCAGTTCTGAGGGCAGAGGTGATGCCGAGGAGGTTTCTAAGGATGGCAGCTCCGATTCAGACGAGGGTGCCGGCGGTGGTGGTGCAGAGGCTGTTCAGCCGAAGAAGGTGAAGAGGGCCTCTTGATCTTGAGTTAGATAGCACCGCCTCAGATGTTTTTGCATTATTTTCTTTTCGCTAGTAGTTGTAGCACATTGTACAGCGTTAGACAGTTTTGTTTTCTTTAAAACTTGTACCCTATTGTAAAATGTTGTAAAAAAGAAAACATGATGGAATAAAAACAGCTTTTTGTTCAAAAAGTGTTGTATTTTACATTCTAAGCATCGCATCGCATCATTTTGCACAAAGATGAGATTGATGGAAATTTGTGTATTGCCAAGTCAGGTAGTGAACCAACGTAACAAACTAAACAACTTAACAAAAACAACTCGATAAACGACTTGTAACAACTTGATAAGCCACGAGCAACAACTCGATAAACAAATTATCACAACTCGATAACCAAAGAGCAACAACTCGATAATCAAAGAGCAACAACTCGATAAGAAAATGAGCCACAACTCGATAAGCAAATGCATCTTGGACGAACAACGTGACTGGACGCATCCAAAACAAAAGTAAACTCAGACCTTCCGCACTCTCAACACGTAGGAAGGCTAGGGACTCTCTTCTACAGACCAGAGACAGCTGTAGACCGCATTTTTTGTCATGGCCGACCACCAAAGAAGGCTGCCGACCACTTTTTTGGTCTACAGACCAGAAAATGTAGCTGGTTGACTAAAAAATGTTGCTGGCCGACCAGAAAAAAGCGGTCAGCCATCCAGTTGGCCAGGGGACCTCCAGATTTTGGCTACCCGTCCTCTAAACAGTGCCATATCCTCTGTAAAAGTTCCAGCTTCGTGTTTCCCTCATTCTAACTCAGTTTTGCCCCAAATGGAGGCATTTCTTGTCCAAAATTTCACAAATTGGATTGCTACCTTGGATGGCTCGGAAAAGCAGAATTTCTGGGGCTTCGGAATAAATGCAATATTCACGTTGAACCGCACCCTGCTGCGTTTTTCGTTCCTCCATGCTGCGGCAGGGTGTTGGAATCTGGTAACCTACGTTTTTAGCTTTGGAGGACAAGAAATGTGTTCCACTTTCGGAAACTTCCAAGCTTTGATAGTGTCCGAACGCGATGAAGAAATCTTGCCCCAATTCCGCTTTGGCCACATCCAAGCCTTAAGACGGATGTGCAGGCTCACTTTGCATGACACTCGGTCCTTGATCCGTGACAGAGAACTGGGCATCCCGAGCTTGACTCGTCGGTTTTCCAATGCCGGTGACTACGGTGATTATCACTGGCAGGGTTTTCGGTGACATGCGCTTTGCTTGTGCATGTTGTCCCATTTCTTGCTTGCCCCAGGCTTCGGAGGATCTAGCGTCCGTTTGATTGAGGCTGCGCAAGGTTTAAAAGAGGGCAAAAGCTGTATTGCCATGACGCTACCAGAGACATTGATGGGTTTGGATGCTTTCCATCATCGGGAGACGACTAGATTCACAGGGAGTCCACTAATGCTGCTGTCACGCCCCAAACTCGCCCCTAAAAGTTTGGGCATGACCTAAACAGAAACGGACACTTAACCTGATATACATGACATATGGGGCCTGAACAGAAGCATTTAATATCATACCATAACATAAAGTAACATCCATTGAGCTACCACTATTATACGCAAATAAACATAAAGTGACATACACTTGAGAGCTAGTTATATACATATACATACACGGACTCAACCCCATGATTGGGTGAGTAACAGAAGCATTATATACGTTTTAGCCATAGACTGACAATTAAAATACAAGCCAAAAGTTTAGAAAAACTCCACAAAATACACAGGCTTTAGCTAGGTGCCCGGACCCACTAAGGTTGACAAAAGAGAGACGGCTTTAAGGGTTAAGTCTGACCTCCAGATTGATTACCTACAAAATCAGACAAAATATAGAGTGAGCCAAGCTTAGTGAATAATAGTACTTAAATGATTCAATGATCAACTTGAATTACAATGCATATCAATGCGTATATAAATGTAAAAGACATGTAGCTAATCTAATGCTGTAAATATTTCTAGAATGGCCTTGGGTCCAGTCTTTAAACAGAGTGGCTGTAAGCCCAGAGATATACAAAACGGCCTTAGGCCAGACAGATTTCATAGATTGGTTAAAGGCCTAACAGAGTCCACAGATTGGCCAGAGGCCTAACAGAGTCCACAGATTAGCCAGAGGCTCAGATATCATTAGGGCATACTCGTTTCAGTGTCATACAGAGTTTCAGATTTATATGGAAGTCCTCACATCCTTTTAGTAGTTCAAAAGTTAACATAATTAATATGCAATTAACAGAATGCCAATGGTAACTATTAGCGATAAGCAATGCGTACTACTGCAGTACTACTGCTCACAGTGTTGTGGCGGAGTGCTGGTTCCTCCCGGATTGTGACCTACATTCATGAACAACTTGCGGATTAATTCTTTTTCCTTGTTAAATCATTTCCAAACTCATTTCGATTCAAATGAATTTACAGAAATTAAAAAGGCATTAAATATAGACTTTAAAAAAATCAGAGGATCGAGCACGTAAAACGTAGCAAACCATTTTTTCTAGCTTGGGCCGCATGTGCGGCTGTGAGCCCCGTACGTGCGGCGATTGGTCCCGCACGTGCAGCTGGGAAGCCCTGTACGTGCCTTTTTAGCAGTAGCCAAAACCCAAAATTTCAACATTTCCCGCATGTGCTGCCATGACTCCTGCACGTGTGGTTGTGCTCCCGTACGTGCGGCCATGACCCCTACACGTGTGGTGATTCCCCTGTTTGCGCAGTTCGAAATTCAACAAAAAATCCAACTTTGGTGCACATATGGCAAGGCTTAAAATAGGCAACTTTAGCACAATAATATAGCTCAAAATCACATAAAGGTTAATCACAAGCTTGTTTAGGTCCTTTGGCATTTTGAATTCATAACCATTATCAATCACAATCCAATTATTCCATGTTGATGACCCTAAGTATATGAACAATACATGTGTATCCTCAAGTAAATTCAACATGCAACACAAGAGTAAAGTGTAATCTCTCTACACAACCTAATTTAACCTCCAAACAAGCAAATAATAAGTACAATTCTCCAATTTAGTGAGCATCACACACAAACTTCAATCATAACCCTAGTCCTCGCAATTCAAAGAGAATTCTTACACATGTTCAAGAAAGAACTCATGCAAAGAAAATCTTACATACCCTGAGCTTACTTTTCTCTAAACCCTCTCAATCCCAATTTTCTTGTTTGATGAAACTTTCCTCTTGATCCTTTCTCTCTAATTCTCTTCTTCTCTAATTCTCTCACCCAGGAGATATTTTGAGGAGTGGCTTTCTTTGTCAAATAGGTAAAGAGTATAGATATATATATATATCTAAAGGTGAGTAAAGATGAAATTTAATCAGTTTAATCATTCCAAATCAAATTTCTACAAAAATGCTTATTATTACTTAAAAATTATGTTGATTTCAAATATAAAAATCAATTTCGGATTATCAAACCTCTAAGGCCCTGAATTTCTGATTCAAACATTCTAATTATGACAGATACTTTCTTATTAAACAGATATGTATCCATAATCATAGGATTCACTTAATTAAACTTCATGCCACATAAAATTTCACAATAAGCACTTAAATGCACAGAATAGGGGACTGAAAGTATACCAGAAACACATACGAGGGTCAGGTTATTACAGCTATAGGTAATGTTTTCCACCCTATCTCACATATGTTTCGCACATCACTCGGCCCTCAGGCTCGGTTTTTCTCTCAAAACCCTTTTCTCACTTTTCTCTCCACGTACATCTCTCTACTCTTTGATCTCTCATTTTTCATCCCTCCCCAGATATGGTAGATGGACAAGTTGAAGGTTGTGGACTCATGCCCAGCATATTCAGCTCACAGCTATTTCTTCCGGCGACATCTAGTCGATGCCCTTGATGAAGGATGGTGGTACAAATGGATGTGCAGTCAGCATTGCTTGGCGCTGCCCCTGGTTTGATCTGCTGGAGATGAGTTACAGCATGTCTCGCCAGCCTGGGATTCAGTTGATCGGCCTGACAGACTATGTCTTTTATTTCCCATTTCGATTCCGACACCAATTTGGACATGATCAGACTTGCCCAGAGGATGGGATAGAGTACCCTGCTGCATTTCCAGTTCGAGGTGCACAACTAGCTCGGTATGCCACAGCAAGGAGGACGAGGGAGCTTATAACCCCCGCTCCCACTTTCAGTTGCAGCTTCTCTGATGAGTGCATAGCTTGGCTTGATGAAGAGGCGCAGGTTGGGCCTACTTTGGCATCAGAGGCTTCCACAAGCTCTTGGAGGGGAGGCAGGAACACTTGACCATGCCCTGAGTTTATTTGCTTTGATCAGTAATTTCAAGTTTTCTTTATGAATGTAATATAAAGCAACTTCAATTTGTATTCAAAAGTAGGAGAACTATGTACTGAAATCAATGTAATTGAAGGTTGTGGGTACTAAAAATTTTCTGTTTGGTCCAAAAATGGTCTAAGTCGTAGAAAGATTAATTTGAGCAAAATCAACTTTTATTAAAACTTTTCAAAACCATTTTCGATATGGATCACAACTGGGCACGCCCGAGATCTATCACTGAGATGTACAACCCCGGATCCCAGCAACTGGAAAGTCGCCCCTAGTTTGAATAGCACTGCACTGGAGATCACGACCGAGCTCTTGAATGCAGAATAGACAAAGAC
>NW_021028450.1:99420-114604 GCF_004153795.1 Camellia sinensis | reverse complement strand
ATTGGTTGTTTTTCAAACTTTATTTTGAATATTTTGATTTTCTGTTTTGTCATTGGCACTTTCTTTTTCTTCAAAAAACCTTGTTATTTGTCTTTTTAAATCACGTAATTTAATATATGTTTTAATTTATACTTTAGGGTTATAATTCACTTAATTCTAGTAAAAGATAAACTAATTTATTATCATCATTTTAGGAAGAAAGATTATTAATATACAAATAAAACACAAACGAACAGCAACAACGGACAAACAACAAAAAGTGATAATAATAAATAATTAGCGTAATTTCTTAATTTATAATTTTTTTACCCAATATTTTATTTTTAATCCTATTAGAGTATATTAGATATTAGATGTTCATTACAGAAAGTATAATTTAAAATAAAATATGAAAATAATTCAAATCTTAATCACTAAAACTAAGAAAATATGAAAATTAAAAATTGAAGAAAACAATTTAAAAAAATATTAAACCAATTGAAAGCTGATTCTGGTTTAAGAATTTTGGCATTTCAATACCTTAGATTAAGAGACATGTAAGGGAATATTACTAATTATAAATAATATAATTTAAACACAAAAAAAACGTGCTCATGAAGATTACTTGAAATTTTTTAATGCCAGAAAGAAACTCTGTTTTTGTAAAACGGCGATGCATTTTCCTCTATCTAGATTCGAATTAATGTATACAACCTGTTAAATTTAACAAAATTATTCACTAGTGATATGATCTATAATGGACAATTGTAAATAATTATGCACATCAATATAAAAGCAGGCACATAAAATAAAAAAGAGCGAGGATAATATTTTTTGCTCCTTCAATCATCATTAATGTAAAATAAGAAGATGGCTTTTCTTTCTTCTTTCTTCTTCTTCTGTCCATTTATTTTGTTTATTTATTTAATCTTTTTATTTTCTGAATTTTTAAGTAAAAAAGTAAAATGTTTATTATGATTTATAAGGATTCTTTGAAGCAGATATATCATTGAGTTTAAACTCCAAAACAAAGAGGATAGTAGTTCATATAAGAACTTTTTTTTTATGATTTTTAGAAAATATAATAGATTTAAAATGTAAAATAGAATTTAAAAATGTTAAAAACCATAAAAACTTTTTAATTATAATAGGTAGTTTAGATACGTAGATGATTAAGTTTTTGTCCACTTCATATAATGAAAAGCAAAATGTTTTATCTATTTGTGTACTTCTGCATTGAAAATATTCATAATAAGAGAAATGAGCCAATCGAATCCCTTTCATAGACATTAGTTTAACAAAAGAGGATAGTCTAATTTATTTACTTCATAAATCTCTGTTGAGGAGAAAACATAATGATAAGGATAAACTAAGAATATCTTCTTTGTTTATTCTTAGATAAGTATTGCAGAGTAACTTATATTGTGAAACATGATAACATATATTATTGTTTATATCAATTTACGACGGGTAATAAGTTGTTTTTTATTTAAGAATTTATATCAAACGTGGTCTATCTTGATTATATCTTGATGAGAAAGATTCTACAAAAATACTAATTTTATTGAAAAGATCCAACGTATATCAAAAATATAGTTATGTTAAAGTTTAAATTTGATGAACAATGATCGTGTGAACTTTTCAAAGAAAACTTTTTGTACTTATCCTTAATGCATTAAATTTATTATAAGGAGTTTTGACTTAAATACCCCATATATAAGCAATGAGATCTATCATCAATACAATTATCATAAATATGAGATAATTAAATAGAATATTATAAAAATTACAATTTTATAACATTATCTTTACAAAATAATTAACTTATGCGACACGAAATAATGCAAAAAGTTGTATCAAGATAAAATGTTTTATAATTATTGTTATGTTTTATACTTCCACATATAAAGTTAATATTTTATAAAAATATATTTCGACTATACAATATTTGCAAAAATAATCTTATTATACTAATAGTAGTAATTTAAAATAGATAAAATATATAAACTTTAATTAAATATTTATTGTATTCATGTAATATATAATATAAATATCTTAAAATAACATGTTGTGATTATCGCATATTAACAATTAAAAAAAGAAAAAGAAAAAAAAGATTTTATGAAAGAGAAATCTAACTTTGTCTATAATTATTTTATTTATGAAAATGCAACCTGAGCATCTGCAACATAGTGTATCTCTCCCCAAATAAAACACTATAAATTCCTTTTTCTTTTTCTTTAAAAAAAAAAAATCTTTCTTCACTAATCTCTAATTCTATACAAATTATTCACAAATTCTTTGCAATTTTTATGTGAATTTAATAATCTAATTAAAAAATAGTGCATAAACAAAAATGTAACACTAAATATCTACATTATGATCAACTATTTAATTATGAATAATTAACTTCTCATTGTTACCTGTATTATATTATTGCAAAAGATTTCATATATTACTTTTGTGATATCTTATATATGTCAACGTCTATAAATATATATATATAATATATATATATATATATTTATATATGTTACTGTATTCATACATTGTCAATCTGTAATACTATGTTACCATTTGATACTTTAATTTTCTAACATGTATATTTTTTAGTAATATAGATATTTTGTTAGGGAAAAAAAAAATCGTGAAATTGTATATTATTCTCTTATCAACTTATGTTCAATACATATATACATATATGTCATATAAACAAGTGTCCACAACAAACACTTTCAATAACAAACCAAGACTTTGCAAAACACCACCACCACAACAATAATTATACCCTTTTTTTTTTCCTCATAGAAAAATCACATTATTGAGAGAAAATAAATTTTAAAATTCATAACAATATGATATCACCTCAAACTCTCACTCATCAAAATATTTTTATTATACCTCTCAAAGATACAGGAAGCTTTTGGTGATATTCAAACTTGATCTCTACACACTCTCAAGCTTGAATTATGGTGTTCAAGACTCAACCAAGGCTCTAGGATGGTAAGGCCATGTTGTATATGGTGTGTATAGTGGAAAATAAACAAGCTAGGTTAGCTCAAAGCTTGCTTGCAATGGAAGTAGAAGGAGACAAGGCTCTCTAGATGTATATATCCCTTCTAGATTTTTTGTTCAACCCTCAAAACAATCCCAGAGCTCCTTTTTTATAGAATTCAAGCTCAGGAGGTGGTTAATATCTTCAAAAATGGACAGCTGGCGGCCTCCTACCCAAAACAGTGTTTAACACCATCGAAGGCCGGCCAACTATTAATACCCACGACGGGCTATCAGTGATGCACGGTCGGGCCTTTATGGCCTCCCCTGTTTTTGGTTCATACGCAGCTAATGAAGGGAAAAGGTCCAAAAATAAAGTTCACAGGTTCCAACAAGGTATATGTTGAAGATTTGAGGTTATTTCGGGAGCGTGATTGATTCCGAATCGCTGCAAATTCATAATTCAACTTTCATCATTGAGTGCATTGAATCAAGCGTCTGAGTCTTGCGGGCAATCAAAAATGGGGTGTCTACACACCCATGCAGCTTTAAAGCATGACCGGGGGAATCCCGTAGTGAGGGCACAAAAGTTGGCTTGACAAAACGGAGACTAGGTCGACGCCACTACGTCCCATCTTGCATTGGATCACCTACATAATATATAAAAGCATGAGCGAGAGCCCAATGAATAACAATAACATAAAGAGGTTATGAATGATATCCTTATTGTAATCCAAATCGATCAATTATAGCCGTACATGGAAAGTTATCATCACTTGCACAACAGATCTATACTTCATACAGAAAACATAGTAGTCATACATGGTACATCCAATAGCAAAATAGCACAAACGGTTATGAAGACCGAACAGTCAGAATTGATTGGCTTGCCATCAATACAGTAAGCAAAAGTTCTAAGAATTGGAACTGATAGAAATCTTTCTAACAATCACAGTAAACATATGCTAAGGATGCCACGAGTACAGTTCACAAAAACAGGACGATCATTCATTTAAACAAAAGGTACCATTTTAGAAACAGAGTATAGCATGAGTCAGAAAATACTTATAATTAAACATATCTTTACAAGATAGTCACTCACAACTGGCTCCTCGAATTACGTGGTTAGGATGCGGCGTTTGACCTACATAGACACATGCAAGTATAACATATTCAATTCATAGTCTAACCACTTAGTTGGTTCATAATCTATTCGGTTGTTCATTACTCAATTTTTTATTATTCCTTAGTTTCTCTCATGCTCATGCAATGCATATGAATGTGAAAAACATTTGAAAACCATGCAAATAGAAGCCTGGAAGCCTAGGAAAACAAAAAGAAAACAAAACTGGACTTGCCCTAAAACTGCATGTGTAGTGTGCCTTGGCTGCACGTGTGGAACTCCCACCGTACGTATGCTAGCATGTGCAATTTTTTTTAGCAGGTGCAGCTTCATTTGCTCTGTTTTCCACACGTGCGCTAGCACGTACAATTTTTTTAATAGGTGCAGCTTCCTTAGCTCTATTTTCCGCACGTGCGGGGATCCCTTCCGCATGTGCGGTTCTAGGCTTCCAGAATCTGAAAATCTGTTAAATAACCTGAAATACAATTTTTCCAAAACAAACTCCATTTTCAAACAAATCAAAGCCAAAAACCCTTTCAAACCACTTGAATACAACATTTCTAACTTCAGATAGAACTCATAGCTTTAAGCCAAAACTCATTTCCCCATTAAGAGATCACAAACTTAGAATTTATGGGTCAAAAATCAAAACCATGCAATTGTTAAGTTCCAAACTCAAAATCTATGGAGTTTCAACCTCCATCTTCAAGAATCAAGCAAGAAGCAAGTGATTGATCATGAAAGATACCATGTATGACAAGATTTAAAGCCATTTCCTACAATTTCTCTGTTTAGAGTTTATAACTTCAACATACACCACCCAACTCCCTAATTCAACTCAAATTCTACAATCTCAAGTGTAAATTGACTTAATCTCATGGGTTTAGACAAGAATTCTTACCCTTGATTGTGGAATTGTTGAAGATTGACTCCAATCCTCTTGATTCTCCTATTTTCTTTTTTCCCCTCTTGAGCTCTTTCTCTACCTTTCTCTATGTAGAAAATATCACTTTCTCATTTCTTGAAAACTTCAGTGATCATTGATCACTTATTTATACAACTTCTCATTTACAACTGTAGACTGCCCAAACTCGCTCCGCGTGTGAAGGCGTGAATTGGGTTCTAGCTACTATAGTTCGGACTCCTATTACGATTCTGAATATAATCTCACAAAGTGCAATATAAGACTGATAAATCACCAAATAGTCCAAATCCGGCAAATCGTTTTGGAAAATCGATTTTAATCAAGAAGTGCCAAACATGGATTGCTTTGCAAGATTTCAGAGTCGTCACCTAAATATTTTATTTTGAAAAATTTAGGAAACCCTGACTCGTGCCTAAGGCCACGTGTCCGTCATCACCAAAATTGCCTCGGCTTGGGAACTTGGGTACGAGAGGGGAAGGTCCTGAAATGAGCACCCCCACTCGCCCGATCAAAGGATCGGCCTCTACTAACATGATATGTTTTTTTTTTTTTAAAACACATGTGTTCTTATTCCGGTTATTAATCTAATTTACTACGTGATGCGCACAGCATACAAGTATAGACTAAATCACTCAATTTAGAACAAAACATCTCATGTTTGTTTTCGAAAGTGATTTGAAAGTTGCTACTCACATATAGGCTATGTCGCGAATTTGCCACCCTCAAGTGGGCTTAAAACATGATGATTTGCCACTTCAAGTGGGCTTAAAACTCACATTTTGATGAATTGTTCCAATTCAAGCAATGAAGCCTTCATTTACAAGCATTCATGCAGTTAATCATTTAAGCACATAACCTCATGGCAAGCATGCTATCATCACAGTCACATAGCCTCATGGCAAGCATGCTATCATCGCAGTCACTTACATACATGCAAGGATGCTAAAGCATAAACACTCACAATGTACTCCGAGCAAAAAAAGAAGCTAGTTAGTAATCAATGCATAATCCTAGCTATGTTAACGATGTCTAATATAACACATGCAAAAATGCAGCTAAAATAGGCTCGGTTGGCTAAGATAGCATATGAATGCAACAATTTGATACATGTATTCAAATAAGAATTGAAATACAATGCAGTTTGAAAGATGCGCCGAGCCCAGTGCATGCAAGACAAATGAATGATGCACGCATGCAAACATAAGTATGCTAATTGAAACATGCCCTAAAACTAACCATCAAAAGCTGATAAATAAAAGAGAGAAAGACGTGGGGTTGGAAGACATTCACACACTCACGCACACTTATTACAACATTTGTCCTCTCGACGGAGGGTCCGAATAATAAGCTAAGCTAACAACTAATCTAATTATGTTAATTAGACTAATTATTACACAACATAAATTGAATAACTAGCTACAACTAATTACTAATACTAACAACACTTTAATTAACTAACAAATTAACTAATCATGGTAACTAACTAAGCATGTGAGGCACGTGAACTAGGCTGCCATAGCTCTGCCTTGAACAATGAAGGATGCATGCTCTCGATTGTCTCGCTCGAAAATCCATTACTATGCCCGGAATTGCCTCTGTTTGCATTTGTTTTGTTCTCTAAAAAGTGTACAAACCTCTAGATTGCGTCTGCTCCAACATAGGGGCCTCCTGGTGGGTTGTCGACCAGAAAAGGTAGCTGTAGACCACTTGTAGACCAGAAAAACTAGCTGTAGACCACTTGTAGACCAGAAAAACTGACTGTAGACTAGAAAAACTAGCTGTAGACCAGAAAATTTGGCTATAGACGACTTGTAGACCAGAAAAACTGGCTTGTAGACACCCAATTTTTGACCGACCCTAAGACTCAGACGTCACCAGTTGAGCGCTCGGTGATATTGCATATCGTGCTCGTTCTGAGGTTGCGGAGTCTCGACTGCGAGCCTTGCCTCCAAACTTCGGGGCTCTTCTGTGCTTTGCCTCGGTTTGCGAACCAGGTCCTATTTTCTTTGTTTTCTCTTCCCGAAGGGAGGGAGAGGTCTCGTAGATCATCTCTCAGTGGCCGTAGGCTACGTTTCGTGGTCGTAGGCCATTTTTCCCATTTGGAGCCCGGTTTCTGGTTTTTCGAAGCCGACGGCCGTGTGCCTCGGTTCGGGACCGCCTAACCACCTCCGTTTGCTCCGGTTTTTGGCATACACCTTATTTCCTCCCTTTTGAGGGACACTGTGGCCCGAGAGACCAACTTCGTGGTCGAATGCCACCTCCGATGCTTAACAGCCCGTTTTCGGGGCCCTAGGCCGCGCGTTTCGGTCCCCGAACCTCCATTTTGCATCCATTTTGGTTCATTTTTGGTGGAGACCTCATTTTCATTATTAGAAAGCTTGTAGGAGGGTGGGAGGCCAGTAATTGTTCTGAAAAGCCAGCTTTATTTCTTCATCGCTCTCTGTCGCCCGTTTTCCTCACTAAAAAGCTAATGTTGACCACCCCGGGGCCACTTTCTTTAGCCCTAAACTCCATATTTGTGTTGTACACACCTGGGAGGCCACCAATATGTATAGGCCGGCCAGTAATTGTCCTTGAACCTTTTGAACCCCTCTAAAAAGTTGGCTTTTTTCTCTCCTGATTCACATTTTCTGGGTTTTGACCACATATTTGTGTTGTGCACACATGAGAGGCCACCTTTTTGGGGTGGCCGGCCAACAATTTGCATTGACCCTTTTGACCCCTGGCCGGCCAGCCATGGGGGGTGGCCGGCCAGCCATGGGGGGTGGCCGGCCGGCCACCTGAACCTTTTGAACCTGGCCGGCCAGAATCCCCTCTCCAAATGCCTTCCAGCTGTACCCTCTGTTTTCCCCCTAGATTTTGTATCCGAGGGGGGTGCCTTTTGGGGGGGAAATTTGAATTGGTTTTCCCCCCCTTTTCCTCCACTCCTCCCTCTATAAAACCAGACCCCCCAGCTCCATTTTTGAGGGTAACAAATTCTTGTTTAGAGCCTTGCTTACATCTCTCCCTCTCACTCTCTTCCAAGCCTCAAAACCCTAAAAGCCTTGCACCATTTACACACCAACCCATAGCTCCACACATCCACACTCCATTCCAGCCTTTTGAAGCTAATTTCCAGAGGCTAGGAGCTCCTCTTCTTGGTCCAAAGGATGCTGGTTCATTGCTCTTCAAGGGTAAGCACACTTTTCCCCTAAACTAGTCTTTTCTTGCTTCATTTATAAGCCTTTCTTGAAAGCATTTTTGGGCTCTGACCCGAACTATAAATAGTCATATTTTGTTCTTATCTCCATGTTTGATTAAGGGTCTTTCTCTGTTTGAGGTCTCCTCCTCACCCTTTGTGTTTAAACTCTCTTTTAGGCCTATTTTTGCATGATATTTTAGGCTTATTTGTGAGCTGTTTCGGACTTGGTAATAAACTGTGAAATGTCTTTTTTTGAGCCATTCTTCAACTTTTTTGAAGGACTATCCTCTGTTTGAGGCCAGCATCTATCACTTGTCTCTTTATCCCTCTTTTAGGCCTTTTTCTTGCATGATATTTTAGGCCTACTTGTGATTATTTTAGAAGCTTGACATAAACTGTAAAGTGAATTTTTTTGAGCCTCTATTAAAATTTGTTGAAGGGCTCTTCACTGTTTGAGACCAGCTGCTGTCCCTTGTCTCTATTCTCTCTTTTAGGGCCATTTTTGCATGATAGATTAGCCCTACTTGTGTTTGTTTTTGAGAGTTGTCATAAACTGAAAAATATCTTGTTTTAATCTTATCTTCAAGTTTGTTTAAGGTTCAATTTTTTTTTGAGGTCATATGCTTCCTTGTATGCTTGATTGTCTCCTATTTTGAGCCTTACACCTAAGCCATTGTTGCATGCTTTGTTTGGCCTTATAGCCACTGAAATATAGTGGATTTTTAGTGGCTAAGACACTATTTTGAGCTTCCAAATCTGAGGGGGGTGACCCCCTCTCACCTTGACTTGTTTGGTGGTCATTTTGGCCTTCCAAAGAGACCCTATCTTGCATGCTTTGGAGTCACTTTCTAGGGACAATTTGGTGAGTTTTGGGACTACCATATTTTATTTTGATAGTTTTTTATGCCATGCCAAATTTCTATCTTGCATGTGCTTAATGACTCCTTGCATGGCCCTCTAAAGTAACTCATCATTTTTGCATGCCATGGTTGCATATCAGTGGTTATTTGGGCCTATTTTCACATGTTTTATTCACTGATTTTTTCTGGTTTGGTGAGATTCCATGTGCATCCTATACTTGCCATGTAAACCATGTTTGCTAGTCAAAATTGCATGCTATTTTAGTCCATCTTGCTAGCATCTTTTGGCCATGCTTTGAACTGAAAATGTCCATGTTTTGGGACTGCCTTGGCTCTGTCTTCATGCTTCATGATCAAATAATGCGTGCTTTGTATAGCTACAAGTCATTCCATGTGCCTAGTTTCGAGTTTCGGGGTTCATCTCATGCATCGGGTGCCATATTTCCACAATTCGGGACCATTTTGCATCGTATTTCAGTGCTGGAATCTACATGCTTGTATGCCATATTCCATGCCTTGCCTTGCCTTGCCTTGTTAGAGTTACATGCTATGCCTTAGGTTCGGTCCTCGGTTTGCGTGCATGCGTGCACGCTTTTCGAGAGTCTCATTTCCATCTAATGGCTACTGATGTGAGTGTGGCTGAGGTCCACTCATGTTAGTGTAAGTCCATTATGCATTGCATATGCCATTTCATTTCATAGCATTGTGTATGCTAGGTTGTATGTTAGAGCATTGTGTATGCCTCGTTACATCGTGCATTGTGTATGCCATTTCATAGCATTGTGTATGCTAGGTTGCATGTTAGGATTACATTCATGCATGTCATGCATATTGCATTGTGCTTGGGATAGGAGTTAGCCCAAGCACGAGAAACGAGAGACGTTTCGTACTACGAGTGACGGAACGTGTCTCAATTCCCGGTCGCCGACACTCCGGATTATCCATGATGGAGTCTAGGCCTTGTTGTGTCCATATGTGCATTCATTTCATATTGAGTCATGCAATTTGACTTCTCGACCATTATGCATCGAGATGCGTGATTGGTGGCACGAGGATCGAGGACTACACTCCCTGAAGAGTAGTCATGCATACATATGTGAAAATACTTTGCCATGCCCCTTTGTTGCTCTCTGTTGCAGCAAATCAGAAATCAGCAACCTTCCGGAGCTTGGCAGGCATTCCAAGAATAATTGCAAACAGAGGCAAACCGGGGCATCGCAAGGGATTCTCCGCACAAGGCAACCCGAGCATGCATCATTCATCATTTGGAACAGAGCTGAGGTAGTCCATGGATTTGCATGCCAATTTACTGCTTTCCTAGATTAATTTGTTAATTAATTAGGATTCTGTATTTATTCGGGACTGTATTATTTATTCATTTGGGACTGTATTATTTATTCGGACCCTCTGCGCGAGGGCAATGTTGTAATAAGTGTGCGTGTGTGTGATGTATGTCTTCCAACCCCACGTCTTTCTCCCTTTTATTTATCAACTTATGATGGTTAGATTAGGGCATGTTTCAATTAGCATACAGTATGATAGCATGTTTGCATTCATTCATCTGTCTTGCATGCACCGGGCTCGGCGCATCATACTAACTGCATTTGTATCTCAATTCCAAGTTGAATACTTGTTAGTTGCAGCATTTCGCATGCCATCTTTAGAATAGCCGAGCCTTCTATAGTTGCATTTTTGCATGTGTTGCATTAGGCATTTCTGTATAATTAGGATCATGCATGGATTTCTAATTAGCTTCTGTTTTGGCTTGGAGTACTCGGTAAGTTTTATGCTTTAGCATCCTTGCATGCGTATGAATGACTACCATGATAGCATGCTTACCATGAGGCTATATGCTTATGTGATATAACTGCCTGAATACATGTGGGTGAAGGTTGGATTATTTGAATTGGAATAAATGCATTGACTGTGAGTTTTAAGCCCACTAGATAGTGGCAAAGTCATGTTTTTCTAAGCCCACCTGAGGGTGGCAAATCCACATTTTAGCCTACTTGCGAGTAGCAAACCGTTTTCAAAATAAACATGAAATGTTTTGTTCCAATTCAGACGATCCAGTCTATACTTGTATGCTGTGCGCATCACATAGTAAATCTAGGCTAATAACCGGAATAAGAACGCATAAAGTTTTCAGAACTAGATATCATGGTTAGCAGAGGCCGATCTTTGATCGGGCGAGCGGGGGTGCTCACGAAGTGACCTTCCCCAATCGTACCCAAGTTCCCGAGCCGAGGCAACATTGTTGATGACGGACACGTGGCCTTAGGCAAACGAGTCAGGGTTTCCTAAATTTCCCCAAAATAAAATATTTAGGTGGCGACTCTGTATCTGGCAAAGCAGTCCATGTTTGGCACTTCTTTCAAAAAAAATCTATTTTCTCAAAACGATTTGCCGGATTTGGACTCTTTGGTTCAGATTAAGAACCGTGACAATTTGAGAGTCCGAACTTGTAGTAAAGCCCAAATGAACAGAACGGGACTCATCCTCCCGGGGCGTTTGGGGACGTCTACAGTTTCTGGCGACTCTGCTGGGGAATTAGAGAACTTGACTCGAACTCATGATATCTTGTTTTGACTACACTTATGTGTTTCTTTGCATTGCATTTGCATTGGTGCGCCTAGGACACTGTGTTTGCCGTCTGCTATTCCTGAACGGTTTGCCGGAGGCTTGTCTTGTCAAGGCATGACCATAAGGCTGACCGACTATGGGCACTGCCAGTATGGGAACACAAACCCCGGTTTTACCGGGGCACCCTTTTCGACCATTCGACCTAGTGTATATTCGGATCCATAGTTTCCATTCCAAACTAGGACAGGTTGCTTACCCGATATAGGTTGTTTGAAACCGCTGCGTGCGTAGTGAAACCTTAGCTCTTGACAAAATAGGACAGGGAAACCCTCCCCCAACATAAGGTTGTTTTGGCTCTCAATTATCTGTTATGTGCTCTCAGAGTGTGTCTCTACAGGGGTTGCATATATCAGTTTGCGAGTTTGGAGCATCAGGCCTGCAGGCATCAGTCAGTGTTTGAGAATCAGTTATCTGCGGGTATCAGATTCAGTCTTTGGGGACGGTGATTCAGGGATAATGATCAGTGATTGACGACAGTGTGTGTTTAGCTTATCGACCGTGTGTTGATTATGCCCAACTGTGTGTTGTGCATTTACTTTAAGTTGACATGTTGTCCGTTTATCTATTTATTTATTTCCTTATTGCTTTATTTATCTTTTTACTAGGGCAGTTTTAGAATAATTGCTTCAAACCAAGCAGATATTCCCCAAGCACTCTGGATTAGAGGTCCCTGACTCAATCGATCGGAGGATTTGGTTGACGGACAACCAGTGTTCCACTCTCTACCCCTGATTATCAAGCAAAGACCAAGGAAACGCAGTGTATCCGAGCAGAGGTTGCCAGAGCAGTAGATTACCCCATCAATGGACAGTCAGATTGAGATCCCAATTGTTGCTATAGAAATAGACCTGCCAATAGTTCAGAGAAATCAGGGCATTATGGCGGCACCGACAGGAGTTGAGGAAATGATGCGTCAGATGCAAGAGACCATGAGAACCATGCAACAGGATGTTGTTCGCCAGGATGAGTTTACCAAACAACAGGCCTAGATCATGGCCCAGCAAGCAAAATTAATTGCCAGGCTGCAACAACAAACCTGGGCATCCGCTTCACACCCGGTTCCTCCCCCACTGGGAATCCCAGCACCCGAGGAGGCACCAAATGTCCAGGTAGATACGGACATACCAACGGGGCCAGCTCCGCCCCCAATTCTACCCCAGCTATCTAAGGCACCTACACCTGTCAATCAACCGGACTCTCCCTTCGAGTTCGAGGTAGACCATACAGCACTGAAATTGAGCAAGCTCGAGAAGCTATTCAAAAAATCCCAAGGGGTAAAGGCTATCCCGAATATCGAGGACGGATATACTGACGTGGCTGTAACGTTGCCGGATAGATTCAAAATGCCGCATATCGATCGCTTCGACGGATCTGGTGATCCTATTATGACCAATGGGCCTTACCAGACCCCAGAAGCTTTCGCTATTCAGCCAGACCCTGTCAGGCATGGCCGCTATCTAGTATGTGAAGTTGGAGGATGATGTCAAGCGGAGTTGGGATGAAATGGCCGAGGCCTTTGTTGCGCAATACTCTTACAATACTCAAATCGAGATTGCAACCCGGGATCTCGAAACAACAAGGCAGGATCCTAAAGAGAGCTTCTCGGATTTCGTGCCCCGATGGAGGGCGAAGGCCTCGATGATGACTTTAAGGCCCACCGATAAGGACCAGATCAGGATGATTGTGCGCAATCTCCAGCCAAAACTGATGCAAAAAATGATTGTGCTCCCCTTCCCCACCTTTTCGGATCTGCACGAGATGGGAGTACAAATTGAAGATGCAATGAAACAGGGTCTGATTGACCAAGACAGAGAGCAACCCCGAAGAACCTTTAACCGCAACAATAATGCAGGCCCAAGTGGCGATGCAACTGCAAGAACTTCGGAGGTAAGCATGGTCACTACCATTCCCCCTCCCCTTCCAAGACCCATGGCAGCCACACCTTTCTCCGGTGCATCCGGAAGTAACACCCAAACCACCAAGTACCCACCCAGAGGCCAAAGAAACTTCACCCCATTGTATATGCCCCTGTCCAAGGCTCTAGGGGTATTAATCAGGAAAGGGCATCTAAAACCCCTGGAGCCGAGGCCACTACCAAACCCACTTCCCCCCTCTCACAACCCAGCCAAATACTGCGCGTATCACCAACAACATGGTCACGACACTGACCAATGTTTCCAACTGCGTCATGAGATTCAAGATCTCATTGACAAACAGGTGATCCTACCTCCAGAAAAACCCAATGTCACAACTAACCCGCTCCCTACACATAACCAAGGTCCACCTCCCAAAAGAGTCAATTTTATCCAAACTGGGGTCGTGTCTTACAATCCTAGTATCTATATCACTCCTTCCCATCTACCTAAGCCGGAGGTGCTCTTTCCTGACTGCACTGACTTTTTGTGCATGTTAGACATCTCAAGAACCCAACCC
Source organism: Camellia sinensis (assembly GCF_004153795.1). Classification (NCBI taxonomy): domain Eukaryota; kingdom Viridiplantae; phylum Streptophyta; class Magnoliopsida; order Ericales; family Theaceae; genus Camellia; species Camellia sinensis. The sequence continues at coordinate 100,466 of NW_021028450.1, read as the reverse complement.
GAGCCAATGGTGGTGACTGTCGAAGACAGAGCAGAGGAGATTTCAGAGGAGGATGGAATTACTGAATCAGGGTTTGAGCAGTCTGGGAACTTTGCTGGGGAAGCCTATGATCCGAGTGATTACATCCGGTCAGCAGGCCAGTCTAAGCCAAGTGTAGAATTGCCAAAGAAAGCAGAACTGTGTGTGATCCGAGGGGACGGATTTAAGCAGGGAACGGATGACGTGGCGACTGTAGAAGAGGACTTTGCCAACCTATAGTTTTTCAATGACCAAGAATCAGGGGGCGCGGCAGTCAACTGGTTTTATTATGAGGAATCAGCAGAGGTTACCGGATGGCTGGATGATCAACCGGATATTGTGGAAGAGTTCCAACCAGAACAGGGCCCGGCAGGGGCGAGAGTATCAATTGTGGCCGGAAGGGCTGGAAGTCAGAATACATTACCGGAGAGCGCCGGTATGAAGAATTTCGCTCGGGACTTGAGCATTGTGGATGCAGAGAAAGTTGAACCACAAACTGCACTGATGCAGTAAGAACAAGAAAAGTTTTGGGATTCTGAGAGAATCAGGAAGGCAAAAGCCTGTGAAGGGGCCGAAAGTGCTGTGGGCACAGGAATAGAAGATGCTGTGGGCATGTGGGCTGAAGGTACTGCAAGTACGATCATACCGGGGCCGGACAGGTGTCTGTCGGCCGCCGATGGAATGTGGTGGGAAGACGATGATTTATGTCTTGCCCATACAGACGAGGATTGGGGGAGCAATCAGCCAGACGACACCTGGTACATCGGCAAGGTCGATCATATGACAAGAAGTGGGCGGTATTTCAAGCCCCCGCACCTAGACCAGCCGGAAGCATTCGGAAAGGATAAGGAAGCTAAGAGACAAAAAGAAAAGCAAATCGAAGAAGAGGCTGTACTGAAGCAGTTAAAGAAGATACAAGCAAACATCTCCATCTGGGGACTACTTATGGCTTCACGAGTGCACAGACAGGCTGTCCTTTCAACCATGGACAAAGCCAAGCTTTCTATAGACACCACGCCAGAGCAGTT
>NW_021028450.1:75797-92922 GCF_004153795.1 Camellia sinensis | reverse complement strand
TCTGAATTTCTAGGATCGATTCCAGGCATGTCTTCGTAGGACCACGCGAAAACATCTTTGAAATCTTTTAATAAAGCGACTAAGCGCTCGCGTTCCTCCGAAGACAACGTGGACCTGATCTGGACCAACCGCGGGTCCTTCTCAATACCAATATTCACAGTACTGATTTCATCAACTAAAGGTTTAACAAATCTTTCCTGCTCTTGATCAATTAATCGTTGCAAAACCGGAGGAATTTCTCCCTCGTCGTTTTCGTCAAAATTTTGAAAGTCCTAATTTAAGCAATATATCAAAGGCATAGAAAAGTACTCGGAAACCGCATCCACATTATTCTCATTAAGTACTTCCAAACCGTCTGATTCTTCTGTTACAACAGACTCAAAAAAGAAAGACCTGGACAAGACTGTGGCATCCGGGTTATCATCCCCAGGATTACCAGACTCAGACTCAATCGAGCTGGAACCTGATTCCGACTCACAAGACTCGGTGGAATCGGATTCCGGCTCACTACCTGACTCAGTGCTGCTGGACAAAAATCCCTTTTCATACTGCCAAATGAGAGAGGGTGCGATAGATGCATCCAAAATTGTTGCTGGCGGACCCGCAGCTGTTCCATTCCCTATCACTCATATCGAGAAGTTATCCCCCAAGCATTCTTGGTCGATCAGAGGATCTGAAAGTAGACATGCTAGTGCTACCCCCATTTCAAGTTCGGTGCCCTCAGACTGCACTTTCTTACTCTATTCAACCTCAGCTGATGGGTCTGTCTGCTTTTCGGCAACGTCATCCCCGGATAATTGCAGGTCAATGAAAATCTCAAACCCCGGCACGCGCTTCCTCTCCGCGTTAAGCCACGGCTCTGGGAAGCCACAAAATGGAAAGTCCTCCCCCTTCCGGACGAAGCGTCCGTTTAGGGTGCCCTGAATGGGTCGATGCATTAACTCAAAAGGCTTCCCTGCCTTCTTTGTTTTGGCTCTCCCAGCCATCTCTTTACCCTTCCTCACCCAGTCCTCTTTGGTGGGCAGATAACCCAAGCCAAAGGTATGTGGGTTGTGCGGCACTTCGGCCAACGCTGCGGCGCCCTTCCGGCCGCTCTTTCCCAATCCCATCCCGGGGATGTGTTGTATCTTGTTCATGAGGTATACAGATTGAGCACTGACCTATACTCCCTCATTAACGGCCATGATATTCTGCACAACCCGGGCCTCGGCCAGAGTAAACCCTGATAAGAACACATCCTCCATGCCGTGCCCGATTTCCAAGACTGGTGTAGACACTTCTGGCGGTGGATGGATCGATGAATTCCCAAAAACAATAGCTACCCCTTTCCCGTGAGGGTACTTCAATATCTGATGTAAAGTGGAAGAGACTGCCTTGACCTGGTGCAACCACGGTCGCCCCAAGAGTAGGTTAAAGGTTGCGGGAACGTCCAAGACATGGAATTCAATGTTGTGTTGTCCTGGACCAACCTGGGTCTGAATTTTGAGTCCTCATCACCTCCCTGCTGGTGTTATCATAGGCTCTGATCACTTGAGTAGTCGGCACGAAGTCCGCGGGCTTCAACCCTATCGCATACACCGTCCTTGACGGGCATACATTAATGGCGGATCCCGTGTTGATGAGAACCACTGGCACCCACTTGCCTCTACATTCTACGGAGATGTAAAGGGGTTTGTTATGATTCGCGCCCTCAGGCGGCAGTTCTTTATCTGAAAAGGCTAGTGTCGGGGAACCTCCTCCCGGAAAGACCAGTCCAACCAGCTGCTCTGGCGTGGTATCTATAGAGAGTTTGGCCTTGTCCATAGCAGATAGGATAGCCTGTCTGTGCACTCGTGAAGCCATAATCAGTCCCCAGATAGAGATATCTGCTTGTATCTTCTTTAACTGTTTGAGTACAGCCTCCTCTTCAAGCTGTTTCTCCTTCTGTTTCTCAGCTTCTTTATCCTTCCCAGATGCCTCTGGCTGGTCCAGGTGCGGGGGCTTGAAATACCGCCCACTTCTCGTCATATGGTTGACTTCTCCGACATACCAGGTGTCGTCCGGCTGATGGTTTCCCCAATCTTCATCTGTGTGGGCAAGACATATATCATCGTCTTCCCACCACATTCCGTCAACGGCCGACAGACACCTGTCCGGCCCCGGTATGATCATACTCGCAGTACCTTCAGCCCGCATGCTCGCAGCATCTTCTGTTCTTGTGCCCACAGCACCCTCGGCCCCTTCATGGGCTTTTACCTTCCTGATTCTCTCGGAATCCCAAACCTTTTCTTGTTCTACCTGTGTCGGTGTAGTTTGTTGTTCAACTTTCTGTGCATCCACAATACTCAAGTCCCGAGCAAAATTCTTCATACTGGCGCTCTCCGGCAATGTAATTTGACTTCCGGCCCTTCCGGCCACAGTTGATACTCTTGCCCTTGCTGGGCCCTGTTCTGGTTGGGACTCTTCCACCACATCCGGTTGATCATCCAGCCACCCAGTGGCCTCTGCTGATTCCTCATAATCAAACCAGTTGACTGTCGCGTCCCTTGATTCTTGGTCATCGAAAAACTGTAGGTTGGCAAAGTCCTCCTCCACAGTCGTCAAATCATTTGCCCCTTGCTTAAATCCATCCTCCTGGATCACACACAGCTCTACCTTCTCTGGCAATTCTATTCCCAGCCCAATCTGGCCTGTTAACAAGATGTACTCACTCGGATCATAGACTTCCCCAGCAAAACTCTCAAACTGTTCAATCCCAGACTCAACAATTCCATTCTTTTCTGAAGTTGGTACTACCCCATCTTCGATGGTCACCACCGTCGGCTCTGGTTGGCTTGTGGAGATGTCCATCATGCACAAAGAGTCGGTGCAGTCAGGAAGGAGCACCTCCGGCTTGGGTAGGTGGGATGGGGTGATATAGATACTAGGATCGTAAGATGCGACCCCAGTTTGGATAAAATTGATTCTATTGGGAGGGGGGCTTGGTTATGCGGTGGAAGAGGATTGGTCGTGACATTGGGTTTGTCGGGAGGCACAATCACCTGCTTGTCAATAAGATCTTGGATCTCATGACGCAATCTAAAACAACGGTCGGTGTCGTGACCATGTTGTTGGTGATACGCGCAGTATTTTGCTGGGTCATGAGAGGGAGGGAGTGGATTTGGTAGTGGCCTCGGCTCCAGGGGCTTCAAATGCTTTTTCCTGATTAATACCCCTAGAGCTTTGGACAGGGGCATGTATAAGGGTGTGAAGGTTCTTTGGCCTCGGGGTTGGTATTTGGAGGTTTGGGTGTTACTTCTGGATGCACCGGAGAAGGGCGTGGCTGCCATGGGTCTTGGAAGGGGAGGGGGAATGGTGGTGACCATGCTCACCTCTGAAGCTCTTGCAGTTGCAGCGCCACTCGGGCCTACATTGTTGTTACGGTTGAAAGTCCTCCTTGGTTGCTCCCTATCTTGGTCGATCAGACCCTGTTTCATTGCATCTTCAATCTGTACCCCCATCTCGTGCAGATCTGAAAAAGTGGGGAAGGGGAGTACAATCATCTTTTACATCAATTTTGGCTGGAGATTGCGCACAATCATCCTGATCTGGTCTTTATCGGTGGGCCTTAAAGTCATCATCGAGGCCTTCGCCCTCCACCGGGTTACAAAATCCGAGAAACTCTCCTTGGGCTCCTACCTTGTTGTTTCGAGATCACGAGTTGTAATCTCAATTTGGGTGTTGTAAGAGTATTGTGCAACAAAGGCTTCAGCCATTTCATCCCAACTCCGTTTGACATCATCCTCCAATTTTGCATACCATATGGCGGCTACACCCGACAGGGTCCAGCCAAATAGTGAAAGCTTCTGGGGTCTAGTTAGGCCCATTGGCCGTAGTATATCTGAGAATAGCCGGAGGTGGACCATGGGATCCCCAGACCCGTCAAAGCGATCGATCTGCGGCATTTTAAATCTATCCGGTAGCGTCACGGCCACATCGGTATATCCGTCTTCGATATCCGGAATAGCCTTTACCCCTTGTGATTTTTTAAAAAGCTTCTCGAGCTTGCTCAGTTTCAGCGCTGTTGGGTCTATTTCGAACTCGAAGGGAGAGTCCGGTTGGTTGATAGGCGTAGGCGCCTTGGACAGTTGAGGCAGAAGTGAGGGCGGAGCCGGCCTCGTTGGAAGGTCTGTGTCCTCCTAGACGTTCTGGACATTTGGCAAGGTGTTCCGGGCATTTGGAAGGACATTCTAGACAGTTGGTGTCTGCTCTGGTAACGGGATCCCTGGTGGGGGAGGAACTGGATGTGAGGGTGACGCTCTGGCTTGCTGCTGGAGCCGGGTAATTATCTCCGCCTGTTGGGCCATGATTGTGGCCTGCTGTTTAGAGAATTCCGCTTGGCGGACAGCGTCCTCCTGCATTTGCTTCATGCTCTCTTGGAGCTGACGCATCATTTCCTCTATTTCGGCTACACTCTGCTAATCCTGCTGACTGACTGGTATGTGTATTTCTATGGCAGAAACTAAAACCTCAGCCCGACTGTTCACTGTTAGGGTAGACCACTATTCTAGTAACCTCTGCTTAGGCACACTGCGTTTTCTTGGCCTTCTTCTAACAGCTGGGGGTAGAGAATGAAACACTGGCTGTCCGTCAACCAGATCCTCGGATCGATTGAGCCGGCGACCTCTTGTCCAGAGTGCTTGGGGAATATCTACTGGGTCGGAAGCAATTGTGCTAAAGCTGCCCTAGTAAAAAGGTAAATAAAGCAATAAGGAAATAAATAAACAGATAAACGGACAGCATAACAGCTAAAAGTAAATACACAACACACAGCTGGGCATAACAACACATGGTCGATAAGCTGAATACACATTGTCCTCAATCACTGATCATTATCCCTGAATCACTGTCCCCAAAGACTAAATCTGATACCCGCAGATAACTGATTCTCAAACACAGACTGATGCCCGCAGGCCTGATGCCCCAAACTCGCAAACTGATACATGCAACCCCTGTAGAGACACACTCTGATAGCACATAATAGATAAGTGAGAGCCAAAACACCCCTATGTTGGGGTAGGGTTTTCCCTGTCCTATTTTGTCAGGAGCTAGGGTTTCACTACGCACGCAGCGGTTTCAAACAACCTATAAACGGGTAAGCAACCTGTCCTAGTTTGGAATGGTCACTATAGATCCGAATATGCACTAGGTCGAATGGTCTAAAAGGGTGCCCCGGTAAAATCGGGGTTTGTGTTCCCATACTAGCAAAGCCCATAACCGGTCAGGCTTATGGTCATGCCTTGACAAGACAAGCCTCCGGCAAACCGTTCAGGAATAGCAGATGGCAAACACGGTGTCCTAGGTGCACCAATGCACATGCAATGTAAAGAAACACACAAGTGTAGTCAAAACAAGATATCATGAGTCCGAGTCAAGTTCTCTAAAGCTCCCCAGCGGAGTCGCCAGAAACTATAGACGTCCCCGAACGCCCCGGGAGGGATGAGGTCCCATTCCGTTCGTATTGGGGTCACTACAGCTCGGACTCTCAAATTGTCATGGTTCTAAATCTGAACCAAAGAGTCCAAATCCGGCAAATCGTTTTGAGAAAACAGATTTTGAAAGAAGTGCCAAACATGGACTGTTTTGCCAGATACAGAGTCGCCACCTAATTATTTTATTTTTGGGAAATTTAGGAAACCCTGACTCATTGCCTAAGGCCACGTGTCCGTCATCACCAAAGTTGCCTCGGCTCGGGAACTTGGGTACGATTGGGGAAGGTCACTTCGTGAGCACCCCCGCTCGCCCGATCAAAGATCGGCCTCTACTAACCATGATATCTATTTTTGAAAACATTATGTATTCTTATCTCGGTTATTAGCCTAGATTTACTATGTGATGCGCACAGCATACAAGTATAGACTGGGTCGTCTGAATTGGAACAAGACATTTCATATTTGTTTATTTGAAAAATGGTTTGATGGTGCTACCCGCAAGTAGGCTAAGACGTGGATTTGCCACCCTCAGGTGGGCTTAGAAAACATGATTTGGCCACTATCTAGTGGGCTTAAAACACACATTTGATGAATTGTTCCAATTCAAATAACCCAACCTTCACCCACAGGCATTCAGGCAGTTATATCACATAAGCAATTAGCCTCATAGTATGCATGCTATCATGGCAGTCACTCACACGCATGCAAGGATGCTAAAGCGTAAAACTTACCGAGTACTCCAAGCCAAAACAGAAGCTAATTAGAAATCCATGCATGATCCTAATTATACAGAAATGCCTAATGCAACACATGCAAAAGTGAAACTATAGCAGGCTCGGCTATTCTAGCATGGAATATGAAATGCTACAGCTAACATGTATTCAGCTTTGGAATTGAAAATACAATGCAGTTAGTATGATGCGCCGAGCCCGGGTGCATGCAAAACAGATGAATGAATGTAAATATGCTATCATACTGTATGTTAATTGAAACATGCCCTAATCTAACCATCATAAGCGGGTAAATAAAACGGAGAAAGACGTGGGGTTGGAAGACATACATCACACACACGCACACTTATTACAACATTGCCCTCACGCAGAGGGTCCGAATAAATAATATACAGTCCCAAATAAATAATTACAATCCAAATATGTACAAAACCCTAATTAATTAACAAATTAAATTAGGAAAGCAATAAATTGGCATGCAAGCCAGGGACTGCCTCAAATCTGCTCCGGATGATGAATGATGCAGGCTCCGGTTGCCTTTGTCGGAAAATCCCTTGTGATGCCCCGGTTGTCTCTATTTACAATTGTTCTTGGAATGCGTGCCAAGCTCCGGAAGGCTGCTGACTCTTGATTTGCTGTAACAGAGAGCAAGAAAGGGGCATGGCAAAGTATTTTCACATATGTATGCATGACTACCCTTCAGGGAGTGTAGTCCTCAATCCTTGTGCCACTAATTACGCATATCGATGCATGATGACCGAGGAGTCGAATTGCACGACTCAATATGAAATGAATGCACATATGGACACGACAAAACCTAAACTCCATCATAGATAATCCGGAGTGTCGGTGACTGGGAATTGAGACACGTTCCGTCACTCGAAGTATGAAACATCTCTCGTTTCCCGTGCTCGGGCTAACTCCTATCCCAAGCACAATGCAATATGCATGACATGCATGAATGCAACTAATATACAACCTAGCATGCACAATGCTATGAGATGGCATACACAATGCACGATATAACAAGGCATACACAATGCTCTAACATACAACCTAGTATACGTAATGCTATGAATCGAAATGGCATACACAATGCACAATGGGCTTACACCAACATGAGTGGACCTCAGCCACACTCACATTAGTAGCCATGAGATGAAAATGAGACTCTCGAAATACGTGCACGCATGCACGCAAACTGAAGACCGAGCCTAAGGCAACAAATGCCACTCTACCAAAGCATGGCAAGGCATGGAATATGGTATGCAAACGTGCAAATTTCAACACTAAAATATGATGCTAAACAGCCCCGAAACATGGCAATATGGCACCCGATGCACGAGATGAAACCCGAAATTCGAAACTAGGCACATGAAATGACTTACAGCTATACGAAGCATGCATTATTTGATCATGAAGCATGAAGACAGATGCAAGAAAGTCCCGAAACATACATATTTCCAGTTTATAACAAGTTCTAAAAATAAACGCAAGTAGGGCTAACCTATCATGCAAGAATGGCTCCAAAATAGAGATTAAACACAAAGGGACAGAATCTGGACCCAAATGGCAAATATCCCTTCAACAAAGTTGAAGAGGGGCTCAAAACATGGCACTTTATAGTTTACATCAAGCCACGAAAATAATCACAAATAAGGCCAAACTATCATGCAAGAAAAGGCCTAAAAGAGGGGTAAAGAGACAAGTGGCAGCTTCTGTTCTCAAAAAGAGGAGATACCTTCAATAATGTTGAAGAGGGGCTCAAAAAGAGATATTTTACAGTTTATGGAAAAGTCCAAAACAACTCCCAAATAGGCCTAAAATACTATGCAAGAATTGGCCTAAAAGAGAGATAAAGAAGTAAGTGATAGCAGGAGGCCTCAAACAGAGGAGATCCCTTCAACAATGTTTAAGAGGGGCTCAAAAAAAGCTATTTTACATTTTATGTAAAAGTCCAAAACAACTCCCAAATAGGCCTAAAATACTATGCAAGAATTGGCCTAAAAGAGAGATAAAGAAGTAAGTGACATCTGAAGGCCTCAAACAGAGGATATCCCTTCAACAATGTTGAAGAGGGGCTCAAAAAAAGCTATTTTATAGTTTATGAAAAAGTCCAAAACAACCCAAAAATAGGCCAAAAATACTATGCAAAAATTGGCCTAAAAGAGAGATAAAGAAGCAAGTGATAGCTTCGGTTCTCAAACAGAGAAAGACCCTTAATCAAACATGGAAAGGGGCTCAAAATATGACTATTTACAGTTTGGGTCGGAGCCCAAAAATGCAAGCAACCATGGCTTAGACACAAAGCAAAATGAGGCACAAAAGAGGGAATATGGAACTCACCCTTGTAGACCAATGGACTAGCAGCTCTTGGACCAAGTTTGGGAGCTCTTCACCTCTGGAAATCAGCCTCAAGTTTCTGGAATGGAGGATGGAGGCCTTATGCTATGGGTTGATGTAGAAATGGTGTAGGAGCAAGGTGGTTTTAAGGCTTGGAGTAGAGAAAGAGAGAGGTTTAATGCCAAGGCTCCAAAACAATTTTTTGTAACCTCTCAAAATGTAGCTGGGGGTGCTAGTTATATAGGCTAAAGAATGGAGGAAAGGGGGGGAAATGAAATTCAAATTTCCCCCCCAAAAGAGTCCCCCTCGGATACAGGATCTGGGGGGAAAAAGAGGTCACATTTGTAAGGAACCAGGTGAGGGGGTCATGGCCGGCAAGGTTTTGAGGGCTCAGGTGGCCGACCGACCACCTCCCATGGCCGGCCGACCAAGGGCCAAAAGGGGCAAGCAGAATTACTGGTCGGCCACCTCAAAAAGGTGGCCTCCCATGTGTGCACAACACAACTATATGGTTAGAACCCAGAAAAAGTGAACCAGGGGAGAGAAAAGACCAATTTTTAGAGGGGGTCAAAAGGGTCAAGCACAATTACTGGTCGGCCACCAAATATTGGTGGCCTCCCAGGTGTGTACAACACAAATATGGGGTTTAGGATTCAAGAAAGTGGCCCCGAGGTGGTCAACATTGGCTTTCAAGTGAGGAAAACGGGCGTCGGAGAGCGATGAAGAAGTAAAGCTGGCTTTTCAGAACAATGGCTGGCCTCCCACCCTCCTACAAGCTTCCTAACTATGAAAATAAGGTCTCCACCAAAAATGAACCAAAATGGATGCAAAACGGAGGTTCAGGGACCGAAACGCGCGGCCCGGGGCCCCGAAAATGGGCTGTTAAGCACCGGAGGTGGCGTTCGACCACGAAATTGGTCTCTCGGGCCACAGTGTTCCTCAAAAGGGAGGAAATAAGGTGTATACCAAAAACCGGAGCAAACGGAGATGGTTAGGCGGTCCCGAACCAAGGCATACGGCCGTCGGCTCTGAAAAATCAGAAATCGGGCTCCAAACGGGAAAAATGGCCTACGACCACGAAACGTAGCCTACGGCCACTGAGAGATGATCTACGAGACCTCTCCCCCCCTTCGAGAAGAGAAAACAGAGCCTGGTTCTCAAACCGAGGCAAGGCACGAAAGAGTCCGGAAGTCCGGAGGCAAGGCTCGCAGCCGAGACTCTGAAACTTCTGAATGAGCACAATACGCAATATCACCGAGCGCTCAACTGGTGATGTCTGAGTCTTAAGGTTGGTCAAAAATGAGGTGTCTACACCATCCCTCATCAAGGGCATCAACTAGGCGTTGTCGAAATAAGTAGCCGCGAGCTGAGTAGGCTGGGCAAGAGTCCACAACCTGCAATTTATCCATCAACCATATCTGGGGAGGGATGAAAAATGAGAGAATGAAGAATAGAGAGACGTACGATGAGAGAAAAGTAAGACAAGGGTTTTGTGAAAAAAATCGAGCTTGAGGGCCGAGTGATGTGAGCAATACATATGTGAGATTGGGTGGGAAACATTACCTGCAGCAGCAGTGGGCTCCCCGCAAATCTGGTCGTCTCCCGACGATAGAAAGCATCCAAGTCCATCAGTGTCTCAGCCAGCGTCATCGCAATACAACTCTTTCCATCCTTCAAGCCTTGAGCAACTTCAATCAGGCGAATGCTAGATCCATCAAAGCCCGACGCAAGTAGAAAGTGAGATAACATACACAAGCAAAGGGCATGTTGTCAGAAACCTTGCCAATGATGGTCGCCACGGTCACCGGCGTCAGAAAAGCGATAAATCAATCCAAGGATGTCCAGTTCCCCATTACAGATCAGAGACCGAGCTTCATGCATGGTGAGTCCACACATCCGCCCTAAAGCTTGGGCGTGACCAAAGCGAAACTGAGGCAAGATCTCTTCATAACTTTCAGATTCCATCAAAGCTTGAAAATCTTCGAAAGTTGGACATACCTCTTGCCCACCGAAGCTAAAGACATGTGTTACCGGGTTCCAAAACCTTGCCGCGGCATGAAGGAAGGGAAGGTGTAGCGGAGTACAGCTCAGCATGAATAGTGCATTCAAGCCGAAGCCCCGGAAGTTTAACCTTTTCAAGCCGTCTAAAGAAGCAATCCAAGTTGTGAGATTTTCGACGAGAAACGCTTCCATTTTGGTGCCAAACTGAGATGAAATGAATGAGCCACGGAGCTAGGACCTTTAAAGGAGATAAGGCACTGTTCGGAGGGATACGTGTCGAAAAATTGGTGGTTACTGAGCTAAGTGGCTGGCCGGCCACCTTTTCTGGTAGGCCGGCCACCTCTCTCCCCTCAAATGCAAAAAGCTGGTCGGCCAGCTCCCAAAGGTGGCCGGCCATGCTGCAATCTGTCTCTTTGGCCCTGTTCTACGCTTTAGAAGGAAGCTCCTAGCATTTCCATGTATCGGGAGTGTTGAAGGCACGAGTTTTCCTCAGTTTTGGATGCGTTCTATCGCCCAGATCGTCCGAAATACACCTTGTTTATCGAGTTGTTGTTAAGTCTTGCTTATCGAGTCATTGTTTTGATTATCAAGTTATTGTTTTGCTTATCGAGTTGTTGTTTTGTTTGTTGAATCGCCTTGTTTATCGAGTTTTTAAGTTTTGTCGAGCTGTCGAGTTTTGTTTGTCAAGGTTGTTACTCCTTGTTTAATCAGTTTTGTTATGTTTTTCTTATCGAGTTGTAAACTTGCTGAGGTTTTGTTGTTTCTTAGTAAGTTAGGTTGTTTAGTTTATCGTGTCGGTTCGCTACCTGACTTGGCAAATACACAATGCACATTTACCGTTCAATCTCATTTTTGTGCAAAATGACGCGTTGCGATGCTGAGAATATAAAGTACAACACTTTTTCAAAAAGCTATTTCATTCCATCACGCTTCTTTTGTTACAACATTTTACAACAAAGGTACAAGTTTTACACAGAATAAAACTGCCTAATAATGTACAATGTGCTACAACTACTAGTAAAAAGGTAAATAAAGCAGGAAACAGCTGCACCATTGCTCTCAAGAGCAGGAATAAGAGGCCCTCTTTGTCCTCTTCTGCGGAACAGGCTCTGCACCACCGGCACCATCTGAGTCGGAACTGTCATCCTCGGGATCCTCCTCAGCCTCCTCTTCACTCCCGGAACCAGGGTCGGAACCCTCCTCTCTGTCAGCAGATGTCTCTGACTGACGATCTGCAGCCTCCTCCTCCTCCTCGTCTTCATCGGGCTCCTCCTCTATGATATGTGCTCTGCGTCTGCGGGACGACTCCCTTCTCCCGACCCCGCGAGAAGGCCAAGATGGCCCGGCTCCCTGAGAAGGTCGAGATGGCTCGGTCTGTGGCTGATATACTGGAGGCATCTGAAAATAAAAAGTGCAGTTTGAATACATCAGCTCAAATGTGTGTATCAGATACGGATGCAAGCAAACTATATGAAATGAGGGTGCATGCAGATACAGTATATGAATGTGGTGTGTGTCAGATGTGCTCTACACAGGGAACCTACCAATGCAGTGAAATGATCAAGTTCAGCATGTCGTCGGAAGTATGATAAATGCGAGAAAATTAAAGAGTACCTGGACACCCATGATGGACAACTGTGCCTCTCTCCGTAAGACCATGCCCTCGAGTGTGGCCATCATCCCGAGCATCTCATCCATATACTCGACCGGAGGCTGCAGATACAAATGCAAAATATCAGTAAAGGAATGAATGTCCAAGTATCTGAGTGATAAATCAAAGCTATAAAGCATACTGGTGGCAAATCAGGATCTCTAACATATCTGTGGTCAAACATGGGAGGCTCTATTGGAATCGAGTAGGGAGTCCCGAATCGCCACCCCGTCAGCTCCGTCGGCATGTCTGGCCACCCAGGATGATGATAAGTCGGAGGAATCAGGGGAACCAATCCACCCCTACCTTTGGATGTACCAGCCCTGCTAGTAGAAGGGACGTCCGCGGCCCGAGCCCGGCACGATGAGGGCATACCAGCGGATCTCCTCGTCGGGGTACGGACTCCCGTCAACGAAGGCATCAAGTATGTGTGACGATAAGTCGCGTACTCTCCCTACTCCAGATGAAGAAATGCATCAGTACCCAACCTGGCATCGACAACACCCTGGGGAGGGAGCCTATCAGCGGTCCGCATGTCGTCTGGGGGTGCTGAGGGAACGTCCTGAACGAGGTAGCCCCATGTCTGGCGCAGGAAGCGCTCCCCTAAAAACCAGGCCCTGCCAACCGGCCCCTCTAACAGGATCCTGTACCGAGAGGAACCCCAGGCTCCGGCAAACTGGAATCGGAGGTCACTACCCAAAGGCGCCCAAGGCTGCCATGCGATCTGCGGGTAACCAGCGCATAAGCTGATCAGAAATCGTAAATGCACAAGATAAATCAAAGATTGGAAACATGAAGAACTGAGAGTTCTGCAATACCTCTGATGGTCGTACTGTGTCAAAGTACTGCCATAGATAGAGAAGAGACTCCCGAGGTCTCGGCAGGTATGGGCCCTCAAATACCAGCGAATAAGGGGTCACGGGAGGCATCGCCACCTCGAGCTCCGGGGCTAGACTCCCGAGGTCTCGGCCGGTACGAGCCCTCAAATACCAGCGAGTAAGGGATCATGGGAGGCATCACTACCTGGAGCTCCGGGGCTAGTGTCGGGAAGCACGCATAGATCCATAGCTGTGGAAAACAGGGCAGTAGCCATCAGAATACAGAATGCTGAGTGAAAATTGTAAATACAGAATGCTGAGGGCAGAGTACAGAGATACAAAATGTAAAGTGTACCGTGTGTGCAGTGTACAGAGAATGAAAGAAGAAATGTAAATCAAAGGGGGCAAAAAGTACCTCCCAGGTTCTCCAATAACCACCAAGTATGTTCCCCCGTCCGCGGGAGGTCGCGCTCATATAGCAATAAAGAGTGGCCAGGCTGGCGCCATCCCAATCATACCGCCGGACCTGTGATAGGTCCACTAGGGCACTCAACAGATAAAGTCCGACAGTGTTCCCCCTATCTGCGAACAGAGTAGTCCCGAAGAGAAACATCAAAAATCCGCGAGTATACTAGGCTACCTCTTCAGGAGTCTCAGGCTCCATCTCCACCCTCTGGAAATGGAAGGAAAACCAAGTATATCGGACCCTGCCCGAAGATCTGTCAACTGGCGGGCGAGCACCCAACAAGTAGATCCAGGCGGCCTCCCACTGGCCCATGTCCTCGTCATATGGGATCGCCCAACCTCCCATATCAAGGCCGGTTAATACGGCGAAGTCAAATGGGGTCATAGTCATGTCCCCAGTGGAAGAGAAATGAAAGGAGTTGGTGGTGTCCCACCATCTCTCCACCAAAGCACCCATCAGCGTCCTACTAGCCGAACAACGAGATATCCCAGAGCAGAAGGGCCCAAACCCTGCCAAGTCAACCAAATCCCAGACAGCCTCCGGAAGCGCCGCATACCACTCCCTAGCCGCAACGGAGCCGTATCCTCGTGCGATACGGGAAGTCACCTGTATTCAGAATGAATACATATATTCAGTCTCAAAATGAAATAAATGAGCTGTGTGCAAATGAAATAAATGAGCTGCGTGCAAATGAAATGTATGAGCTGTGTGCAAACTAAAACAGATACAATGCAATGAGCTGCGTGCGAATCAAGTATTTGGGCTGTGTGTTCAAATTTCAAAATCAGTAGGCTGCGTGTTCACCTCAAAGTTCTGACTGCGTGTTCGACATCAAGTGTTTAGGCTGTGTGTTCAAATTTCAACAAATGTGTGCTGCGTGTTCACCTTCAACTTGGGCTGCGTGTTCAGAAATTTAGAGTTTGAGCTGTGTGTTCAAATTTAACAAGTTTGTGCTGCGTGTTCACTTTCAACTTGGGCTGCGTGTTTAGAAATTTAGAGTTTGGGCTGTGTGTTCTACTCTCAACAAGTAAGTGCTGCGTGTTCACCTTCAACTTGGGCTGTGTGTTCAAATTTTAAAATCAATGGGCTGCGTGTTCACCCTCAATCTGGGCTGTGTGTTCAGAAAGTAAAGTGTTCGGGCTGTGTGCTCAGATTTCAAAATCAGTGGACTGCGTGTTCATCTCAAAGTTCGGGCTGTGTGTTCAGAAAGTCAAGTGTTTAGGCTGTGTGCTCAGATTTCAAAATCAGTGGGCTGCATGTTCATCTCAAAGTTCGAGCTGCGTGTTCGACGTCAAGTGTTTGGGCTGTGTGCTAAGATTTCAAAATCAATGGGCTTGTGTGTTCACCTTCAACTCATGGACTGTGTGTTCAGAAATTCAAGTGATTGAACTATGTGTTCAAGATGCAAACAGAATACGGTGTCATAGACTAAAGCATTCTAAACAAGCGGTGCACTCAAATGAGCGGATAAACATAACCTGGAATGCATGGAAAATGCAGGTTACATTGCAGAAAATATGAAAGCGAGGAACATACCTCCTGCGCCTGATGGGAGAGGTGGGACTCCGGCTCCCGCAATAAAAGATCCCCGGGTGCTCGATCATCGAAATCGGTAAAATGGTAGAAAACTGCCTGGGAGAGCACATGTGTCGGAGGGTCGTACCTCTCGGGTATGAAGTGTCGAACCCTCGGAGGCAGAGCCATGATATCGGGATCATCCCCGGTGCCCGGGGGACCTCCACCGTGAGGAAAATGACCGGCCATTTCAGAAAATCTGCAAAAAGAAGCGAAAATGAGCAAAATAAGCCAAAAATTGGAAAAAGTCAACAAAAGTCAACTCTCGGGAAATGAAAAAGTCAACAAAAGTCAACTCCCGAGAAAATCTTCCAAATGTTGAGACAAACTCACCTCAAGTGGCGAAAATGAAGAAAGAGGCATCGAAATCAAAATTTAATCGGTTCAAAGTGAAAAGAACTGAAAGTTTTTGCGAAACAAATTGGCGTGGGGCGTCGGAAATTGGCGTGGGGCGTTGGAAAACGCGTATAGAGCTCAGATCTGAAGAGGAAAATGGTCTAGGAAGGTAGAGAAGGTGTTTTTGGGGCTGGAGTTATGAGGAAAAAATGCTTTGGCCGAATGGATTTAAAGAAAAGATAGTGAAAGTACCAAAATGCCCACGGCTTTGGCAAAGTGGCCAGCCGGCCACCTTTTCTGGCAGGCCGGCCATTCCCTTCTCGAAAACCTAGCTGACGGCCTCACCTTGGAAATAAAGTTGGCCGGCGGTGTTCCCTAGGTGGCCACCAAGGTCCCAGAAAATTTTGGTGAGGATTGGAGTCCCCGGGACCCGGGAAAATAAAAGAAAAGTGCACTTTCCGGCGCGAAATCGTTCCACCGGAACCTCAACTCCAACTTTCAACGCATGTCTCATCATCACTCGCCAAGAGCAAAGTGTATCCTTTTTGAGTGTGTTGTGACCCCTCCGGGAGGTAAACCGGGGGTCGCGATTGAGCATCCCTCGTCGAAACTCGCGTTTCTTTGCTCATTGTTTCATGACAAACATGCATTCTAGTTTGCACTTGCTCTGCATTGTTATGCACGTCACATGCATTCTCATGCACACCACTCATACTATTGTGCACGTTTCATGGGTATTGTCATACCCTCATGCTTAGCTCGCGTTGTTACGCACATTTCTTCTCGCATTGCGATGCACTTTCCATCAACATCACGTTTGTTCGCATTCGAATATCACGTTGAACATATGTTGTTAGCAATGTTATGCTTGTTGAGTTTCTCTCTTTTACAGGGCACGATATTGTATGTATGGTTTATTTGAGGCTGGCGCGACCAGACGAACCGCGCAGGTATTGTATCTTCTCCATGTGAGACACGGCGAGGATTGAATAATTCTCCGCATCTTTTTAACTGAACGAAATGTAGTTGTCGCTTTGCATTCTTGCTTAAATTGTTGCATTTATTTGTGAATACTTGCTCCATTACAGCTTGCTGCATTTGCATGATCATAAGGTATCTTCGGCTTTTTGCATTGTCAGTTGCATTTTTATAGCGATCCCGGTTTTCCTTTCATTGTTTAATTGTATTTCAGACTCGATTCCGTGGATGTATTGTCGTCTTTTTCCTGTTTCCATCCTTTACTCTTTGTATATGAGTCTTTGGTCGTGTTGGGTAGGTTTAAAACAGGTTAGTTGTGTTTGGAAACCAAGGGTTGATGTCCATTTAATTCCAACTAGTGTCTATTAAATTTTCATAATGGTTCATTCAATTCCAATTAGTGATCCATTCATATTCCATTAGTGGGATTTTATGACAAACTTGTCCATTCATATTTCTAACTAGTGTTCATTTAATTCTAGTTAGTGTTCATTTAATTTCAATTAGTGTTCATTTAATTCTAACTTGTCCTTTCATTTTCCAATTAATGGGCTTTAATAACAACCTTTCAATATCACTTGTTCATCTCCCTTTTGATTTCAAAACCCTAGAACCATCTTCTCTCTCTCCCTACACACCTTCTCTCTAGGTTTTCATCTCCCTCTAGTGTAAATCTATACTAAGTCCTTTGTAAGAAAGGTAGAGTCGCCAAAGGCATTCGCGACCATTTATTGGCGACAACACGGGCGACTAAACTTTTCAGTCGGGAAAAGTGA
>NW_021028450.1:52712-64173 GCF_004153795.1 Camellia sinensis | reverse complement strand
CGAGAACTGAACAAGGTAACCATTAAGAACAAGTATCCATTGCCGAGGATCGATGATTTGCTTGATCAACTACAAGGGGCACGAGTCTTTTCTAAGATTGACCTCAGGTCGGGCTACCATCAGTTGAAGGTGAAAGTCGAGGATGTTGAGAAGACTGTTTTTCGGACAAGGTATGGCCACTACGAATTTTTGGTGATGCCTTTCGGGGTGACCAACGCTCTTGCAGCATTCATGGACTTGATGAACAGGGTCTTCAAGCCGTATCTAGACGAGTTCGTGGTTATTTTCATCGACGACATACTGATCTATTCTAAGAATAGTGATGAGCATGAGAATAGGCAGATTAGAAAGATTGGTCGAAGGATTGGTCCGTGAGTTGAGACAACCTAGGCCACAAGACACCAGTACTACTTCTACCCAGGCCGAGCAGACAAACGGCCGACATGCAGTTCCACCTCCACCTCCTCCAGTGCCGCAAGTGCCACCACAGCAAGCTTTGTATGGGAACGACATAATAACCCTGATCAGAGAGTTCAAGAAAATGAAACCGCCGAGATTCCAAGGGGGCATAGAGCCGATGAAAGTCGAAGCATGGGTTTTGGAAATGGAGAAGTTGTTTGAAATCTTTCCCAGTACAGACGCTCAGAAGGTATCTCTGGCAGCGTTCACGTTAGACGACGACGCTCGTAGATGGTGGATGCTGGTCCGAGAAAGCAATCCGGGTTTGACGTGGGCCAGATTTTTGGAGTTGTTCTACAACAAATATTTTCCCCTTAGTGTCCGAGACCGAAAGACCACGGAGTTCTAGAATCTGACACAAGGGAACAAGACAGTGGCCGAATACACCGAATTGGCTAGATATGCGCCTCACATGGTCGATGATGAATACCGAAAGGCGAGAAAGTTCGAAAGTGGGTTGCGTGGACCGATACAAGATCGGGTTAATATGCTCAATATGCCGACATACGCTGGAGTACTAGACAAGGCCATCCTGGCAGAGACTAACTTAAACCGATACCAGAGTTCGGGAGAGAGTCAGAGGAAGAGGCAAAATTATGACAACCGCCGAGTTCCGTTCAACACCAAGAAGAAGGCAAACATGGACAGTTCCAGCAACTTGAATCAGGAAGGTGGTACGAAGCCGACGTGTGCGAGTTGTGGGTAGCCACATTTTGGGGTCTGTCATTGGGCAACAGGGGCTTGCTACGAGTGTGGTGAGATAGGCCATCGTGTGAGGGACTGCCCGAAGACAAAGGCTGATGATGGAAACAGGAATGGAAGCATCTCGGGCTCCGCACAGAAGAACAACGTCGGAAGGACACAGACGAGGCAGGGCAGAGTTTTTGCATTAATACCAGGAGACACCCAGAGTGCCGAGGCAGTAGTATCAGGTACCCTTCTAATTTGTTCTCAAGATGCATACATATTGATTGATTCTGGTTCTACACATTCATTTGTATCTGTTATATTTGCCAAGAAGTTGAATAGGGAACTAGAACCCCTAGATTATGTGTTGTCTGTGTCGACTCCATCTGGGAAAGAAATGACTGTTGCATCCATTTATAGAGCGTGTGTTGTTGTAATTGGGGATGTAGAAGTATTAGTTGATTTGATGCCGTTGAGCATAGCCCACTTTAATGTCATTTTGGGAATGGATTGGTTAGTAGCAAACCGTGCATCCATTAATTGTGTCTCTAAGAGTGTCACATTGAAACCTCCAAATCAAGCTGAGATTACATTTCAGGGTAAGGGAGTAATATCCCCACATTACTTGATCTCATCCATGAAAGCCTTTAAACTGATCCAAAAGGGGTGTCAAGGTTATCTGTGTAGTATGCTTAGTGATTTGAATGGAAGTGTTGAGCTAGCCGACATACCAGTTGTTAAGGAATTCCCCGACGTCTTTCTGAATGACTTGCCTGGCCACTTGGTCGATAGAGGAATAGAGTTTACTGTTGACGTTATGTCGGGAACCCAGCCGATCTTTAAAATACCCTATAGAATGGCCCCAGCCGAACTTGGAGAATTGAAACTTCAATTACAAGACTTATTGGACAAGGGATTTATTAGGCCGAGTACTTCACCGTGGGGAGCACCAGTTCTGTTTGTCAAGAAAAAGGATGGTACACTTCGCCTTTGTATCGACTACCGGGAACTGAACAAGGTAACCATTAAGAACAAGTATCCATTGCCGAGGATCGATGATTTGCTTGATCAACTACAAGGGGCACGAGTCTTTTCTAAGATTGACCTCAGGTCGGGCTACCATCAGTTGAAGGTGAAAGTCGAGGATGTTGAGAAGACTGTTTTTCAGACAAGGTATGGCCACTACGAATTTTTGGTGATGCCTTTCGGGGTGACCAACGCTCCTGTAGCATTCATGGACTTGATGAACAGGGTCTTCAAGCCGTATCTAGACGAGTTCGTGGTTATTTTCATCAACGACATACTGATCTATTCTAAGAATAGTGATGAGCATGAGAGGCACTTGAGATTGGCTTTACAGGTTTTGAGGGACAGAAAGTTATACGCCAAGTATAGTAAGTGTGAGTTTTGGCTTTCTAGCATCTCATTTTTGGGTCATGTGATTAACGAAGAAGGAATCTCTGTTGATCCGAGTACAATTGAAGCTATAGTGAACTGGCCGACGCCGACCAACGTGTCCGAGGTTCGTAGTTTTCTGGGTTTGGCCGGCTATTACAGGAAGTTTGTGGAGTCCGCTTTTCAAGAGTTAAAGACGAGGTTGGTTACAGCACCGATACTTGTTCTACCGTTAGACAAGGAAGAATTTCAGATTTATAGTGATGTTTCACATAAAGGATTAGGCTGTGTGTTAATGCAAGGAGGTAAAGTCATAGCATACGCATCTCGTCAGTTGAAGCCCAATGAAAAGAATTATCCTACCCATGATTTGGAACTGGCAGCCGTGGTTTTTGCTTTGAAGATATGGCATCATTACTTGTATGGAACTTCTTGCCAAGTTTTCACGGACCACAAGAGTCTTAAGTACTTATTCACTCAAAAAGAATTGAATATGAGACAGAGAAGATGGCTCGAACTATTGAAGGACTACGACATGCAGATTCAGTATCATCCGGGTAAGGCAAACTCCGTAGCCGACGCGTTGAGCAGGAAGTCAGTTGAAGGCTTGGCGTGTCTGGCAATGATTTCGGTGGAACCGACCATTATCGAGGAAGTGAAGACCAGGCAGATGGAGGATAAGTTCCTCAAGAAGGTAATTGATGAGTTCGTCACCAAGCCGAGGCCAGGATACACCATAGAAAATCAGGTGCTTAAGTTTGAAGGAAGATTGTGCATGGCCAATGTCCCAGAGTTGAAAAGAAAGATTTTGCAGGAAGCCCATAGCTCTAAGTTTACTGTTCATCCAGGAAGTACCAAGATGTACCAAGATGTGAAGCAGACTTTTTGGTGGCCAAATATGAAAAGAGAGATAGCTGAGTTTGTATTTCAGTGTCTATGTTGTCAACAAGTGAAAGCAGAGCACCAGAGACCAGCAAGACTTCTACAACCCTTGTCAATTCCTGAGTGGAAGTGGGAGCACATCTCCATGGATTTTGTGATTGGTTTGCCGAAGACGCAAAGAGGTATCAACTCAATTTGGGTTATCGTTGACAGATTTACTAAGTCAGCACACTTTTTGCCCGTCAAGACTACGTTCAATGCCGACCGGCTTGCTGAATTGTATATGAGTGAGATCATTAGACTTCATGGTGTGTCGATGTCCGTCGTGTCAGACCGAGATCCGAAGTTCGTTTCTAGATTTTGGCAGAGTCTGCAAAGAGCCTTGGGGACCGAGTTGAGGTTTAGCACAGCTTTTCACCCCTAGACCGACGGGCAAACAGAAAGAACAATTCAGACACTCGAAGATATGCTCAGGTTGTGTGTATTGGATTTCAAGGGAAGTTGGGAATTGCATTTGCCATTAGTAGAATTCGCATACAACAACAGCTAGCAAACCAGCATTGGCATGGTGCCGTATGAGGCTTTGTATGGAAGGGAGTGCAGATCGCCGATATGTTGGACCGAGGTAGGAGACAAAGCTTTGATTGGCCCCGAGTTAGTTCAACTAACAACTGAAAAGATTAAGCTCATTCAACAGAGGATTAAAACCGCACAGAGTTAACAGAAGAGTTATGCCGACCAGAGGAGGAGGGAGTTAGAATTTGAAGTTAGAGACCATGTATTTTTGAAGATCTCGCCGATGACCGGAATTTCGAGATTTGGGAAGAAGGGTAAATTAGCACCCCGATATATTGGGCCATTTGAAATTCTTGAGAGAGTTAACACCGTTGCCTACAGACTAGCTCTACCGCCAGAATTAAGCCAAGTCCACAACGTGTTTCATGTTTCGATGTGGAGGAAGTACATCCGAGACCCATTACGTGTAATTGATTATTCCAGGGTTGTAGTTAATAAAGATCTAGGTTACGAGGAGAAGCCGATGAGGATTATTGACAAACAAATGAGACAGCTGAGAAACAAGTCGATATCAATGGTAAAGATTGAATGGGAGGAGCATTATGGCAAGGAGGCTACGTGGGAAAAGGAAGAGGAAATGAAAATCCGTTATCTGGAGTTGTTCGTAAAGCAAGGTAATTTAAGTTTGGGGACCAAACTTCTCTAAGGAATCATTCACTGAGTATCCAAGCTCACCCTCTCTATATATATGTAGGTGATGAGCAAGAAGGCGCTGAGGCCTAGATGTGTTGCCGATATGTTTTTGGATATGGTTGCCGACGTGTCTTGGATTCATATTTTTGTAGTATCTTGAAGATCATGCTTCTTAGCTTGTATTTCATTACGTTTTGTATATGTCGGCTTGAGAAGCCTTTTGGTCAAGGTGTATTTTGTATTTCATTTTTATTGTATCCAAGTTGTAAGTCTTTGTAAAGATATTTGACATTTCATTGATGTACGCACAGCTCTTATGGACTAATTAGACTCTATATATATTGCTTCCGCATTAGTAAGCCCCATATATTATACTCTGATTGTGTGTGATCCTTGTCAATTGGCCTTCGGTAATCTCGGATTACTGGCCATCACGGCACCATTCTACTAGGGGCGGTTTGGGGTCGTGACAAAATGGTATCAGAGCACAAGTTTCTTAGAGTACGTTATTCACACACTTCGAGTCCTAAAGAGCATAGGATTTTCCCTAGAATGATCTTAGGATCGCATCAAAATGCTTGCTACTTGACAATGTGTGCATCATCTCGGCATGACCATTTGTTACTTGCATACGTATCATTTGTTCCGTTTGTTTAAAGCCACATTTTGCATACTCTTAGCATCATGAGAAGGGGTAGACCTCCAGTTGGCCGAGATCATTCTGAGGACAGAATAGACAGATTAGAAAGATTGGTCGAAGGATTGGTCCGTGAGTTGAGACAACCTAGGCCACAAGACACCAGTACTACTTCTACCCAGGCCGAGCAGACAAACGGCCGACATGCAGTTCCACCTCCACCTCCTCCAGTGCCGCAAGTGCCACCACAGCAAGCTTTGTATGGGAACGACATAATAACCCTGATCAGAGAGTTCAAGAAAATGAAACCGCCGAGATTCCAAGGGGGCATAGAGCCGATGAAAGCCGAAGCATGGGTTTTGGAAATGGAGAAGTTGTTTGAAATCTTTCCCAGTACAGACGCTCAGAAGGTATCTCTGGCAGCGTTCACGTTAGACGACGACGCTCGTAGATGGTGGATGCTGGTCCGAGAAAGCAATCTGGGTTTGACGTGGGCCAGATTTTTGGAGTTGTTCTACAACAAACATTTTCCCCTTAGTGTCCGAGACCAAAAGACCACGGAGTTCTAGAATCTGACACAAGGGAACAAGACAGTGGCCGAATACACCGAATTGGCTAGATATGCGCCTCACATGGTCGATGATGAATACCGAAAGGCGAGAAAGTTCGAAAGTGGGTTGCGTGGACCGATACAAGATCGGGTTAATATGCTCAATATGCCGACATACGCTGGAGTACTAGACAAGGCCATCCTGGCAGAGACTAACTTAAACCGATACCAGAGTTCGGGAGAGAGTCAGAGGAAGAGGCAAAATTATGACAACCGCCGAGTTCCGTTCAACACCAAGAAGAAGGCAAACATGGACAGTTCCAGCAACTTGAATCAGGAAGGTGGTACGAAGCCGACGTGTGCGAGTTGTGGGAGGCCACATTTTGGGGTCTGTCATTGGGCAATAGGGGCTTGCTACGAGTGTGGTAAGATAGGCCATCGTGTGAGGGACTGCCCGAAGACAAAGGCTGACGATGGAAACAGGAATAGAAGCATCTCGGGCTCCGCACAGAAGAACAACGTCGGAAGGAAACAGACGAGGCATGGCAGAGTTTTTGCATTAATACCAGGAGACACCCAGAGTGCCGAGGCAATAGTATCAGGTACCGTTCTAATTTGTTCTCAAGATGCATACATATTGATTGATTCCGGTTCTACACATTCATTTGTATCTGTTATATTTGCCAAGAAGTTGAATAGGGAACTAGAACCCCTAGATTATGTGTTGTCTGTGTCGACTCCATCTGGGAAAGAAATGACTGTTGCATCCGTTTATAGAGCGTGTGTTGTTGTAATTGGGGATGTAGAAGTATTAGTTGATTTGATGCCGTTGAGCATAGCCCACTTTAATGTCATTTTGGGAATGGATTGGTTAGTAGCAAACCGTGCATCCATTAATTGTGTCTCTAAGAGTGTCACATTGAAACCTCCAAATCAAGCTGAGATTACATTTCAGGGTAAGGGAGTAATATCCCCACCTTACTTGATCTCATCCATGAAAGCCTTTAAACTGATCCAAAAGGGGTGTCAAGGTTATCTGTGTAGTATACTTAGTGATTTGAATGGAAGTGTTGAGCTAGCCGACATACCAGTTGTTAAGGAATTCCCCGACGTGACATCCCAGTTGTTAAGGAATTCCCCGACGTCTTTCCGAATGACTTGCCTGGCCACTTGGTCGATAGAGGAATAGAGTTTACTGTTGATGTTATGTCGGGAACCCAGCCGATCTTTAAAATACCCTATAGAATGGCCCCAGCCGAACTTGGAGAATTGAAACTTCAATTACAAGACTTATTGGACAAGGGATTTATTAGGCCGAGTACTTCACCGTGGGGAGCACCAGTTCTGTTTGTTAAGAAAAAGGATGGTACACTTCGCCTTTGTATCGACTACCGGGAACTGAACAAGGTAACCATTAAGAACAAGTATCCATTGCCGAGGATCGATGATTTGCTTGATCAACTACAAGGGGCATGAGTCTTTTCTAAGATTGACCTCAGGTCGGGCTACCATCAGTTGAAGGTGAAAGCCGAGGATGTTGAGAAGACTACTTTTCGGACAAGGTATGGCCACTACGAATTTTTGGTGACGCCTTTCGGGGTGACCAACGCTCCTGCAGCATTCATGGACTTGATGAACAGGGTCTTCAAGCCGTATCTAGACGAGTTCGTGGTTATTTTCATCGACGACATACTGATCTATTCTAAGAATAGTGATGAGCATGAGAGGCACTTGAGATTGGCCTTACAGGTTTTGAGGGACAGAAAGTTATACACCAAGTATAGTAAGTGTGAGTTTTGGCTTTCTAGCATCTCATTTTTGGGTCATGTGATTAACGAAGAAGGAATCTCTGGTGATCCGAGTAAAATTGAAGCTATAGTGAACTGGCCGACGCTGACCAACGTGTCCGAGGTTCGTAGTTTTCTGGGTTTGGCCGGCTATTACAGGAAGTTTGTGAAGGATTTCTCAAGGATTGTAGTACCACTGACACAACTAACTCAGAAAGGAGTGGCGTATGAATGGACTGAGGATAGGGAATTCACTTTTTGAGAGTTAAAGACGAGATTGGTTACAGCACCGATATTGGTTCTACCGTCAGACAAGAAGGAATTCCAGATTTATAGTGATGCTTCACATAAGGGATTGGGGTGTGTGTTAATGCAAGGAGGTAAAGTCATAGCATACGCATCTCGTCAGTTGAAGCCCAATGAAAAGAATTATCCTACCCATGATTTGGAACTGGCAGCCGTGTTTTTTGCTTTGAAGATATGGCATCATTACTTGTATGGAACTTCTTGCCAAGTTTTCACGGACCACAAGAGTCTTAAGTACTTATTCACTCAAAAAGAATTGAATATGAGACAGAGAAGATGGCTCGAACTATTGAAGGACTACGACATGCAGATTCAGTATCATCCGGGTAAGGCAAACTCCGTAGCCGACGCGTTGAGCAGGAAGTCAGTTGAAGGCTTGGCGTGTCTGGCAATGATTTCGATGGAACCGACCATTATCGAGGAAGTGAAGACCAGGTAGATGGAGGATAAGTTCCTCAAGAAGGTAATTGATGAGTTCGTCACCAAGCCGAGGCCAGGATACACCATAGAAAATCAGGTGCTTAAGTTTGAAGGAAGATTGTGGATGGCCAATGTCCCAGAGTTGAAAAGAAAGATTTTGCAGGAAGCCCATAGCTCTAAGTTTACTGTTCATCCAGGAAGTACCAAGATGTACCAAGATGTGAAGCAGACTTTTTGGTGGCCAAATATGAAAAGAGAGATAGCCGAGTTTGTATTTCAGTGTCTATGTTGTCAACAAGTGAAAGCAGAGCACCAGAGACCAGCAGGACTTCTACAACCCTTGTCAATTCCTGAGTGGAAGTGGGAACACATCTCCATGGATTTTGTGACTGGTTTGCCGAAGACGCAAAGAGGTATGAACTCAATTTGGGTTATCGTTGACAGATTTACTAAGTCAGCACACTTTTTGCCCGTCAAGACTACGTTCAATGCCGACCGGCTTGCTGAATTGTATATGAGTGAGATCATTAGACTTCATGGTGTGTCGATGTCCATCGTGTCAGACCGAGATCCGAAGTTCGTTTCTAGCTTTTGGCAGAGTCTGCAAAGAGCCTTGGGGACCGAGTTGAGGTTTAGCACAGCTTTTCACCCCTAGACCGACGGGCAAACGGAAAGAACAATTCAGACACTCGAAGATATGCTCAGGTTGTGTGTATTGGATTTCAAGGGAAGTTGGGAATTGCATTTGCCATTAGTAGAATTCGCATACAACAACAGCTAGCAAACCAGCATTGGCATGGTGCCGTATGAGGCTTTGTATGGAAGGGAGTGCAGATCGCCGATATGTTGGACCGAGGTAGGAGACAAAGCTTTGATTGGCCCCGAGTTAGTTCAACTAACAACTGAAAAGATTAAGCTCATTCAACAGAGGATTAAAACCGCACAGAGTTAACAGAAGAGTTATGCCGACCAGAGGAGGAGGGAGTTAGAATTTGAAGTTGGAGACCATGTATTTTTGAAGATCTCGCCGATGACCGGAGTTTCGAGATTTGGGAAGAAGGGTAAATTAGCACCCCGATATATTGGGCCATTTGAAATTCTTGAGAGAGTTAACACCGTTGCCTACAGACTAGCTCTACCGCCAGAATTAAGCCAAGTCCACAACGTGTTTCATGTTTCGATGTTGAGGAAGTACATCCGAGACCCATTACATGTAATTGATTATTCCAGGGTTGTAGTTAATAAAGATCTAGGCTACGAGGAGAAGCCGATGAGGATTATTGACAAACAAATGAGACAGCTGAGAAACAAGTCGATATCAATGGTAAAGATTGAATGGGAGGAGCATTATGGCAAGGAGGCTACGTGGGAAAAGGAAGAGGAAATGAAAATCCGTTATCCGGAGTTGTTCGTAAAGCAAGGTAATTTAAGTTTGGGGACCAAACTTCTCTAAGGAGAGTAGACTGTAGCGACCCTCATCCCCGCCTTTGCCTTGTGCATGAGCATCTGTATAATCTTGTTTTCTCTAAGCTTGCATTAGTGAATTTTGACTTGTTTTACCTAGAGTGAGATTTTTGACTTGGTTTGTAATTATGTGGAATTTGCCTGCTAGTCTTGTTCCTTCCTGGTGAGTGTAGCCGAGGTCACCTTGAGCCTAGAACAATCTTGGAACCACTTTGGTTGACCGTTACCTTCGTCCTCGCAAATTGGCCGAGATGTCACTATCTAGGCCGAGGTGTATCACCGAGGCCAAGATGTGTATCATCTAGCCGAGATGTTATCACCTAGGCGTCCGAGATCCTTAATCCTTGCACCTAGTGATCTTGTTCTGGGACTGGAATGACCTAGGCCGAGGTGTGGCACAGCTTGGCCAAGTGTTGTCCTTCCTAGCCGAGATTGTTGATATCTTACCCCCCAGAGCCGATGTTTTCACCCGATGTCAGTATCTTGCCAGAGTGCCCATGCCGCTTTACTTGTTGAACACCCTTTCGCCATGCTCTTGTCTGGTCTGTCAGCCACCTTTTTTAGGAAACCCAACCGGTTGCTGCCACGTGTCCCAGCAGAAGGTTAAGCCTAGAACCAGACGGGAGAACCTATCAATTTGTATCATATTCTTGTCTTTTAGAGAGAGAAGCTCTAGGAGAAAGGAGAAGTTTTAGAGTGAGAGAGTTGATCTCGAGCTTGATTCCTAGAAGATCGAACCGTTAGATCCGAGTTTTGAGGTTAGAATCTTGATCTACTCTTGTCGTTCTTGTTGATCATCTAGCTGCATTACATGATCGAGCATGATTTGTAAGCCATGCATTGATTTAAAGTTTGGTTTTAGAAAGAGAAAGTGGTATTCATACGTTCATGGAGAAAAAGCCTTGTTTGATCCGAAAAGTTTGCATTAAGAATCATGTTTTGTGTTTGTTTTCATAAATCTTCGAGTATGGGTGCCCAGGTCCATGTTTTTGAATTCATAGCATGAAATCTTAGATTTTGTAATAACAAGCTAAGCTCCTTGCATTAATGTTTTTCATGATCATGTCCTCCATGTTCTTCAAAAAGGGGAACCCAGATTTTTCCCGACTTCATTTCCTTGAATGTGGCCATCGGAAACACACCTCGGCAAGGAGGTGTGGGACCTCAGCCAAGACCTGGTCGGTACCCAACATGATTTCCCGAGAACATAAATAGTGTTTTGCTTTGGTTTGTCTTGGCTCACACTCGAAGATATGCTCAGGTTGTGTGTATTGGATTTCAAGGGAAGTTGGGAATTGCATTTGCCATTAGTAGAATTCGCATACAACAACAGCTACCAAACCAGCATTGGCATGGTGCCGTATGAGGCTTTGTATGGAAAGGAGTGCAGATCGCCGATATGTTGGACCGAGGTAGGAGACAAAGCTTTGATTGGCCCCGAGTTAGTTCAACTAACAACTGAAAAGATTAAGCTCATTCAACAGAGGATTAAAACCACACAGAGTTAACAGAAGAGTTATGCCGACCAGAGGAGGAGGGAGTTAGAATTTGAAGTTGGAGACCATGTATTTTTGAAGATCTCGCCGATGACCGGAGTTTCGAGATTTGGGAAGAAGGGTAAATTAGCACCCCGATATATTGGGCCATTTGAAATTCTTGAGAGGA
>NW_021028450.1:31420-46998 GCF_004153795.1 Camellia sinensis | reverse complement strand
GGGAAATTAAATAAAAAAAGGAAATTTAATAAAAAATAGAGTTGAATAAAAATAAAAATGGAAAATCGCATAAAATTAAAAATGAAGTTAAAATTCATGAGGAAACCACTATACCTTAACGATCTATGGGAAATTAAAACAATTAAAAGGAAATTGAATAAAATTGAAGCGCATAAAATTTAAAAATGGAAGGTTGCATAAAATTAAAAATTGAAAGTTGCATAAAAATTAAAAAAATGGAAGTTAAATAAAAAAAAATGGAAGTTGAATAAAAGTAAAAATTTGAAATTCATTCAAGAAACCAACTACACATTAACGATCTATTGGAAATTTAAATAAAAAAGGAAATTGAATAGAAAGGGAAATTGAAATAACCAAAAAAAATAGGAAGTTGCATTAAATAAAATGGGAGTTTTTCAAAGAAACCAGGTATAACTTAACGATTCTACTTTGGAAATATAATTAAAAAAGGAAATTGAGTAGAAAAGGAAATTGAAGCAAAAAATAAGAAGTTGAATAAAAATAAAAATGGATGTTGGCATTTTAAAATTAAAAAATTGAAGTTCATTCAATAAAACACTATACCTTAACGATCTATTTGGAAATTAAATAAAAAAAGGAAATTAACTTAGGAAAAATGAAATTGAATAAAATGGAAGTCGAATAGAATAAAAAATTGAAGTTGCATAAATTAAAAATGGAAAGTTCATTGAAAAAACCATTATACATTAACGATCTAATTTGGAAATTAAATAAAAAAGGAAATTGAATAGAAAAGAAAAATATGAATAACAACAGAAGTTGAATAAAAAACAAAAATGGAAGTTGCATAAAATTAAAAATGAAGTCTTCAAGAAACAACTATACCGTAACGATCTATTTGAAATTAAATAAATAAGAAATTCAATAGAAAAGGAAATTGAATAAAAAATGAGTTGAATGAAAATAAAAATTGCGAAGTTGCATAAAATTTAAAATGGAAGTAATCAAGAAACCAACTATACCTTAACGATCACTTTGGAAATTAAATTAAAAAGGAAATTTAATCCGAAAAGGAAGTGAATAAAAAATCGAAGTGGAATAAAAAATAAAAATGAAGTTGCATAAAATAAAAATGGAAGTTCATTCCGAGAAACCACTATATCTTAACGATCTTATTTGGAATTAATAAAAAGGAAATGAATGGAAAAGGGAAATGTTGAATAAAAAATGGCAAGTTGAATAAAAAATTAAAAATCGAAGTTGCATAAAAATTAAAAGTGGAAATTCATTCAAAAAACCACTATTACGTTAACGATTTATTTGGAAATTAAAATAAAAAAGGAAATTGGAAAGAGATGGGAAAATTGAATAAAAATGGAAGTTTGAATAAAAATGAAATGGAAGTTGCATTAAAAATTAAAAATGGAAGTTTCATTCAAGAAACACTGTTTACCTTAACGATCTATTTTGCGAAATTAAATAAAAAAATTGAAATTTAATAGAAAAGGAAATTGAATAAAAATGGAGTTGTAATAGGAATTAAAAAATGAAGTTGCATAAAATTAAAAATGAAAGTTCATTCAAGAATCCATTAACATTAACGATCTATTTGGAAAAATTAAATAAAAAAAGGAAAATAGAATAGGAGAAAGCGAAATTGAATAACAATGGAAAGTTGAATTAAAAATATTAAACGGGAAGTTTGGCATAAAAATTAAGATGAAAGTTCATTCAAGAAACAAACTATACTTAACTAGTCTATTTGGAAAATTAAAACCAAATAAGGAAATTCAACAGAAAAAGGAAAATGAATAAAAATGGAAGTCGCATAAAAACTAAAAATGGAAGTTTTCATTCAAGGAAACCACAATTTTACCCTTAACGATTCTATGGAAATTTAAATAAAAAAGAAATTGAATAGAAAGGAAAATTGAATAAAAATGAAGTTCAATTAAAAATAAGAATGAAAGTTGATAAAATTAAAAATGAAGGTTCATCAAGGAAACCACTATTATCTTAACGATCCTATGAAATTTAAATAAATAGAAATTGACTGGAAAAGGAAGTTGAATAAAAAGCAAGTTGAATTAAAAATAAAAATGAAGTTGGCATAAATTAAAAAATGGGAAGCCTTCATTTTCAAAAAAAACCACTATACCTAACGATTCATTGAAAATTGAATAAAAAAAGGAAATTGAATAGAGATGGAAATTGAATTTAAAAATGGAAGTTGAACAAAAATAGGAACTGAAAGTTGCAAAAATTAAAAGGGAAGTTCATCCAGAAACCCCCACTATACCTTAACGATCTGTTTGGAATTAAACAAAAAAGGAAATGAATAAAAAATGCAATTGAAAAAAATAAAAATCGAAGTTGCATAAAAATTAAAAATGGAAGTTCATTCAAAAAAACACTTACCTTAACGATTTATTTGGAAATTAAATAAAAATTGAAACTGAATAGAGGATGGAAATTGAATAAAAATGGTAGTTGAATAAAATAGAAATGGAAGTTAGCATAAATTAAAAATTGAAGTCATTCAAGAAACCACATACTTAACGATTCTATTGGGAAATTAATAAAAATTGAAATTTAATAGAAAGGGAAATTGAATAATATGAAGTGGAAAAAATAAAAATGGAAGTTGCATAAAAATTAAAAATGAAAGTTCATCCAAGAAACCCACTATATCATAACGGTCTATTTGCGAAATTAAATAAAAAAGAAATTGAATCGAAAAAGAAATTTGAATAAGAATGCAAGTTTGAAAAATAAAAATAAAAATGGACGTTGCATAAAATTACAAATGGAAAGTTCATTTTCAAAAAACCACTATACCTTAACGATTTATTTGGAAATTAATAAAAAAGAAATTGAATAGGAGACTGAATTGAAAAGGAAATTGAATAAAAATAGAAGTTGAATAAAAATAGAAATGGAAACTGCATAAAATTAAACATGGAAGTTCATTCAAGAAATCACTATACCTTAACGATCTATTAGGAGATTAAATAAAAAATGAAATTGAATAGAAAAGGAAATTGAATAAAAATGGAAGTGGAATAAAAATAAAAATGGAAGTTGCGTAAAATTAAAAATGGAAGTTCATTCAAGAAACCACTACACCTTAACGATCTATTTCGAAATTAAATAAAAAAGGAGATTGAATGGAGATGGAAATTGAATAAAAATAGAAGTTGAATAAAAATAGAAATGGAAACTGCATAAAATGAAACATGGAAAGTCATTCAAGAGACCACTATACCTTAACGATATATTTGGAAATTAAATAAAAAAGGAAATTGAATAGAAAAAGAAATTGAATAAAAATGGAAGTGGAATAAAAATAAAAATGGAAGTTGCAAAAAATTGAAAATGGAAGTTCATTCGAGAAACCACTACACCTTAACGATCTACTTGAAATTAAATAAAAAAAAGAAATTCAATAGAAAAAGAAATTGAAAAAATATAAATGGAAGTTGCACAAAAATAAAAAAGAAAGTTCATTCAAGAAACCACTATACCATAACGATCTATTTGGAAATTAAATAAAAAAAGGGAAATTGAATAGAAAAGGAAATTTATTTAAAATGGAAGTTGAATAAAAATAAAAATGGAGGTTGCATAAAATTAAACATGGAAGTTCATTTAAGAAACCACTATACCTTAACAATCTATTTGGAAATTAAATAAATCAAGGAAATTCAATTGACAAGGAAATTGAATAAAAATAGAAGTTGGGTAAAAATAGAAATGGAAACTGCTTAAAATTAAACATGGAAGTTCATTCAAGAAACCACTATACCATAACGATCTATTTGGAAATTAAATAAAAAAAGGAAATTCAATTGAAAAGGAAATTGAATAAAAATGGAAGTTGAATAAAAATAAAAATGGAAATTGCATAAAATTAAAAATGGAAGTTTATTCAAGTAACCACTGTATATTAACGATCTATTTGGAAATTAAATAAAAAAAAGGAAATTGAATAGAAAAGGAATTCAATAAAAATGGAAGTTGAATAAAATTAAAAATGGCAGTTCATTCAAGAAACCACTATACCTTAACGAAAATGGAAGTTCATTCAAGAAACCACAATACCTTAACGATCTATTTGGAAATGAAATAAAAAAAGGAAATTAAATAGAACGGGAAATTGATTAAAAATGGAAGTTGAATGAAAATAAAAATGGAAGTTGCATAAAATTAAAAATGGAAGTTTTTTGAAGAAACCACTATACCTTAACGATCTATTTGGAAATTAAAAAAAAGGAATTGAATAGAAATGGAAATTGAATAAAAATGAAAGTTGAATAAAAATACAAATGGAAGTTGCACAAAATTAAAAACGGAAGTTCATTCAAGAAACCACTATACCTTAACGATCTATTTGGAAATTAAATAAAAAATGAAAATGAATAGAAAAGGAAATTGAATAAATATGGAAGTTAAATAAAAACAAAAATAGAAGTTGCATAAAATTAAAAATGGAAGTTTATTCAAGAAACCACTATACCTTAACGATCTATTTGGAAATTAAATAAAAAAAGGAAATTGAACATAAATGGAAATTGAATAAAAATGGAAGTTGAATAAAAATAAAAATGGAAGTTGCCTAAAATTAAAATGGAAGTTCATTCAAGAAATCACTACACCTTAACGATCTATTTGAAATTAAATAAAAAAGGAAATTTAATAGGAAAGGAAATTGAATAAAAATGAAAGTTGGATAAAAATAGAAATGGAAGTTGCATCAAAATAAAAATGAAAGTTCATTAAAGAAACCACTATACCTTAACGATCAATTTGGAAATTAACTAAAAAAATGAAATTGAATAGAAAATGGAAGTTGAATAAAAATAAAAATGAAAGTTGCATAAAATTAAAAATGTAAGTTCATTACAGAAGTTAAATAAAAATAAAAATGGAAATTGCATAAAATTAAAAATGGAAGTTTATTCATCAAACCACTATACCTTAACGATCTATTAGGAAATTAAATAAAAAAGGAAATTCAATTGAAAAAGAAATTGAATAAAAATGAAAATTGAATAAAAATAAAAATGAAAGTTGCATAAAATTAAAAGTGGAAGTTCATTCAAAAAACCACTATACATTAACAATCTATTTGGAAATTAAATAAAATAAGGAAATTGAATGGAAAAGGAAATTAAATGAAAATGGAAGTTGAATAAAAATAAAAGTGGAAGTTGCATAAAATTAAAAATGGATGTTTATTCGTGAATCCACTGTACATTAACAATATATTTAGAAATTAAATAAAAAAAGGAATTGAATTGAAAAGCAAATTGAATAAAAATGGAAACTGAATAAAAACAAAAATAGAAGTAGCATAAAATTAAAATTGAAAGTTTATTGAACTAACCAATAAACCTTAACGATCTATTTGGAAATTAAATAAAAATGAAAATTGAATAGAAATGGAAATTGAATAGAAATGGAAGTCGAATAAAACTAAAAATGGAAGTTGCACAAAATTAAAAATGAAACTTCATTCAAGAAACCACAATAACTTAATGATCTATTTGGAAATTAAATAAAAAATGAAAATGAATAGAAAAGGAAATTGAATAAAAATGAAAAATGAATAAAAACAAAAATAGAAGTGTATAAAATTAAAATTGGAAGTCTATTCAAGAAACC
The DNA here is from genome assembly GCF_004153795.1 of Camellia sinensis. Taxonomy (NCBI): domain Eukaryota; kingdom Viridiplantae; phylum Streptophyta; class Magnoliopsida; order Ericales; family Theaceae; genus Camellia; species Camellia sinensis. The sequence goes on along the minus strand of NW_021028450.1, from coordinate 41,352 downwards.
ACTATACCTTAACGTTCTATTTGGAAATTAAATAGTCTATTCAAGAAATTACTATACCTTAACGATCTATTTGGAAATTACATAGAAAAAGGAAATTGAATAAAAACAAAATAGAAGTTGCAAAAAATTAAAAATGGAAGTCTATTCAAGAAATTACTATACCTTAAGGATCTATTTGGAAATTACATTGAAATAGGAAATTGAATATAAAAGAAAATTGAATAAAAATCGGAGTTGAATAAAAATAAAAATGGAAGTTCATTCAAGAAACAACTACACCTTAACGACCTATTTGGAAACTAAATAAAAAAGGAAATTGAATAGAAAAGGAAATTGAATAAAAATGGAAGTGGAATAAAAATAAAAATAGGAGTTGCATAAAATTAAGAATGGTAGTTCATTCAAGAAACAACTACACCTTAACGATCTATTTGGAAATTAAATAAAAAAAAAAGAAATTGAATGGAGATAGAAATTGAATGAAAATAGAAGCTGAATAAAAATAGAAATGGAAACTGCATAAAATTAAACATGGAAGTTCATTGAACAAACCACTATACCTTAACGATCTATTTGGAAATTAAATAAAAAAGGAAATTGAATAGGAAAGGAAATTGAATAAAAATGGAACCGGAATAAAAATAAAAATGGAAGTCGCAAAAAATTAAGAATGGAATTTCATTCAAGAAACCGCTACACCTTAACGATCTATTTGCAAATTAAATAAAAAAGGAAATTGAATGGAGATGGAAATTGAATAAAAATAGAAGCTCAATAAAAATAGAAATGGAAACTGCATAGAATTAAACCGGGAAGTTCATTCAAGAAACCACTATACCTTAACGATCTATTTGGAAATTAAATAAAAAAGAAAAATTGAATAGAAAAGGAAATTGAATAAAAATGGAAGTTGAATAAAAATAAAAATGGATGTTGCATAAAATTAAACATAGAAGCTCATTCAAGAAACCACTATACCTTAACGATCTATTTGGAAATGAAATAAAAAAAGGAAATTAAATCGAAAAGGAAATTGAATAAAAATAAAAATGAAAGTTGCATAAAATTAAAAATGGAAATTCATTGAAGAAACCATTATACATTAACGATCTATTTGGAAATTAAATAAAAAAAGGAAATTGAATAGCAAAGGAAATTGAATAAAAATAAAAATGGAAGTTGCACAAAAGTAAAAAAGAAAGTTTATTCAAAAAACTACTATACCTTAACGATATATTTGGAAATTAAATAAAAAAGAAAATTGAATAGAAAAGGAAATTTAATAAAAATAGAAGTTGAATATAAATAAAAATGGATGTAGCATAAAATTAAAAATGGAAGTTTATTCACGAAACCACTATACCTTAACGATCTATTTGGAAATTAAATGGAAAAGGAAATTGAATAGAGATGGAATTTAGCGATCCCAAGTTTTACCCCTTGTTGTACAGTGGTCCGGACCTGTTTCTGTGGACATTAGTAGTTGTTACTATCTTGTTTACATCCTTTCGTACTTGTTTTTGAGTTATAGGATGTGTTGAGTAGGTTTGTTACAAGATGGTTGTGTTTGGGAACAAATGGTTGATGCCCATGTTTTTGGTCTTTCGCTCGAGCGAGGAGTTTGTCGCTCGAGCGAGATCGTTGCCTTGGTCCTTCGCTCGAGCCAGGTTTTGTTCGCTCGAGCGAGAGTTGCGTTTTGTGTCTGGTGGCTCGAGCTAGGGTTTCTTCGCTCGAGCGTACGTCTGCGTCTCATTTGGACCTGAGAGCTGTGGGTTTTGGCTCGAGCGAATTTTCCTTCGCTCGAGTGAGCGAGGTGTATGTTTTCGAGTTCCTCGCTTGAGCGAGCATTCTGTCGCTCGAGCGTGCTTCTGGGTTGCAGACCTAAAGCTTCGAGTTTTTGGCTCGAGCGAGACTTTCTTCGCTCGATCGAGGGTTTCTTGTGTCTGGTCGCTCGAGCGAGCCTGCTTTATATCAGCAGACAGGAGCGACTTTAAACATCACTTTTTCATTTCCTTCTTTTTTCAAACTCTAGATCCGGGACCCTCTCTCTCTAAACTTGTCTTCTCTCTAAGGTTTGATCTCTCTAGAGTGTAAATCTACCCTAGGGCCGTTGTTAAAAAGATAGAGGGTGTTGAGAGCTTTGTTTTAATCTGAAAAAGTTGGGACATGGAGCACATTGAATTTTGGTCTTCATCTCGGTTTGAGCTCAAACTTCGAGGTAGGGATATCCTACTCCTCTTTATGCTTCGAATTTTAGCATTTTGATTTGTTGGGGGTTGTTGTGTAATTCTGAGAAAGTTTGGGGGTCTTTATGTAATTTTCATAAAAGAGGGGTCTTAACTAAATTGAACCCATGGATATTTGTAGCATTGAAAATGGAAATTGTGTTATGAAATTGGTGGAAATGGGACCTTGGGGTAAGTGTTGAGAATTATGGGAAATTGCCCTAATTGGTTAAATAAATTAATTTGTATAATTAATTTGAGAAATGAGGAATTGAATTGGAAATGTTGAAATTGGGAATGTATGGGATTAAAGGGTGTAGTTGGATCATTTATCGCTCACCTAGTTGAAATGTTGATTTATTATCCATTTGGTGCATTTATTTCCTGTTTAGAAATAACTGCTTTGGGCTATCGGTGGAGGATAGTCTTGATTGTTGTAGACAATGCATGATGATTAGGCAAACGAAAACTAATCAATGGAATGTGTCATTGAGTATGACGGTTGAATGAATACATTAACTTTATGTATTGATTGATGTATATAATAATTGTTTATATGCATTGTATTGTGTTGGAGAAGATAGGGGATGTACTCCACGGTTCAGGGGAAGATAGGGGATGGACCTCTAAACCGGATGTTGTGTGGGAGGAGATAGGGGATGGACTCCGTAGATACAGCTCATATGCTTATCTATTGATGTGTTGGTACAGCTCATATGCTTATCTTTGGAAGTGTTAGTACAGCTAATATGCTTATCTATTGTGAAATGGGGAAAATGTTTAATATGAGTTACTGTCTCATATAAGTTGCTTGGCCAGGTTCTGAGCCATGCTTATGAATTGAGAAATGAATAAGAAATGGAAAATGGAAAGTAACATGAACTTGTATGTCATGAAACTAATGTGATAAAAGTGGAAGTATTAGTGTTAGCCATCTATCAACTGCTAATCTTTTAGTTATTGATTCATAGTTGGTTTAGTGTATTTTCTCCTGGGCTGTGGCTCACCCTATATGGGAACATCATTTTCAAGTACAGGTAGCATGCCACCTCCAATGACATAGCTTAGGAGGTTAGAGGTTGATAGACTTTTTGGTGTTGTTTTCTTTTGTTGTATTACATGTAAACTCAAGCCTAGGGCTTAATGTGTATATGAGTTAGTACTCATTTCTTGTAACCAAGTGTTGGCTTGGAAAGTTGTAAGCCCATGGGGCCTTTACTTTTGTTGTCAACATGTAATATCTTTTGTAAGGAATTACTTTGATGAATAGAAGGAATTACTTTTGTTGTCAACATGTAATTTCCTTTTTTATTTAATTCCAAATAGATCGTTAAAGTGTAGTGGTTTCTTGAATGAACTTCCATTTTTAATTATATACAATTTCCATTTTTATTTTTATTCCACTTCTATTTTTATTCAGTTTCCTTTTCTATTCAATTTCCTTTTTCTATTTGTAAATTAAATAAAAAAGAAAATTGAATAGAAAAGGAAATTGAATAAAAGTGGAAGTTGAATATAAATAAAAATGGAAGTTGCATAAAATTTAAAATGGAAGTTCATTCAAAAAACCACTATACCTTAACGATTTATTTGGAAGTTAAATAAAAAAAAAAATTGAATAGACAAGGAAAATGAATAAAAGAGGAAGTTAAAATTAAACATGGAAATTCATTCAAGAAATCACTATACCTTAGCAATCTATTTGGAAATTAAATGAAAAATGAAATTGAATGGGAATGGAAATTGCATAAAAATAGAAGTTGAATAAAAATAGAAACGGAAACTGCATAAAATTAAACATGGAAGTTCATTCAAGAAACCACTGGAAATTAAATAAAAAAGGAAATTGAATAGAAAAGGAAATTGAATGAAAATGGAAGTGGAATAAAAATAAAAATGGTGGTTGCAAAAAATTAAGAATGGAAGTCCATTCAAGAAACCACTACACATTAACGATCTATTTGGAATTAAAGAAAAAATGAAATTGAATTTTATAAAAAAAGAAAATTGAAAAGAAATGGAAGTTGAATAAAAATAAAAATGGAAGTTGCATAAAATTAAACATGGAAGTTCATTATGAAAACACAATACCTTAACGATCTATTTGGAAATGAAATAAAAAAAAAGGAAATTAAATCGAAAAGGAAATTGGATAACAATGGAAGTTGAAAAAAAATAAAACTGGAAGTTGCATAAAATTAAAAATGGAAGTTTATTCAAGAAACCACTATACATTAACGATCTATTTGGAAATTAAATAAAAAAAGGAAATTGAATAGAAAATGAAATTGAATAAATATGAAAGTTGAATAAAAATAAAAATGGAAGTTGCATAAAATTAAACATGGAAGTTCATTATGAAAACACAATACCTTAACGATCTATTTGGAAATGAAATAAAAAAAAAGGAAATTAAATCGAAAAGGAAATTGGATAAAAGTGGAAGTTGAATAAAAATAAAAATGGAAGTTGCATAAAATTAAAAATGGAAGTTTATTCAAGAAACCACTATACATTAACGATCTATTCGGAAATTAAATTAAAAAAGGAAATTGAATCGAAAAAGAAATTGAATAAAAATGTAAGTTGAATAAAAATAAAAATGGAAGTTGCGTAAAATTAAAAAAGGAAGTTAATTCAAAAAACCACTATACATTAACGATCTATTTGGAAATTAAAGAAAAAAAAGGAAATGAATAGAAAAGTAAATTGAATAAAAATGGAAGTTGAATAAAAATAAAAATGGAAGTTGCATAAAATTTAAAATGGATGTTCATTCATGAAACCACGTGAATAAAAATAAAAACGGAAGTTGCATAAGATTAAAAATGGGAAGTTCATTCATGAAACCACTGTACCATAACGATCTATTTTGAAATTAAATAAAAAAAGGAAATTCAATAGAAAATGAAATTGAATAAAAATGGAAGTTGAATAAAAATAAAAATGGAAGCCGCATAAAATGAAAAGTGGAAGTTCATTCAAGAAACCATTATACATTAACGATCTATTCAGAAATTAAATTAAAAAAGGAAATTGAATAGAAAAAGAAATTGAATAAAAAGGGAAGTTGAATAAAAATAAAAATGGAAGTTGCAAAAAATTAAAAATGGAAGTTCATTAAAAAAAACCACTATACCTCAACGATCTATTTGGAAATTAAACAAAAAAAGAAAATTGAAGAAAAATGGATGTTGAATAAAAATAAAAATGGAAGTTGCATAAAATTGAAATTGGAAGTTCATTCAAGAAACTACGATACCTTAACAATCTATTTTGAAGTTAAATAAAAAAAAGAAATTGAATAGAAATGGAAATTGAATAAAAATAAAAATGGAAGCTGCATAAAATTAAAAATGGATGTTCATTCAAGAAACCACTATACCTTAACGATCTATTTGGAAATGAAAGAAAAAAAAAGGAAGTTAAATAGAAAAGGAAATTCAATAAAAATGGAAGTTGAATATAAATAAAAATGGAAGTTTATTCAAAAAACTACTATACCTTAACGATCAATTTGGAAGTTAAATAAAAAAATGATATTGAATAAAAATGGAAGTTGCATAAAATTAAAAATGAAAGTTCATTCAAAAAACCACTATACCTTAACGATCTATTTGGAAATTAAAGAAAAAAGGAAATTCAATAGAAAAAGAAATTGAATAAAAATGGAAGTTGAATAAAAATAAAAATGAAAGTTGTATAAAGTTAAAAATGAAAGTTCATTTAAGAAACCACTATACCTTAAAGATCTATTTGGAAATTAAATAAAAAAAGGAAATTGAATAGAAATGGAAATTGAATAAAAATAGAAGTTGAACAAAATTAAAACTGGATGTTGCCTAAAATTAAAAATGGAAGTTCATTCAATAAACCACTATACCTTAACTATCTATTTGGAAAGTAAATAAAAAAGGAAATGGAAAAGAAAAGGAAATTGAATAAAAATGGAAGTTGATTAAAAACAAAAATAGAAGTTGCATAAAATTAAAAATGGAAGTTTATTCAAAAAACCACTATACCTTAACGATCTATTTGGAAATTAAATAAAAAAATGAAATTGAATAAAAATGGAAGTTGCATAAAATTAAAAATGAAAGTTCATTCAAAAAACAACTATACCTTAACGATCTATTTGGAGTTCATTCAAAAAACCACTATACTTTAACGATCTATTTGAAAATTAAATAAAAAAGGAAATTGAATAGAGAAGGAAATTGAATAAAAATGGGAGTGGAATGAAACTAAAAGTGGAAGTTGCATAAAATTAAAAATTGAAGTTCATTCCAGAACCCACTATACCTTAACGATCTATTTGAAAATTAAATAAAAAAGGAAATTGAATAAAAGTGGAAGTGGAATACAAATAAAAATGGAAGTAGCATAAAATTAAAAATGGAAGTTCATTCAAGAAACCACTATACCTTAACGATCAATTTGGAAATTAAATAAAAAAAGATACAGAATAGAGATGGAAATTAAATAAAAGTGGAAGCTGAATAAAAATAGAAGCAGAACTTGCATAAAATTAAACATGGAAGTTCGTTCAAGAAACCACTATAACTAGACGATCGATTTGGAAATTAAATATAAAAGGAAATTCAATTGAAAAAGAAATTGAATAAAATTGAAAGTTGAATAAAAATGAAAATTGAAGTTGCATATAAGTAAAAATGGAAGTTCATTCAAGAAACCACTCTACATTAACGATCTATTCGGAAATTAAATAAAAAAAGCAAATTGAATAGAAAAGGAAATCGAACAAAAATGGAAGTTGAATAAAAATAAAAATGGAAGTTGCATAAAATTAAACATTGAAGTTCATTTAAGAAACCACTATAACTTAACGATCAATTTGGAAATGAAACAAAAATGGGAAATTAAATCGAGAAGGAAATTAAATAAAAATAGAAGTTGAATAAAAATAAAAAAGGAAGTTGCATAAAATTAAAAATGGAAGTTCATTCAAGAAACCACATTTCAGAAACCACTATAACTTAACGATCTATTTGGAAATGAAATAAAAATGGGAAATTAAATCAAAAAGGAAATTAAATAAAAATAGAAGTTGAATAAAAATAAAAGTGGAAGTTCATTAAAAAAACCACTATACCTTAATGATTTATTTGGAAATTAAATAAAAAAGGAAGTTGTATAGAAAAGTAAATTGAAAAAAAATGGAAGTTGAATAAAAATAAAAACGGAAGTTGCATAAAATTAAAAATGAAAGTTCATTCAATAAATCATTATACCTTAACGATCTATTTAGAAGTTAAATAAAAAAGGAAATTAAACAGAAAAGGAAATTGAATAAAAATGGAAGTTGATTAAAAATAAAATTGGAAGTTGCAAAAAAAAAAAAATGGAAGTTCATTCAAGAAACCACTATACACTTACGATCTATTTGGAAATTAAATAAAAAAAGGAAATCGAATAGAAAAGAAATTGAATAAAAATGGAAATTGAATAAAAATAAAAATGGAAGTTGCATAAAATGAAAAATGGAAGTTCATTAAAGAAACCACTATACACTTACAATCTATCCGGAAATTAAATAAAAAAAGGAAATTGAATCAAAATGGAAGTTGAATAAAAATAAAAATGGAAGTTGCATAAAATTAAAAATGGAACTTCATTCATGAAACCACTATACCTTAGCAATCTATTTGAAAAATAAACAAAAAAAAGGAAATTGAATAAAAATGGAAGTTGAATAAAAATAAAAATGAAAGTTGTAGAAAATTAAAACTGGAAGTTCATTCATGAAACCACTGTACTTTAACGTCTATTTGGAAATTAAATAAAAAACGGAAATTGGGTAAAAATGGAAATTGAATAAAAATAAAAATGGAAGTTGCATAAAATTAAACATTGAAGTTCATTTAAGAAACTACTATAACTTAACGATCTATTTGGAAATGAAATAAAAAAGGAAAATTAAATCGAAAAGGAAATTGAATAAAAATAGAAGTTGAATAAAAATAAAAATGGCAGTTGCATAAAATTAAAAATGGAAGTTCTTTCAAGAAACCACTATACATTAACAATCTATTTGGATATAAAAGAAAAAAAGGAAATTGAATAGAAAAGGAAATTGAAGAAAAATGAAAGTTGAATAAAAATAAAAATGGTAGTTGCATAAAATTAAAAATGGAAGTTCATTCAAGAAACCACTATAACTTAACGGTCTATTTGGAAATGAAATAAAAAAAGAAAATAAACAGAAAAGGAAATTGAATTAAAAATGGAAATTGAATAAAAATAAAAATGGAAGTTGCATAAAATGAAAAATGGAAGTTCATTCAAGAAACCACTATACACTTACGATCTATTTGGAAATTAAATAAAAAAAGGAAATCGAATAGAAAAGGAAATTGAATAAAAATGGAAATTGAATAAAAATAAAAATGGAAGTTGCATAAAATGAAAAATGGAAGTTCATTCAAGAAACCACTATACACTTACGATCTATTTGGAAATTAAATAAAAAAAGGAAATCGAATAGAAAAGGAAATTGAATAAAAATGGAAATTGAATAAAAATAAAAATGGAAGTTGCATGAAATGAAAAATGGAAGTTCATTCAAGAAACCACAATACACTTACGATCTATTTGGAAATTAAATAAAAAAAGGAAATCGAATTGAAAAGGAAATTGAATAAAAATGGAAATTGAATAAAAATAAAAATGGAAGTTGCATAAAATGAAAAATGGAAGTTCATTCAAGAAACCACTATACACTTACGATCTATCCGGAAATTAAATAAAAAAAGGAAATTGAATCAAAATGGAAGTTGAATAAAAATAAAAATGGAAGTTCATTCATGAAACCACTATATCTTAACGATCTATTTGAAAAATAAACAAAAAAAGGAAATTGAATAAAAATGGAAGTTGCATAAAATTAAACATTGAAGTTCATTTAAGAAACCACTATAACGTAACGATCTATATGGAAATGAAACAAAAAAGGGAAATTAAATCAAAAAGGAGATTAAATAAAAATAGAAGTTGAATAAAAATAAAAATGGAAGTTGCATAAAATTAAAAATGGAAGTTCATTCAAGAAACCACTATACATTAACAATCTATTTGGAAATTAAATAAAAAAAGGAAATTGAATAGAAAAGGAAATTGAATAAAAATGAAAGTTGAATAAAAATAAAAATGGAAGTTGCATAAAATTAAAAATGGAAGTTCATTCAAGAAACCACTATACCTTAACGATCAATTTGGAAATGAAATAAAAAAAAGAAATTAAACAGAAAGGGAAATTGAATAAAAATAAAATTGGAAGTTGCAAAAAATTAAAAATGGAAGTTCATTCAAGAAACCACAATGCGTTAACGATGTACTTTGAAATTAAATAAAAATAGGAAATTGAATAGAAAAGGAAATTGAATAAAAATAAAAACGGAAGTCGCAAAAAATTAAAAATGGAAGTTCATTCATGAAACCACAGTACCTTAACGATCTATTTGGAAATTAAATAAAAAAAGGAAATTGAATCAAAATGGAAGTTGAATAAAAATAAAAATGGAAGTTGCTTAAAATTAAAAATGGAAGTTCATTCATGAAACCACAGTACCTTAACGATCTATTTGGAAATTAAATAAAAAAAGGAAATTGAATAGAAAAGGAAATTGAAGAAAAATGAAAGTTGAATAAAAATAAAAATGGAAGTTCCATAAAATTAAAAATGGAAGT
>NW_021028450.1:19103-30269 GCF_004153795.1 Camellia sinensis | reverse complement strand
TCATTCAAGAAACACCTATACACTTACGATCTATTCCGGAAATAAATAAAAAAATGAAATTGAATCAAATGGAAGTTTGAATAAATAAAAATGGAAGTTGGCCAGCGTAGTGAGTGAGAGAGAGAGAGAGAGAGAGAGAGAAAGAGATAGAGAGTGAGAGACAGAAAAAGAGACAGAGAGAGAAGAGAGATGAACGAGAGACACAGAGAGAGATATAAAGAGAAGAGTGATGAGCGAGAGAGACATAAAGACAAGAGAGATGAACGAGAGAGACAGAGAGAAAGATAGCGAGAAGAAAGATGAGCGAGAGAGATAGAGAAAGATGAGAGAGATAGAGAGAGGAGAGATGAGCGAGAGAGATAAAGAGAAGAGAGACAGAGAGAGACGAGAGATGAGAGAGATAGAGAAAAGAGAGATGAGCGAGAGACACAGACACAGAGAGAGAAAAGAGTGATGAGTGAGAGAGAGACAGGGAGAGAAAGATAGACAGAAAAAGAGATAGAGAGAGAAAGAAAGAGAGAGATGGAAAGATAGAAAAAAAAGAGAGAAACAAGAGATGAGCGAGAGATAGACAAAAAAAGAGAGAAATAGAGCGAAAAGAGATGAGCGAGAGAGAGACACAGAAAAAGAGAGAGACAGAAGGAGAAGAGAAATGAGCAAGAGAGATAGAGAGAGATAGAAAGATAAGACAGAGAAAGAGAGAGAGAAAAAAGAAATGAGAGATAGAGATAAGAGAAATGAGCGAGAGAGACAGAGAGAGAAAACAGATGAGAGAGATAGAGAGAAGAGAGATAGGCGAGAGACATAGAGAGAAAATGAGAGAGAGAGAAACAAGCAGACATAGAAAGAGAGAGAGATAGAGATAGAGAGAAATGAATAAAAAGAGATAAAGAGAAGAGAGAGATAGAGACAGAGAGACAGGAAGATGAAAAAATGAATGAAAAGAGAAATGTTATATCAAAAGAGTAAGACGACATTGTTTTTTTTTAATTTTTTTTTTGCGACAAAAAAATACCGTTGAATTTATTCAAATCATTTTGTAACTATATATATATGAAGCTATCTCAAAACCACAATCACCAAAATCTTTTAAAAATTTACTAAATACCAAAAATACAAAAAAAAATACCATAATTCAATACATTTTTTTTTTGTATTTTTATGTATTTATTAATTTTTAAAAATATTTTTTCATAAATTTTTTATTTTTTAGATACATCTAAGTAAGGTACATCTAAAAAAAATATTTAAAATTTTAAAAATATTCACTAAAAAAAAAACACGAAAGCCACTTTTTGTGATGGCAGAAAATGCCGTCTCAAAAAAGCAGAGTATTTGCGACGGCACCATTTGCCGTCTCAAAAAAGCAGAGCATTTGCGACGGCACTATTTGCCGTCTCAAAAAATGAGAGTATTTGCGACGGCAGAAAAATTTTCTGCCGTCACAAAAAGTGACTTTTTGAGACGGCAAGTGTGCCGTCGCAAATAGTTCCGTCTCATATACCCCGTTTTCTTGTAGTGAGACAAATTAAAGAGAAATTACAAAAGCATTAGTGTAATTACTCGGGAGGATCTTGAACAAAATTTTGGCAGTAGTCGTGAAGACGTTGCAAACAGTTTTGGAGGTAAGATTCTACACTTAATAAAGTGAAGCTACAAATCTTGTTTTTTATATTTTATTTTTGGTTTTGTTTTTGGACCTTTTAAATTCTTCTTCCAAGTAGAAGCTGTATTGTTTTCTTTGTGGAAGTAAGATATGAATGTGATTCCCTTATCTAGATTCTTGCTCGTGCAGTTAGCGTATCTACAATGAAGCGCATATGTAGGAAGCATGGGATCTCCCGGTGGCCATTTTAACCAGTAACTCACTTATATTTTTATTTCTATTTGTCAATGCATTTTATTAGTCATAATTATTATGAAAAGTAATAATTTTCTCACTAGTAAGGCTATTTTTTTTTCTTCTTCTCAATGAACTTCTGTTTGGTAAACTAGGAGAGAAAAAAGGAAAGATTGATAGAAGTCATCAGTCCATCTATGCATGAGAAACATGATTCGAGGCTTCGATGCGTGCAAACACCCCTACATGCTAGATCTTCACCTCGAACAATAGCCTTACTAGGTGGAGGAGAGATGGTGCAACTTGATTCATCAAAACAACAATCATTGGTGGAATTTGATGTTACAAACAACAGTGCTCATCTTGTCAGGGCAAGTCAGAGCAGCTCTACCGTATCTCATTCAGATGAGACAAATTCAAGGGAGACATTAAAGAGAAAATGCACAACAGAGAGTGTACTTAGTTTTGAGGATCTCCAACAACATTTTGGTTGTAAACGTGATGATGCTGCCAAGGCCCTTGGTGGTAAGCTCGTACAATTAAATAAGGGCGTCTGACCTAAAGGTCCAAGCCCAGCATATCATACCCCATTTAGACCCAAAACAAATTTAATACTCCATTAAGTCCTCAAATTAACAATAAGACGAAAATACCCACAATATATCATCCAATTTACACGCGCGCAACCATCTCCCACGTCCCCATCATCTCAGTCCGATCACTACACTGTCACGTCTCCGCCGCTCGAAATCGACTCCTCAGTCCTCCATCTCTCTTCCGTTTAACTCCATCCCCTCTGAAACCCTAACCCTAACCAGAAAACGTAACCGTTCATCTTTATCACCCACAATCATCTCAGTCTGATCAGTACACTGTTACATCTCCGCCGCTCGAAATCGCATTCTCAATCCTCCATCTCTCCTCCGTTCGACTCCATTCCCTTTGAAACCCTACCCTAACCACAAAACCAAACCGTTCATCTTCAACACAACACCAAGCCATTCATATTCTCCAATCGGCGACTCTCAACAACACGAAGAACCATCACCACTCTGAAGAGATTTCATAGTTCCTGACTTCCGATTCACAAAAATGGGGAAAAAAAGTAACATCTCTCTTCACCTATTCATTATTTTTCATTCACATTTGTACATCATTCTTTCATATTTCGTATATACACATTTTACATACTTCCAAATGTATACACCCTCTTTTATATATAGTCCCCTGTTTTTCAACATTCTAAACACTGTTTTTACACATAAATCCCTGTTTTTACACATTCAACACCTTATTCTTATTCTTCTTGTTCAATATTGGCTACTCTTATTCTTATTTTTGAATTTTTAATCTTCTTGTTGTTATTGTTGCTTTTTACAAAATACAATGGGCTGTTCCTATTGTTCATACTGTTTCCTTATAAAAACTGCAACATCATAGTGTTTCATTTCATCACTATACAAGTAACATATCTAAATTTATTCAAACTGCAAATGAAACTGCAAAATTACACAGTTTAACCACTACTCAAAACAAATAGCTAACTTATTATAAAGTGCAAATCAAACTGTCAAATTATACAGTTTCGTAACTGTTACCAACAAAATACATATAATTTCATATTAAACTGCATATAAAACTTCAAAATTATACAGTTTTGTCACTATATTACTCATACCCTGCTGTCACTTTCATTTTTTCAGAAATAGTTGTTGGAAGATATTGGAAGAAATAAACCCGTATGCCCACAAATCCAATCAGGGATTTAACCATCTCCCCTTTGGAAAGTCCATCTCCTGTATCCACTAAAATGCCACCGCCATCTCCCCATCCACAAAAAACCAAACCACCACACCCAAAAACAACCAGAAAGTCCATCTCCTGTATCCACTAAAATGCCACCACCATCTCCGCATCCACAAAAAACCAAACCACCACATCCAAAAACAACCAAACCCAACAGACCCCACCAAAAAACCCACAAAACAACCACACCACCTACAAGAAAAAGCCCAAGAACTACATCACAGACCCCACCCACCCAACAAACACCAACCACACCTCCAACCACAACAAAAACAAACAAAAGAAAGCCAACAAAAAACCAAGAAGCTCCTTCAACCAAAAAAATAAAGCTCCAAGAAAGCCAATCAACTCCCAAAACAAAAATCAAGGCATCAAAAGAAAAAAAAGCAGCAGTCCCTGCAAAGAGAGTCCAACAATTTAATTATCGTTCCAACATCGGAACGGTAATCAAACTGTTGAAGGGGGTCAAATTCACAAAAGCCCAACAGACAGAGCTGCAAAAAAAACCCCTTTTTGGCCCCTTATAAATGCTCTCTCCTCAACACAACTGAAGGCCTCTTGGTGCAAATGCTACAATTCCATTGTAACAGAAATGACAATACTCTACAACAAAAGAAAAAGATCATTTGTACTTGGCAAAAAGGAAATGAAACTCAGAAGCAGTGATGTCAAGCTCATTTTTGGTGTCGACTGTGGAGAAGACAGCATCACCACCAAATCCTATGCAAGACCAAAGGATTTTGAGCTTCCATTTTACAAACGAAGATGCAAATCAGTCAAGAGATTGGATGGCAAGTCTTTGACCAAAATGTTTCAACAAACAAAAAAAGGAAAATCAACCAATGATTGTCAAGATCTTGCAAGGGTAATCACCCTTTACTTGTGCTTGAAACTTCTCATGCCCACAACAGGCCATACACTCAGTTGGAGTTTCCTCAACTATGTTGACAACCTCAACAACATCAAGAAGTACAATTGGGTTGAAGCAATAAAAGACACACTGATGAATTCAATGGCAAATGCAAACAACAACCCAAGGCATGTCACTGGATGCGTCATGTTACTCTTGGTAAACACATTACTCAACTACTTCCCACAAAAATATCAGACATCCACCTATTTCTAACTATCTAACATATTTCAACTTTTTTTTTTTTTTACAGTACTGGTACTGTGAGCACAGTAAACTCCTCCGACCATCCAACAAAGAAGGCTTCCCAAGGTTTATGAAATGGAACCTTGGAAAAATGTACTCCAGGTGGAAACACATCAGCCTTGCTCATTTTGAAAAGGTATTCAAACTCTTCTATACTATCATAGCACAAATCTATTAAACACTCCTTTCATATTCATTGTAGTACAAATCATATTATGAAACTGTGAAAATTTTCAGTTTCAAAGCACACACTTCTTTAACATCACTCATGTTATGAAACTGTAACATTTTTCAGTTTCAAAAAATATATTTCGACACTTAACCCACATTACTCACAGTACAACTCATCTTATGAAACTGACCAAATTTACAGTATTACTGATATATGCCACATTGTTCCAATGCAGGTTAACAAAAGTGCTTTAACCCCAACTGAACAAGAAATACAGTTATTGCATATCAATCAAAGCACATCAACAGACTCTTCAGCAAAGAAACAAGACCACAAAAAGGACAATAAGCAAAAAAAGAAAACAAAAGCAACAAAAAAAAGAAGACTTCTAGACAGTGATGAGGATGACTTTCTCGAAGAAGAACATCATTCAGAATCAGAATCACAATCAGAACAAGAAGAACAACAAAAAAAAGAAAAGAAAAGAAAAGAAAGCAAAAACCACAAGAAGAACCAGAAAGTGATGAACAAGAAGAAAAGAGTGATGATGAAAAAAATCAAGTGACTGATGAAGAAAAAACCGATGAAGAAGAAACTGAAGAAGAAGAAGAAACTGAAACTGAAGAAGAAACTGAAGAAGAAGAAGAAGAAAAAGAACAACAACAACAACAACAAAAAGAAGAAGAACCTGATGAACAACAAGAAAATGACAAAGCAGAAGAAAGACAATAAACAAAAGGTGATTAACAAGAAGACCTTGATGAAGAAGAAGACCAACAACAAGAACAACAAGAACAACAAACAAACCAACAAGAAGAAAGCAATGAACAAGAACTAACAAACCAACAAGAAGAACTACAAGAGAAATCTGATATATTTCATGCACAAGGTAAACTATTGTCTAATACTAAAGCATACTGCAAAATTTCATTAAACTAACCAAAACACAATCCAACATTTTTATAGGTCATGACCAACCACAAACACCAACCAAAGAGGACGGCAAGGACAAGCTCATATCAGCCATGAGAGCACAAATGCAAGAAATGGAAAAAAATTCATGGCTGAATTGCGTAAAAAAGAAGATCAATTGAAGGAAATGTCCACTAAAAAAACTGGCAGTACCCAACAAAGATCCATGGTCAAGAGAATCAAACAAAAATCAAGAAAACAAGCACATGACCCAGATTTTGAATACCAACCAATGACCAAACCCAAAGAAGATGCAAGAAACAAGACACAAACTGCTGCTGATGTACCCAAACCAACACAGGGTACCGATGAAGAAAAAGAGAAGAAGAATGACAACAAAAAAGAGGGTGCTCATGAAGCAAACCAACAGCAGAAAGAAAAGATGCAAGAACATATTGGCCAAGAGAAAGCAGTTGCTGCTGAAACAAACCCAAAAGAGCATGCCAATCAAAAGAAGACAAAACTTCAAGTATTGGAAAGTGATGATGATTTTCAGGAAGAATCAATCCCAAACAAGCCACTCGCCATTTCATGCCGCAAAACAAACAAGGTTTGGCATAGTCTATCCAAAAAAGACCAAGACCAAATTCAACTCATCAACAACACACAATCAAGTGCTTGTGCCTGGTCTGGCAGCGAAGATGAAAACTGCGTATACTTTTCAGATATATGCAGATCGACCAACAGGGAACCCTTATATGGGAATGTAGGTCTCCAACTGCACAATTTTACAGTTTCTGTACATATTCAATAACCTATTCCACAAACCTAACACATTCTCATATATAACATGTTTCAGGTCATTGATGCCTTCTCAGAAAAGCAATTGGCACTCCAACAAACCATTGAAGAATTTGAGAAAAACGATCTAGTCTTTGCAAGCAATCCATACGCAGGAAGATCTTACGTTTTCTCAACACTCATCAATGTAAGCAAAACTTAACATACCTTACAACTACAAAATTTTCTACTTTCTCAACATGTATTACTACATAGTTTTATAACATATTTCAAACATATATATAACTTACAGACTTCACTACAAAACCAAGATCAAGCACTGAGAGAAAAACTGATGGACAGCCATTTTCCAGAAGCAATGAAAAACAGATATATCTATTTCCCAATCAACCACGACAACCATTGGACAATTGTGGTCTTTGACAATGCTGATGGAATATGGAGACACTATGACTCTTTGAGACCAGCAAAAGATTGTCACAACAAGCACTTTGAAATTGCAAAGCAAATTGTAAGTTAAAATAAAATTTCATACTTAGTTCCATTCCTTTACAAACATCTCAACTCATCACTATAACTAACAAAAACACCCACTAACTATTTTGTAGCAACAACATCAACTGAGATGAAATAAAGCATTACTCAGCAAATAGGGAAACATGTTTTCATCTCAAGAGTGCGAGACAGAAATTGCATCAATTGAGGAATGCCCACAACAAACCCCACACTCGTAAGATACAAAATCCATAAACTAATCTTCCAATATGCTAATTTTTGCAGTTTCACCTAACTAATTAACTTCATCTCAAACATTGCAGGAATGATTGTGCAATTGCCGTCTGCAATGTTATCAACCAATATCTCAACTGGCAACCTGTGCAGAAAAAACTTCGTCCAACTGAGTGGGTCAAATTTCGAGCACAAATCATCAATCAATTCCTCAATGATGAGAACCGATCTTGGAAACTCGAGCACTACCAAATGTTGACAAAACATACCAAACCATAGAAACAATGAACAAACTTATTGACAATACAAATATTCAAGGGAACATATCTTTGTTACCTTTTTTTATTTTTTTTTATTTTTCTTTTTTAACATGTGACAAATACTTTATATACTTTTGGGAATGATCTTTTTTTGATTATTATGGTTATGGTGAAAATGATTGATGTTGTTGTTGCTCTTCTTCTTGTTATTATTATTGTGGTTCTTCTTCTGATTGTTTGTCTACTTGTTTGTGGTTGCATATATTTTCATACAGTAAAGGTTGTTTCTAATAATTCTTCAAACTGCAAAATTTTGCAGTTTCATCAGCTTGTTTTTAATAATTTTTAAAACTGTAAAATTATGCGGTTTCATCAGGTTGTTTCTAATAATTCTTAAAACTGCAAAATTATACAGTTTTCTCGCTATGAAATATGAACTGCATTTCCATATTATACTGTTTCAATAAGAAATTTTCAACAACCTTCTCTGCATTCCATAAAAATAAAAAACAAAACCAGATTGTTACAAAACAACTTCAATAAGTAAACAACACATCAATAAACAAAAAACAATTCAACCAACTTTATTCATTATTTCCATAATACCAAGTATCACATTTTTTATTATCATAATTCCTCAAATTCAAATACAAATCCAAAAGAATAGATTGTGACCTCAAATAGCAGCCTTGCACGTCTTCTTATTGTGATTCCCATATTTCAAGCACCTCCCACACTTGATTTGCTTCACATTCTCACCCCTAGAAGGTATCCTCTTCTTCTTGTTCCGCCCGGGCTGCTTCTTCGTTATAGGAGGTTTGATAACTGAACTACTGGCACCATCAAAGTCAAATCTCTCACTTGAAGGCACTAGATAAACAGATTCCTTGTATGATTCTCTAAAACAATCTACATGAAAAAAATGATCAATGAAACCATGCACATCTCTACCACTACTACGCAAAGCATGCACAGCATGACAACAAGGAAAACCATTCAATTGCCATTCATGGCAAGAACAAGTCTGTGAAGAATGAACCTCAAGCATAGTATCACTAGCAACAATCACATCCCAAGAATTAGCTAGCTCCAAAGAGTCCACCAATTTCTTTTCCATAACTGGACACAATTTCGTAGTCCATCTTCTAGATTCAGCTCTTCTATCCGACAATTGAGTCATGATTTGAACCCTAATCATATCAACCATACAAGTAATAGGCAACTCACGGGCCCCACCAATCCAATTATTGTAAGACTCGGCAGCATTAGATGACATCTCACCATATCGTTTCCCTCTAAAAAATGCATTGGCCCACTTATCATTTTGCAAACCATCCAACATACTATCAACTCTACCATTCCCAGCAATACGCCTCCATTTCTCCATATAATGTTGGAAAGAAGCAACCGTTGGCGCATAAGCACATTTAACTAATATTTTCATCAAACACAGCTTATAGTTATTACGAAGTCCCACCAATTTGTCAATCAAATTTCTCTTCAAATGATTCAAGCAATAAGCATAATGTGCATTGGGGAAAACCACTGAAAGAGCGTCTAGCAATCTATGTTGACAGTCCGACACTGTAACAACCCTCATACTGCTTACCGATTAATGACTGATTGATTACCGTTAAACCGAACTGATTATGACTGATAACTGAACTAATTAAAGTACTGAACTGACTGACTGAAAAAAAACTGGAATCGAATTGACTGAGTATGTGTGTTAATTTGTATTCTATCTGTTTGACTGCTTGACTATCTGTTCATATTTTATGTTTAAACTGCTAATTGAAGGCCCTATCGGCGGCCGAACTGGGAATTGATTTATGTTTCGTGGTCCTTAGAATTAATGTGATTTAATGGTATAATTATCTGAAAACTGATTAGGTATGATTAAATTAGATTAAATATTGATCAATTGCATAGTTTGATTTATCTACCATCTTGCCATTGCTAGTGGGCCTTTATTATAACATGTTAGAGCCTTTGTATGCTTGAAACAAACATCTTGCTCAGCTCATTTCTTGCTTTTGCCGCCTTATCGGCGGCCGAATTAGAAATTGATCGGTGTTTTATGATCAACATAATTTATGTAATTTTTATGGAATATTTATCTGAAAACTGATTAGGTATGATTAAATTAGATTAAAATGAGTTAATCGCATGAATTGGACTTATTTACCAAACTAGCCTTGTAGTGGGCCACTACCTCAAACCTTTTGAGGCTTATTACACTTAATGCATCTGATTAAAAATCAACATTTCATCAGCTCTTGTGTTGCCTCTAACCGACCTAGAAGAGAGTTAGAGAGAGAGAGAATTGTTCTTGTTGTTTTAGCTTGAGAATCTTGAAGAATTGAAGGAGTTTTTGTACATTTGAGCTTCCCTATCCTAAATACAAGACTAAAGGTAGCTCCATTGTCTTCTTGTTCATGTTTTGAGTTGATTCTTGCATGGTTCATGTTAATTTGTAGAGCTAAGTCATGATTTGGTTCATTAATGGTGGATTGAAGCTCAATCTTTGCATGCATGTTGCCATTCTTGAAGTTTTGAGGTTGTAGTTCATAATACCTCACATGCATGTCCATCTTTTGGTCATACTCCATGAGTTCATCCTATCTTTGAAGGTTTGAGCTCTTTTGAAACAGCATTGAAGCTTTGAAAAGGATTTAAGATCATGCATGTCATGTTTGAGGATTGTTCTTGAAAAATGGTTGGAAATTGGGTTTGAATAAAACACCCTTGGGCTTTGATTTCTCAAATTGAGCCTTGATTCATGTTATTCTATGCGTTTATAAATGTTTTCCAGAAAATGGGCCCAAGAGGATTGGTTTTGATGCTTTTGAGCTTGGTTTTGGACCTGGAGCTCGAATCTGGAATTTCCAGATTTCAGTCGTCCGCTCGAGCGGGGTTAGTGCCGCTCGAGCGGGAAAATCGAGCTTCCAGCATCTTGCACTGTTTTACAGTCCGCTCGAGCGGAGGATTGGGCGCTCGAGCGGAGTCATGTGACAAGCTCGAGCGGGTGTCGAACGGGGATTTCACCCATCCAGTACCTTTACAGTACGCTCGAGCGGGAAAGTTTGCGCTCGAGCGAGTACCTTTGTTTGCCTGTACGCTCGAGCGGGGAAACCTGCGCTCGAGCGGGACCCTGTTTCACTGAAATTTCTGAAAAATATTTTCTAAGTGTATTTTTTGCATCCTCATCCCATCCTAGGCATTCTTAGGCCTAGTTTAAGGCATCTTAATGAAGATAATGTTATAGAACCACACCAAGTCAAGATAGGGG
Source organism: Camellia sinensis (assembly GCF_004153795.1). Taxonomy (NCBI): domain Eukaryota; kingdom Viridiplantae; phylum Streptophyta; class Magnoliopsida; order Ericales; family Theaceae; genus Camellia; species Camellia sinensis. The sequence goes on along the minus strand of NW_021028450.1, from coordinate 19,301 downwards.
CTAAGCTATTAATCCCGAATGTGTAATTTAGTGTGTGTTCGTTCTGCAACTGTGTAGGGTTGTGTAGACACCCCATTTTTGACCGACCTTAAGACTCAGACGTCACTGATTGAGCGCATGGTGATGTTGCATAATGTGCTTGTTCAGAAGTTTCAGAGTTGCGGCCGTGAGCCCTGCCTCCGGACTTCCGAACCCTCT
>NW_021028450.1:0-19053 GCF_004153795.1 Camellia sinensis | reverse complement strand
AAGCAAGAAAATGGAAAAAATATCTATGGCTGGAATTGCCCCGTAAAAAAGAAGATCAATTGAAGGAAATGTCCACTCTAAAAAAACTGGCAGTTACCCAACAAAGATCCATGTCAAGAGAATCAAACCAAAAATCAAGAAAACAAGCCCACATGAGCCCAGATTTTGAATTACTCAACAATGACCAAACCCAAAGAAGATGCAAGAAACAAGACATCAAACTGCTGCCTGATGGACCCAAACCAACACAAAGAGTACCGATGAGAAAAAGTAGAAGCAAGAATGACAACAAAAAAGATGGGTGCTCAGAAGCAACCAACAGCAGAAAGAAAAGAGCAAGAAACAGTATTGGCCAAGGGAAAGCAGTTGCTGCTGAAACAACCCAAAATGAGCATGCCAATCAAAAGAAGACAAAACTTCAAGTATTGGAAAGTGATGATGATTTTCAGTGGAAGAATCAATCCAAACAACCACTGCGCCATTTCAGCCGGCAAAACAAACAAGGTTTGGCCATAGTCTATCCAAAAAAAAGACCAAACCCAAATTCAACTCACAACACACACAATCAACTGCTTGGCCTGGTCTTGCAGCCGAAGATGAAAACTGCGTATAAACTTTTCAGATAATGCAGATCGACCAACAGGGAACCTTATATGCGAATGTAGGTCTTCCAACTGCCACAATTTTACAGTTTCTGCTACATATCAATAACCTATTCCACAAACTAACACATTCTCATATATAACATGTTCAGGTCATTGATGCCTTCTCAGAAAAGCAATCTGCACTCCAACCAACCATTGAAGAATGCAGAAAAACGACTAGTCTTTGCAAGCAAATCATATGCAGAAAGAGCTTACGTTTTCTCAACACCATCAATGTAAGCACAAAACTTAACATACCTTTAAACTGCCAAAATTTTCTACTTTCTCAACATGTATTTACTACATAGTTTATAACATATTCAAAAATAAATAACTACAACTTCACTAACGAAAACCAAGATCAAGCACTGAGAGAAAAACTGATGGACAGCCTTTCCTGAAGCAATAAAAACAGATATATCCATTCCCAATCAACCACGACAACCATTGGACAGATTGTGTCTTTTGACAATGCTGATCGAATATGGAGACCTATGACTCTTTGAGACCAGCAAAAAATTGTCACAACAAGCCACTTTGAAATTGCAAAGCAAGAATTGTAAGTTAAAAATAAAATTTCATACTTAAGGCTCCATTCCTTTACAAACATCTCAACTCATCACTATAACTAACAAAAACCCCACTAAAAAAAAAAAAAAAAAAAAAAAAAAAAAAAAAAAAAAAAAAAAAAAAAAAAAATAACTATTTGTAGCAACAACATCAACTGAGATGGAATAAAGCATTACTCAGCAAACAGGGAAACATGTTATCACTCAAGAGTGCCCGAGACAGAAATTGCCATCAATTGAGGAATGCCCCAACAAACCCCACACTCGCAGATACAAAATCCATAAACTAATCTTCCAATATGCTAAATTTTACAGTTTCACCTAACTAATTACTTCATCTCAAACATGCCAGGAATTGATTGTGCCAATCGCCGTTCTGCCAATGTTATCAACCAATCTCAACTGGCACCTGTGCAGAAAAAACTTCGTCCAACTGAGTGGTCAAATTTCGAGCACAAATCGATCAACGAATTCCTCAAGATGAATATCGATCTTGGAAGCTCGAGCGACTACCAAATTGACAAAACATACCAAACTATAGAAACAATGAACAAACTTCTTGACAATACAAATATTCAAGGGAACATATCTTTGTACCTTTTTTATGTTTTTTTTATTTTGCTTTTGTAACATGTGACAAATACTTAACTTTTGGAATATCTTTTTTTAATTATTATTGGTATGAGGAAAATGATTGATGTGTTGTTGCTCTTTCTCTGATTATTATTATTGTGTTCTTCTTGCTGATTTGTTTGTCTACTTGTTTGTGGTTGCAGTATATTTTCATACAGTAAAAGGTGTTCTAATAATTCTTTCAAACTGCAAAATTTTTGCAGTTCATCAGCTTGGTTTTAATAATTTTTGAAACTGCTAAAATTTATGCCGTTCATCAGGTTGTTTCTAATTATAATTTCTTAAAATGCAAAAATTATACAGTTTTCTTCGCTATAAATATGAACTGCCATTTGCCATATTATACTGTTTCAATAAGAAATTTTCAACAACCTTCTCTGCATTCCATAAAAATAAAAAACAAAACCATGATTGTTACAAAACAACTTCAATAAGTAAAACAAACAAATCAGATAAAACAAAAAACAATTCAACCAACTTTATTCATTATTCCTAATACCAAAGTATCACATTTTTATTATCATAATTCCCAAATTGCAAATACAAATCCAAAAGAATAATTGTACCTCAAATAGCCAGCCTTGCACGTCTGCTTATTGTGATTCCCATATTTCAAGCACTCCACACTTGATTTGCTGCACATTCTCCACCACCTAGAACGGTTATCCTCTTCTTCTTGTTCCGCCGGGCTGCTTCTTCGTTATAGAGGTTTGATTAACTGACTACTGCACCATCAAAGTCAAATCTCTCACTTGAAGGCACTAAAAACAGACCTTGTATGATTCGCTAAAACGAATCTACATGAAAAAAATGATCAAGTGAAACCAAGCACATCTTCTACCACTGACTTACGCAAAGCATGCACAGCATGACAACAGAGAAAACCATTCAAATTGCCATTCATGCAAGCAACAAGGCTGTGAAGAATGAACCTCAAGCATAGTATCACGTAGCAACCAATCACATCCCGAAGATTAGTAGCTCCAAAAGAGTCCACCAATTTCTTTCCATAACTGGACACAATTTCGTAGTCCAATCTCTAGAATTCAGCTCTCTATCCGACAATTGCATCATAATTTGAACCCTAACTCATATTCAACCATGGTGACAAGTAATAGGCAACTCACGGGCCCACCAATCCAATATTGTAAGATCGGCAGCATTAGATGACATCTCACTCATATCGTTTCCCTCTAAAAATGCATTGGCCCCCACTTATCATTTTGCCATAAGACCATTCCAACATACTATCAACTCTACCATTTCCCAGCAATACGCCTCCATTTCCATATAATGTTGGAAAGAAGCAACCGTTGGCGCATAAGCACATTATATAATATTTCATCAAACACAGCTTATATTATTACGAAGCCCCACCAATTGTCAATCAATTTCTCTTCAAATGATTCAAGCAATAAGCATAATGTGCATTGGGAAAACCCACTGAAAGCAGCGTCTGAGCAATCTATGTTGACAGTCCGACACTGTAACAAGCCCTCATACGCTTACCGATTAATGACTGATTATTACCGTTTAAACCGAACTGATTATGACTGATAACTGAATCTAATTAAAGTACTGAACTGACTGACTGAAAAAAAACTGAATCGAATTGACTGAGTAGTTGTTAATTTGTATTCTATCTGTTTGACTGCTTGGACATGCTGCTTCATATTTTATGTTTAAAACTTTGCTAATGAAGGCCCTATCGGCGGCCGAACTGGGAATTGATTTATTTTCGTGGTCCTTAGGAATTAAGTGATGATGAATGGTATATATTATCTGAAAACTGATTAGGTATGATTAAATTAGACTTAAATATTGATCAATTGCATTAGATAGTTGATTTATTCTCCATCTTGCTGCTAGTGGCCTTTTTATAACAGTAGAGCCTTATTGTATGCTTGAGAACAAACATCATTGCTCAGCCTATTTTGCTTTCCGACTAGAGAGAGAGAGTTAAGAGAAAGTTAAGATTTCACCTCATTTGGCTGGTTTTGCCTTGGAGAATTGAAGAAAATTGAAGATAATTCATAATTGAGCTTCCTTGCCTTATATTCTAGACTTGGGTAAGAGAATTTAACCTTCTAGTAAGTATTTGAACTTGTTCATGCTTAGTTCTTGAGCCTCTAGTGATTTGAAGCCTTGAATTTGGTCCATGTATGTTGAATTGGACCTAGTTCATGCCCATTGCCATGGCCGTATGTTGAATTGAAGTTGTCTTCCATTAAAAATTGTACATGCCATGCCTCATAATTTTTACAAGAGACATGAAACTCATCATGTTTTGAAAATTTGGCTTGCCTTATGAGCATCCAATGAAGCTTTGATTTTGAATTGCATTTGAAATTCATGCCATATTTGCATGTCCTCCATGTTCATGAAAATGTTGAAATTGGGGTTGAATTAAACACCCTTTGCGGCTGTTGATTTCTCAAATGACGCTTGGAATCATGTTAACTATGTGTTTATGAATGTTTTCCAGAAAATTCGGCCCAAAGGAGGTCGTTTTGAGTGCATTTGAATGTGAGTTTAGCTTGGAGGTTGCAATCTGGAATTTCCAGATTCTGCCACTTCCGCTCGAGCGGGGGGAAATGCGCCTCGAGCGTGAAATCCGAGCATCGAGCATCTCTCGCGACTGTTTTACAGTCCGCTCGAGCCGGAGCATGTCTTCAACTCGAGCGCGGCGAATTCGAGCCGGAGATTTCACCAATCCAGTACTTTTACAGTACGCTCGAGCGGCTTAAAGTTGACGCTTCGAGCGTGTACCTTTGTGCATGTCCCTCGAGCGGGTACCTGCGGCTCGAGCGGACTCTGTTTTTCTGAAACTGTCTTTCCGAGTACATCTTTGCATCTCAGTTGCCCATTCTAGGCCATCTTAGGCCTAGTTTTAGACATTTCTCATTGAGCGACAGATGTAGGAACCACACCGGGCATTAGTGGATTAAGTTGTTATCTTTCCCAGACTGTATGCTTAGTGTGTGTTCAAGCCTGTGACTGTGCTAGGGGTGGCGACTGGGGAGACACGCGTCTAGGCATTACTGTAGCCCAACTCTTGAGAACAATGTGTAACAGATATGTTCACGATATCTTTTGCAATACGAACTACTGTTTTACTGATACTGGATTACTGAATGAATGCATGTCCTTTATTTCTTGAACTGTACTGTGGCATCCTTAGCACCTACTGTTTTACTGTTACTGTTACAGAGATCTCTGTTGGTTCCCTCGTGGAGCCACTACTTGTTACTGTGACTGATGGCCCATCTCATTACTGTTCGTCTTTTAAGACCTACTGTTACTGATATGCTAATGGGATGACCACATATGACTGTTTACTGTTGACTGAGCAACTGATATACTGATTGAAATGAACTGTTTCAATTACTGTAAGGACATTCATCCAAACCCCTTTACGCCTTTATGTTATTCACTGGGCGTTAGCTCCACTGCCTGCATATATATATGTAGGTGTTAGGCACACCGCGGCTAGGAGTGTCGGGGTACTCCAGTTTTGTCAAGCCAGCCTATGCTGCCTCACTGCGAGGTTCGAGCCAACTGTTAAGGTTAGGGGTGTTTTAGAGTTCCCCCTTCGTACTGTCTTTATTACTGTTCTGTTATAGACAATGTTTATCGTACTGTTACTGCAGGGATATAAGTCCCTAGTCTTGAATGATTGTAAATGTCTGCATACTGTCGTACCGTTTATGTATGAATGTATGAAAAATCGTTTTGGCATACAGACTGTCACAGCTCAATGGGAACATTATTTATTTACTGTATTTGGCTTCCGCCAGGGCCCTTGCTACTGCTGTTTTGACTTACTACTGTTCTGCAGGCCTTCGGTAATCTCGGATTACTGGCCGGTACGGTGCTAAACCATAGAGGCCGGGTTGGTCGTGAACAGAGTGGTATCAGAGCGGATTACTCAACCATCGAGTATAGTATCCGCAGACACGTGTCCAAATGAGCTATAGGTGTGCCTAGAGAAAGTGATTAGGGCCATTTTCATGAACTTGAAAAGTGTGGTGGCTATGTTATGACTGAATACATGTGCATGTGAAACTGTCTAAATATGCAACTGTTTATGCTTACAATCGCATAACTCTGTTATAACTGCTTATAGTGAAATGGACAATGCAAATGAACCTGAGTCCTCATCTACTGAGGCAAGAATGGAAAGAATGGAAAGAATGATGGAACTGATAACTGCTAGACTTAAACAACAACAGAACCAACAGCCCCCACCTCCTCCTCCTCCTCCGGTACAGCCGGAACCTAATGCGAATGTGAATGATGGGGATATTATTGCTCTCACCCATAAATTCAGCAAGATGAAACCGCCATCCTTCCAGGGAGGACTAGAACCGCTAAAGGCTGAAGCTTGGGTGCTTGAAACAGAGAAACTATTTGAAGTGTTTCCGTGTTCAGAAGCGAATAAAGTATTGTTAGCTACCTTCACTCTAGAAGAAGAAGCTAGAAGGTGGTGGATGTTGATCCGCGATGCGACTACTGTTATGACTTGGGCTCAGTTCAAGGAGTCCTTCTTTGAAAAGTACTTCCCTTAGTGTGTTAGGGACAGAAAAGTAACTGAGTTTGAACAGCTGAGACAAGGAGCAATGTCTGTGGCTGAATATGAGACGAAATTTACTGAACTTGCCAGATATGCACCACATATGGTGGATACTGAGTATAAGAAGGCCAGAAAATTTGAAGGCGGCCTTAATGTTGCAATTCTTGACCGGATAAATGTTCTGAAACTGCCGAACTATGTGAATGTTCTTGACAGAGCCTTGATGGCTGAATCAAACATTGAAGCATTAAAAACTGAAACACCAACGTCGGAATGGCGTGGTAAGAGGTAAGGTTTTAAATTCAAGAAAGGCAAGCACAACCCGGCCAACAAGAAACAAAATACGGGGTCGACAACTAGCCCCAGCCAAGGGAGTGGGTTTATACCACCCTGTTCTGAGTGTGGCAAGAAGCACAAAGGGGTCTGCTACAAGATATCAGGAGCCTGTTATAGGTGTGGCAAGGTGGGCCACATGGTTAAAGACTGTCCCTCTGCCCCACAAGCTAGTAGTAAAGCTACGCCAAGCGCAGCAGCGTCAACTGTAGCACCAAAGCGTAACCCCAGAACTACCGGGAAAGAACCCATGAGGCAGGGCCGAGTGTTCGCCCTAGTACCGAGAGATGTCCAGAATACCGAGACCGTTGTGTCAGGTATTCTCTCTATTTGTACTCAGAATGCTTATGTACTGATTGATTCGGGGTCTACGCATTCTTATGTGTCGCATGCTTTTTCGCGTAAATTGAATAGACCCTTAGAACCTATGAATTATCTGTTAGCTGTATCATCACCCGTTGGGGGATCTATGACCTGTGCATACATATACCCTGCTTGTGAAATCATTGTTGGAGATGCACATCTGTTTATCGACTTACTGCCATTGAACATTGACCATTTTGATGTAATATTGGGAATGGACTGGTTAACGAAATATCATGCCACCATAGACTGTGTAATGAAACAAGTAATTTTCCATCCACCTGGTCTACCTGAATTTGTGTTTAATGGGATTGGAGTAGTACCTCCCCCGTATCTGATTTCGTCTGTGAAAGCTGTTAAATTGATTAGAAAGGGCTGTAAGGGATATCTGTGTTCTGTACTGACTGTACCTACTGATGATAATGCTAATGTGAACTGTATTCCTATAGTCAGAGAATTCCCAGATGTTTTTCCAGATAATCTTCTAGGAGATTTGATTGACAGGGAGATTGAATTTACTGTTGATGTGGTTCCCGGAACACAGCCGGTTTCTAAAGCTCCGTACCGAATGGCTCCAACTGAATTGAAAGAACTGAACGTGCAACTGCAAGAACTGCTAGACAAAAAATTCATCAGACCCAGTACCTCACCATGGGGTGCACCGGTTTTGTTTGTAAAGAAGAAAGATGGCTCGCTGAGACTGTGTATTGACTACCGTGAATTGAACAAGGTAACTGTGAAAAATAAATACCCATTGCCACGTATTGATGACCTGTTTGATCAATTACAGGGTGCTAAAGTATTTTCGAAGATTGATCTCAGATCCGGATACCATCAGTTGAAAGTTAAATCAGATGACATTGATTAAACTGCTTTTAGAACGAGGTATGGACATTACGAATTTTTAGTTATGCCTTTTGGAGTCGCGAACGCACCAGCTGCATTTATGGACCTTATGAACAGAATCTTTAAACCGTACCTTGACAATTTTATTGTTGTATTTATTGATGACATATTGATTTACTCCAAGAATATAGAAGAACATGAACATCATCTGAGACTTGCCCTACAAACCTTAAGAGAACAGAAACTGTATGCTAAACTGTCTAAATGTGAATTTTGGCTTGACCATGTTATGTTTTTGGGGCATGTTGTTAGCAAAGATGGAATTTCTGTTGATCCGCAGAAAATTGAAGCTGTAGTGAACTGGCCTAGACCGACAAATGTGACTGAAGTCCGAAGCTTTTTGGGATTGGCTGGATATTACAGAAGATTTGTCAAAGATTTCTCCAAAATTGCCCTACCACTGACTCAGTTAACTTAAAAGGGGACATCATTTGACTGGACTGACCAAAGAGAATCAAATTCCAGGAGTTGAAAACTCGATTAGTGACTGCACCGGTTCTTACCTTACCTTCAGGTACGGATGGTTATACTGTATTTAGTGATGCTTCTCATAAGGGTTTGGGGTGTGTTTTAATGCAGAATGGGAGAGTTATTGCTTATGTTTCCCGACAGTTGAGACCACATGAAAAGAACTACCCGACCCATGATCTGGAACTTGCTGCAGTAGTATTTGCACTGAAAATCTGGCGTCACTATCTGTACGGGGTGACATGTGAAGTATATACCGACCACAAAAGTTTGAAATATTTCTTCACACAGAAAGAACTGAACATGAGACAACGGAGATGGCTAGAACTGATTAAATACTACGACCTACAGATTTTGTACCATCCGGGAAAAGCCAATACCGTTGCCGATGCATTGAGCCGAAAATCGATTGGAAACGTAGCATGTTTGCTTACCGAACAGAAAGAGCTGCTTTGTGACCTTGAAAAAGCAGAAATTGAAGTCGTTTTGCGAGAGCAAGGTGGAACCTTAGCTGCTATTTCTGCTCAACCGGCACTGATTGAAGAGATTAAAGAAAAACGGCAACTGGATGATTTCTTGAAGAAGATCATCGAAGAAAGAGAATCTAGACCGAGACCGGGATTCAAATTTGAGAACAATGTACTGAAATTTCATGAAAGACTGTGTGTACCAAATGATACTGAACTGAAAAGGAGAGTTCTGCAAGAGGGCCACAATTCGAAATTGTCTATCCACCCGGGGAATACGAAAATGTATCAAGACCTGAAACAGAATTTCTGGTGGCCAGGAATGAAGAAAGAAATCGCCGATTTTGTATCCAAATGTCTTCATTGCCAACAGGTCAAAGCTGAACATCAACGACCTGCCGGATTATTGCAACCCCTACCCATATCAGAGTGGAAATGAGAGCATATTACGATGGATTTCATCGTTGGGTTACCTCGCTCCAGAAAAGGTATGGATTCAATTTGGGTTATTGTTGATAGACTAACCAAATCTGCTCACTTCTTACCTGTCAAAACAATCTATAATGTGGACAAATTGGCCGTTGTCTATATTGATGAAATCGTGAGACTGCATGGAGTGCCTGTGTCTATTGTTTCTGACAGGGATTCGAAGTTTACATCGAGGTTTTGGCAAAGCCTACAGACTGCATTGGGTACTGAATTGAGGCTGAGTAGTACCTATCATCCTCAGACAGATGGCCAATCAGAAAGGACCATCCAAACTCTGGAGGATTTACTGAGAATGTGTGTCCTTAATTTTCAGGGAAATTGGGAAAGTCATTTGCCTTTAGCTGAATTCGCCTACAATAACAGCTACCATTCGAGTATTGGCATGGCGCCTTTCGAGGCATTGTATGGCAGAAAATGTAGATCTCCGATTTGCTGGGTAGAAGTTGGAGACGGGCCTTTGCTTGGGCCCGAGATTGTATATGAAACGACTGAGAAAGTGAAACTGATACAACAGAGACTGAAAACTGCGCAGAGCAGACAGAAGAGTTATGCTGACGTCAGAAGACGAGACAAAGAGTATGAAGTAGGTGATCACGTATTTGTGAAAGTGACACCGATGAAAGGCCAGACTCGTTTTGGAGTCAAAGGCAAGTTAGCACCAAGATACATCGGACCATATGAGATTATTGAGAAAATCAATCCGATGGCGTATCAAGTTGCGCTCCTTCCTGAAATGGAGCATATGCATAACGTCTTCCACATTTCTATATTAAGAGACTACCTCCGGGATCCCTTTCATGTAATTGAGCCTACTCGGGTAGTGTTGAGTGATGACTACACTTACGAGGAACGGCCCATACAAATTGTAAACAGACGGATCAGGAAGTTGAGAAATAAAGAGATCCCACTGGTGAAAGTCGACTGGCAGAACCATGGTGGTGTGTATGCCACTTGGGAAAGGGAAGATGACATGGCTAAAAGATATCCTGAACTGTTTCCACTGAACCCTGTTTTCTTCCAGAATGAAGGTAACTCGAGTTTAGAGGACTAAACTCTTTTTAAGGAGGGGAGATTGTAATAACCCTCATATTGCTTACCGATTAATGACTGATTGATTACTGTTAAACCGAACTGATTATGACTGATAACTGAACTAATTAAAGTACTGAACTGACTGACTGAAAAAAAAACTGGAATCGAATTGACTGAGTATGTGTGTTAATTTGTATTCTATCTGTTTGACTGCTTGACTATCTGTTCATATTTTATGTTTAAACTGCTAATTGAAAGCCCTATCGGCGGCCGAACTGGGAATTGATTTATGTTTCGTGGTCCTTAGAATTAATGTGATTTAATGGTATAATTATCTGAAAACTGATTAGGTATGATTAAATTAGATTAAATATTGATCAATTGCATAGTTTGATTTATCTACCATCTTGCCATTGCTAGTGGGCCCCTTAGTATATCATACTAGAGCCTTGCACTCATTGAAACAAACATCTTCATCAGCCATTCCCTTGTCATTGCCGACTAGAGAGAGAGAGTAAGAGGAAAAGAGTGATTCAACTTGATTCATCTTTAGAATTGCTTGGAATTTGAGGAATTGAAAGCTTAAGTGCATAATTGAACCTCTAGACTTGCATTCAAGGAACCTAGGTAAGGATTTCATCTTCTCATTCTTGTGTTTGAACTAATTCTTGCATGGTCCATGTTAAATTGTAGAGCTAAGTCATGTTTTAGTTCATGCATGTTGATATAGAGCATAATTCATGCTTGCATGTTTGAATTGTTAAGTTGAGAGTTGGTTTCATGGTAAAAGGGTGCATGCATGTCCATAACTTTGTAATGGTCCATGTTTTCAACTTGTTTTTGGATAAATTGGCTCACTAGAGCATGTTTTGAAGCTTTGAAATGATTTGAATTCATGCATGTTTGCATGTTCATCGTATTCTCGATATTGGTTTGAAATTGGGTTTGAATTAAACACCCTTGGGCTTTGGTTTCTCAAATCGAGCTTTGAACCATGTTATTCTATGTGTTTACAAGTGTTGTTCCAGAAATTAGCCCAAGAGGATCGGTTTTGATGCTTTTGAACTTGAGTTTGAGCTTGGAAGTGCAATCTGGAATTTCCAGATTTTGCACTCCCGCTCGAGCGGGTAATTAAAGTGACGCTCGAGCGTGGAATCCGAGCATCCAACATCTTGCACTGTTTTACAGTCCGCTCGAGCGGAGGATTGGGAGCTCGAGCGGAGGCATGCGTTTGAAGCTCGAGCGGGCGTCGAGCGTCCGTCGAGCGGAGATTTCACCCATCCAACACTTTTGACTGCTTTGCAGAACGCTCGAGCGGGTAATTCTACGCTCGAGCAGGTGCCTTTGTCTGCATGTCTGCTCGAGCAGAGTTACCTACGCTCGAGCGGGACTCTGTTTTCTGAAAAATCTAAAACTGCTTTTAAAAGTGCATCTTTGCATCCTCATCTCATTCTAGGCATTCTTAGACCTAGTTTAAGACATCTTGTTGAGGATATAGATGTAGAACACACCAAGGCAAATTAGGAATTAAGCTTCATTTTCATCCAACTGTGTAGCTTAGAGTGTGTTCAATCTGTTAACTGTGTAGGGTTGGCGACTGGGGAGACACGCTCTAGCACACCGTAGCCCGAACTCTGTGAGTAACAATTGTGTAAAGATATGTTCACTGATTAATCTTTTGAATACCGAACTGAACTGTTTACTGAACTGGTATTACTGAATGAATGCATGTCCTTTATTTCTGAACTGTACTGTGGCATCCTTAGCACTTACTGTTTACTGTTACTGTTACAGAGATCTCTGTCGGTTCCCTCGTGGAGCCACTACTGTTCACTGACTGATGGCCATCATTACTGTTTCGGCTTTTTAAGACCTACTGTTTACTGATATGCTAATGGGTGTACACATATGACTGTTTACTGTACTGAGCAACTGAAATACTGATTGAAATGAACTGTTTTCATTACTAAGGACATTCATTCCAAACCCCTTTACGCTTTAGTTATTCACTGGGCGTTAGCTCACTGCTCATATATATATGTAGGTGTTTAAGGCACGGACCGCGGCTAGGAGCGTCGGGGTTACTCCAGTTTTGTCAAGCCAGCCTTGTGCCTCACTGCGAGTTCCGAGCCTAACTGTTAAGGCTTAGGGGTGTTTTAGAGTTCCCCCTTCTGTACTGTCTTACTGTTCTGTATAGACTGATTGTTTATCGTACTGTTATGCAGGGATTAAGTCCCTAGTCTGATGATTGTAAATGTCGTGCATACTGTTCTGTACGTTTATGTATGAATGTATGAAAAATCTTTTTGGCATACAGACTGTCACAGCTCAATGGACATTATTTTATTTACTGTATTGGCTTCCGCCAGGCCCTGTACTCTGTTTTACTGTACTACTGTTCTGCAGCCTTCGTAATCTCGGATTACTGCCGGTTACGGTGCTAAACCCATAGGGCCGGGTTTGGGTCGTGACAGACACAAAAGTCAATCTCCGGCCTGAACCAATAGCCTTCAACAACTGACGTAAGAACCACATCCAATTATCTTGATTTTCAGCGTCAACAATGGCAAAAGCCAAAGGAAACAAACCTGCAAACAAAATCACATGAAACTGCAAAAAATTAGCAACTCACAATACAATAACACACTGACAAACTAACCAATACTAACTGCAAATAAATACATACCTTAATTACCATCCTTTGATGTTGCTGCAAGCATAGCCCCTGTAACGCCCCTTCAAAAATGTACCATCAACAAACAACAACAGACGACAAATATTGAAAGCCATACAAACATCTATGAAATGCCACAAACAACCTCCGAAAACACCCACTTTCATCCACATCTAATTCAAAACACACTTCCCAATTCGTTCTCATAGCTGTCTCTAGGTACCATCGAAGCTGGTCAAAAGAAGTTGCAAAATCACCAAACAACCCACCTCTTGCCTTATCAACTCCTAACCATGCAACCCGATAAGAAACATCTATACCATATTGCTTCTTCAATTTTTTTTTTAACTTCAATAGGACGAGTCAACGGATTATCACTAATATCATTTTGCACAATATCAGACACAAGTCTAGAACCAACCATTTTGCTACAAGATCTACGAGCAACAACCCCACAAGTATGCACATTATCCAACTTCATTATAAAAAAAACACCAGAATCCATCAACACCCTTCCATGCACAAACCATTTACAACCCGTAGACGACTTCATCATACATTCAGCGGTTACTCTTGTTGCATCATTCTTCAAATAATTCACTGCAAAACCACACTGAACCGCATACTTAGCCAATGCAATGCGGAACCCCGACACTCTACCTTCAAATTCTTGACCAACACTATGTATAATCCCCTTCCAACTAGCAGACAACAAAACTCTCTCTGGTTCTGGATAAAAACTACGCAACAAACCACCAACATCATCACAATCATTCACAAAAGAACTCTCACAAGTTACAGAATCAATCCTACAAGAATTACCATCATCAACCTCCACAACTCTCTTATCCCCCACAATAACATCAACAACATGACAACCACTACCACCTACCATTGACAGCATATTCCCCAAATCATCATCACATTCAACAATACAATTAGAATATCTAGGAACAGAGAAAAACAAACAAAAGTTACCAACACTCAACTCCTTGAACTTCGCACATATTTTCTCAACAACTTCATCATAACTACATCCGTCACTAATCTTAATAGCAGCACAACAATTACTGTATTTGCACATTAACATGAAACACCGCTCCATACTACAAAATCACAAACTAACAAACAATTGTTCACAGATTCCAAACTGCAAAATTATGCAGTTACAACATATCAATAACAACAGTACACAATTTACAATTCCAAAACTGCAAAATTATACACTTACGACATATCAATATCAAAACACCAGAATTCACAATTCCAAAATACAACTTCAAAACACATTACACTATACGACAAACAAAAATCAACAAAATCAAAATCAAACAAACAAAAATCGCCAAACACAAACCACATATCACGCAAATTTGCTTATCTATATATACATACATATATATCGACAAACACAAACCACACACACACAGACATATATATATATACATACATATGTATATCTATGTATCGACAGATACATACATACACATACATATATCTATCACCAGAGAGAGAGAAAGAGAGAGAGAGAGAGAGAGACAACGTATGCAGATATCGCCTGTACACAGAGATTCAAATCGCACAACCAGATCCACCTCACAGCACAATGAGATCGACTACACAGCACAATGAGATCGCCACAACGAAGAGAAATCGAGATCGTGGAGACGAAGATTTGATTTCCTTTTTTTAAACGGAGCAAAAATTTGATTTTTCACGTATATATAGATCTCAAAACAAAGGGTAATACAGTCATTTAAAAATACGAAAATAAAAAACGGGACCTCTGGGTATAAAACTTAAAAAACTGTGGACCTATTTGATCTATTAAAAATAAATTGGGATTAGAAGGGAAATAGATCCCCTACATAGGACTACATGGTAATTTTCTCATTAAATAACGTGTTGCTTTGAACCAATATAAAAACAGTCATCTTATTTGAAGTCTTGCTCATGCAGTTAGTGTATCCACACTAAAGCGCTCCTGCAGGCAACATGGGATCCCTTGGTGGCCTTCTCGGAAGAAAACAAAAGGTAATTGGTCTCTCCTTAAGCTAAAGCTTGTAATTAAATCTGTCCAAACTGTAGAGGAACCATTCTGTCCTCCATGTTCACGTCTAGTTGCACTGGATTCAATTATCAAAACTCATCACAGTATGAAAAATAAAAATAATAAAAAAGCTCTGTCCTCCATATTTCAACTTTTTGAATTGTTTAAGAGGAAAGAAATAGGGAGCAATGATAATTCTCCATAACTCACTTTTTGAATCTATCCGCAAGTTAAGGGATTTGGAGAGAAAGGGGATGGGAGTTAGTGATTTTACAAAAAGTGGTTTTCATTTTTACCCGTTCACATTATAGAAAAATTATTAGGTAGTCCTAGAGTACTATGTGACATTGTTCACTTGGTGTTCTCAAAGAACTGCAAAACAAATTAGTGGGTCATCCTTTATTTACCAACAGATAATTATTCTACGTTAAACTATAACCGTTTTTCATTAATTTTCTCTCCTGTTATCTTTTTCATGCAAGAGAGGGGGTGTAAAATTCTCATTTCCATACTTTTCTTTCCTAAACTATCTAAATAAGAAGAAAAGATATCTTTGTTTTTCTCTTCTCATTTATTTATCTCTTATCTAATCACTTATTTTCTTTTATCTCTCAGTTTCCAAAACGGACTGTATACTCCTTGAACCACAGGGAGAAAAGGATGTGTCACCCACCTGCAGCAAGATGCCAACTGAGGGGCAAACAGAGAGAGATAATGAAATGGTTGGACACCTTCAGGACCAAAATGAAGGCCCAAACTTGTTGAATACAGGGAATGGTTCAAACAAAGACAGCATAACAACCCTTATTTTTTAGGATTCTATCCCTGGTAATTATCCTGCCATGAATTTGTCTATTTCATCTACACACAGAGAAAGAGGAGAAGTCGGGGTTTTCTCTGAATTGACATTTCAACTGAAAGGATTGATTCCATCGAAGAGTATAACACATTATCCCACGTTAGACTATAACCATCTTTCGTTTCTTTTCTCTCCTGTTTGTCTTTTTCATCCAATAGAGGAAGATAACACTATTTTCGATACATTTCTCTCCTAAACTATGCAAATCAACAATAAAATATCATTGTTTTTCTCATCGTCTCATTTATTTCTCTCTTATCTAACCAATTCTTTTCTTTTCTCTTTCAGTTTCCGAAATGGACTGTATACTCTTTGAACCAGAGGGAGAAAAGAATGTGTCGCCCACCTGCAAGACACCAACTGTTGGGATTGTGCTAGATTTTATAGGCGGCCCAATCTTGTCAAATACGGAGAATCATTCAAACGAAGAGAGCATAACAACTCTTACTTTTCAAGATTCTGTCCCTGGTAATTATCCTGCCATGAACTTGTCTATTCATCTACTTACAAAGAGTGTAGAAGCAGGGGCTTTCTCTAAATTGACATTTCAACCAAAAGAATTGACTCCATCAGAGAGCATCCCTCATTATACTATAACCATCTTTTACTTCTTTTTCTCTTATCTTTTTTGTACAATAGAGGAGGACAACACTCTATTTTCCATACTTTTCTCTACTAAACTATCCAAATAAGAAGAAACAATATCATTGCTTTTCTGTTCTTCTCATTTATTTCTCTATTATCTAACCATTTCTTTTCTTTTCTCTTTCAGTTTTCGAAAGAGACTGTATACTCCTTGAACCACAAGGAGAAAAAAATGTGTCACCCACCCACATGACACCAACTAATGGGCAAACAGAGGTAGGGAATGGAATGGTTGGACACATTCAAGACCAAAATGGGATTGTGCCAGAATTTATAGAAGGTCCAAACTTGTCAAATACAGAGAATTGTTCAACTGAAAAGAGCTTAACAACCCCTAATTTTCAAGATTCTGTCCCCGGTAATTATCCTGCCATGGATTTTCTATTTCATCTACCTACAGTGAAAGTGGTGAAGCCGGAGGTTCAAAAGATTCTAAAAATTTCTCTGCTTCAGCAGTGGGGTTTTTGATGGGGGAATATGTCTCTGAATCTAGTTGGATAATGCATTGGCGTTCTGATCTAGCTCCAATGCAAACCATGACTACTATTTCCCACATAATGCCTCATCTCACAGAAAAGCAAGATATAGGGACTGTGACGTTTAAGGCACAATATAGAGATAAAAAAATAAAATTTCGTCTCTCTCTGCTGTCTGGAATTGTCGAATTGAAGAAAATGAATGGATTTGCAGCTTCGAGGTCCATTATGAAGATAATTATAATGAGTGGATTTTAATAGGCTGTGATACAGATGTATGGGACTGTTTTGAACTTTCGAGTTCATCGGGAAATGAAGTAGTTAGACTATTGGTTCGTGATTAGATTACCAATTCCAGGAATTTCAGTAAAACTTGCACAAGGTTGAAGAGCAAAAAATCACAGAATGCTACATTACTACAACATCTATATTTCAGAGCTTGTTTACGGTTTTGGGGAGATTTTGGCTTAGGAAAATGCTATAAGTTTTAAATTTTATATCAAATAAATGACTAAATATCTCATGTGGGTGTAAGGTCATAAAATTGCCGACCTCATCCCCACGTGAGACATTTAATTATTTGTTTAATAGAAAATTTGGCACTCTTAACATTATCCTTTGGCTTATGATTTTGTAAGTTGATTTGCTGTTTTTTTTATGTTTTAGTTGGTTTCTAGAAAACTAGTTTTTATTTATTTACTTGTTTTTTGTGTGCTTTCTTTTTGTTGGAGCTTGACTATTGTCTCTAGGCTGCGTAACATTTACTGATGCTTGTGTTCTTAGCTAGGATGCACGTTTGTTTGGTTTCAAGATTTAGGATTTATTTTTGAGAAAATAATTTTTTTTTTTGTGATTTTTTTGGTTTTATTGAATTTTTTTTTTAATTTTTAGACACATCTAACATAAATACACTTAAAAAAGTATAATATTTGTGAAAAATATCTTTAAAAAATTTGTTAAATATCAAAAATATTAAAAAGAACGAGAATTCAATACATTTGCATAAAAAAAAAGTAAAAAAAATTTGTTTAAAATTTTAAAAATATTCACTAAAAATAAAAACAAAAAAAGAAAAGAAAAACATAAAAAACAAAACTCATTTTTCAAAAAATTGAATTTAGAAAGTTAAAACCAAAAACAGTGTAGAAAGTGGTTTTGATCCAAATGCACCCAAATGAAAATCATATGGTTGGTTTGAGATTGTATTGGGATATATATGATATATATATATATATATATATGTAAGAGGTTTTGATTTATAGAAAGAATTTAGGGGCAAATTACAAGAGAAAAAAAATCCAAGTTTTGCATATTTTTCAAATTAAAATCTCAGATTTCAATTGCATCAATTTTAACTTTAAATTTTAAACTTTAAACCAATTTGAACCCTTCGTTTATATCAATTATCTACTTTCGTTAAATAAATTTAACAAGATAAATTTTCTACCATAATATATGAACATTATTTCATTGGTTTTTTTTATAATTTTTATAGGGTAACTTACATCCACACCCTTTAGGTTTATCTTTAATACAACCCCCTCCCTATAAGGTATTAGAAATTATGTTTCCCCTCCATAAGGCTATATTTACATTGGAAACCAATGGTAACCCGTGCTAAGCACGACATATAAAAAAATTAATAATATATTTTTGGGCAAATTACAAAACAATCCCTTGAGGTTTAGTAAAAATACAGATTTCCCCCTAAAGTTTGAGAAATTACATCCCGCCCCCGACGAGTTTATATTTTCATAACAAAATTACCCCTTATAAAGGTTTTTATTTTCATACAAATTCCCCTCTAATTTCTCCTAATTTGTTATGAAAATTTGACTCTAAGAGAGGGTAAATTGTAATATTCTACAAAAA
>NW_021028447.1:50393-77019 GCF_004153795.1 Camellia sinensis | reverse complement strand
CCACACTCCAACCAAATGATGGCGGATATGTGACTTTTGGTGACAATAGCAAGGGTAAAATCATTGGTGTAGGAAGTTGTGCGGGAAATCCCACATCGGTCTGTGAGGGACTACTTTCCCACCTTATAAGATGGCTGGCTCCTCTTATCTTTCATAGGCCTTTTCCCCCAGTGGGGGAGGAACAAAACCGCGCGGTCGGAATGCCAAAGCGGACAATATGTGCAAGGCACGGGGACCGGTGGCTTTATTTGGCACCGTCTGTGGGAACTCCCTCCGGGGTGATCGGAGCCAGCGGGGCTGGGGGCTAATGTGCGTGAAATCCCACATCAGTCTGTGAGGGACTACTTTCCCACTTTATAAGCAGGCTGGCTCCTCTTACCTTGCATAGGCCTTTTCCTCCAGTGGGGGAGGAAATAAAGCCACCAGTCCCCGTGCCTTGCATATATTGTCCGCTTTGGCATTCCGACTGCACGGTTTTGTTCCTCCCCCACTGGGAGAAAAGACCTATGCAAGGTAAGAGGAGCCAACCTACTTATAAGGTGGGAAAGTAGTTCTTCACAGACCGATGTGGGATTTCCCGCACATTAGCCCCCAGCCGCACTGGCTCCGGTCACCCCGGAGGGAGTTCCCACGGACGGCGCCAAATAAAGCCACTGGTCCCCATGTCTTGCACATATTGTCTGCTTTGGCATTCTGACCACACTGTTTTGTTCCTCCCCCACTGGGGGAAAAGGCTTATTCAAGGTAAGAGGAGCCAGCCTGCTTATAAGGTGGGAAAGTAGTCCCTCACAGACCGATGTGGGATTTCCCGCACAGAAGTATTGGTAAAAATCTCTCTCCTATTATTGAAAATGTTTTATTGGTTAAAGGTTTAAAACATAACTTACTTAGTATTAGTCAATTATGTGATAAAGGTTATAGAGTTATTTTTGAGAAAACTCATTGCACTATTGAAAACACCCTATAAAACAAAACTTTATTTGTAGGTTATAGACATGAGAATGAATATGTGTTTGATTTGCATTATTTGTCTTCTCATTTTATATTAAATGTTTATCTGCTATAAATGATAATGATTGGCTTTGGCATAGAAGATTAGGATATGCTCATTTTGATTTAATTTTCAAGCTTTCAAAAAATGAGTTACTCATTAGTTTACCAAAAATTATTTTTGAAAAAGACAAACTTTGTGATGCATATCAATTTGGAAAACAAACTACAATTTTTTTTTAAATCCAAAAATATCGTTTCAACTACTAAATCGCTTCAACTGTTGCATATTGATTTATTCGGACCATCTAGAACATTAAGTTTAGGAGGAAAATCGTATGCTCATATTTGTGTTGATGATTATACTAGATATACATGGGTATTATTTTTAGCACATAAAAATGAAACTTTTTATAATTTCTCAAGACTTTGTAAAAGAATTCAAAATGAAAAAAATCTTAATATTTGTAGTATTAGAAGTGATCATGGTAGAGAATTTGAAAATGATGATTTTATTATGTTTTGTGATGAGTTTAAAATTGATCATAATTTTTCTGCCCCTAGAACTCCTCAACAAAATGGAGTAGTTGAAAGAAAAAATAAAACTCCTGAAGAAATGGCCCGTACTATGCTTTGTGAAAATAATTTGCCTAAATATTTTTGGGCGGAAGCTGTTAACACTGCAAGCTATGTTGTAAATCATGACATGATTAGACCTATTCTTAAGAAAACCCCTTATGAAATTTAGAAAGGTAGAAAACCTAACATTAGTCACTTGCGTGCATTTGGTTGTAAATGCTTTGTATTGAATAATAATAAAGATAACTTAGGAAAATTTGATACTAAATTGGATGGAGTTATATTTCTTGGTTATTCAATCTCCAGTAAAGCTTATAGAGTATTCAATAAAAGAATTATACTTGTTGAAAAATCTGTGGATGCTGTTTTTGATGAATCTAACAACATTAATTCCAAGAATCTTGTAAGTAATGATATTGTAGAAAATCAACCAAGCATGGAGAGCATTTACATAAAAGAAAATGAAGGAAATCCATTATGCGAACATGAAGAAGAAATGACAATGGAGAAACTTCAAGAAATATATGCTCTTCCAGAAAGCGACTCAAATCCACCAAAAGAATGGAAGTATGCTCATGGCCACCCCAAAGACCTTATCATAGATGATGCGGCAAAAGGTATAAAAACTCGTTCCTCTGTTAGAAATGTTTGTGGTAATTTAGCGTTTGTTTCACAAATTGAACCAAAATCGCTTTTAGAAGTTCAAAATGATGAAAACTGGATTTTAGCAATGCAAGAAAAATTAAATCAATTTGAAAGGAATGAAGTTTGGTTTTTGACCCTTTGACCTAAGGATCATCCTATTATTGGTACAAAATGGGTTTTTCGAAATAAAATGGATGAATTCGGAGTTGTTACTAGAAATAAAGCTAGGTTGGTAGCCCAAGATTATAATCAATAAGAAGGCATTGATTTTGATGAAACTTTAACACCAGTTACTAGACTTGAAGCTATTAGAATCTTACTTGCTTTTGTATGTTTTAAAGATTTCAAATTGTATCAAATGGATATTAAAAGTGCTATCTTAAATGGGTACATTTCGGAGGAAGTTTATGTTGAACAACTCCCCGGGTTTTGAAAGTCATAAATACCCGGATCATATTTTCAAACTCTCAAAAGCTTTATATGGCTTGAAACAAGCTCTTAGAGCATGATATGAAATATTGAGTAATTTTCTACTTGACAAAGGCTTTTTTAGAGGAAAAATTGATACAACACTTTTTATAAAAATAAAAAAGGAATATATGCTAATTTTTCAAATTTATATTGATGATATCATTTTTGGTGCTACTAATGAAAATTTGTGCAAAGAGTTTGCTAAAAACATGTAGGGTGAGTTTGAAATGAGTATGATGAGGGAGCTAAATTATTTCATTGGTCTACAAATTAAATAAACTAATGATAGAATCCATTTAAATCAAACGAAATATATCAAAGATCTACTCAAAATGTTTGAAATGGAATCATCAAAGCCTGCAGCAACTCCAATGAGTACATCAATAAAAATTGACCAAGATGAGCAACGTAAACCTGTAGATAAAAAGAAATATCAAGGTATGATTGGTTCTTTACTCTATCTTACTGCAAGTAAGCCCGACATAATGCTTAGTGTTTGTATGTGTAACGCCCTCAAAAGTACATAACAAGATCTATAGACATAATAAAAATGTTATATTTTCATTCATCAGAGTTAATATTACAAGAGATATTACATGTATTACACTTTCACAAATGATCATCCTGAAACTGTAGCATGTAACTCTGAATGTTAACAACAAAATAAGTGCCCTATGGGCTTACATCTTTCCAAGACCTTGCTTGGTTACAACAAAAGAAGAGTCTTAGCTCTATACATATAAAGCCCTCGGCTTGAATAAACATTCAGCACAAAAACGAAATCACAAAAGTGGAGCCTTCAGCCCTTAAGCCTCCCAAGCTATGCTCTTGGAGGCGGCATGTCACTTGTACCTGAAAATGGTTTCCCAAATAGGGTGAGGCAAAGCCCAGTAGAGATATGCTAAACAATATATGAGAATTAACTAAAATATGAGCATCAGATAAATGTATAGCATTCTTAACCAATACATATTCTTTTCAACGCCATTCAACATAAATAGCCAATATCTCGATTCATTTCCATTCTTCCATTCTGAGTAAATCAATTAACCAAATTCATTATTATCAAAGCAACCAATATGAGGCTACAACTCAATGGTTCACAATTTATTACATTAATCAATCCAACACTTCTATTTCTTGCCATTTTACAAAACAACGTTCGAGGAAACCGACACCCATAAATATATAAGATTTCGGGACTTTTACCCTGAACACTCTGGCCAACTTAATTATCAATACAGTCCATCCCCTATCTCCTCCCAAACAATGTAGTACATCCCATATCTCCTCCCAAACAAAGATACATATACAATGTATTTAAACACGTTGTCATATACAATGACTAATCAAAACACATATTCAATGGTTTAATCAAACCGTCATATTCAACGACATAAATCATCCTAATTCTCATGCAGTTTCTATAACAATCATAGCTATTCTCCACCGATAGCCCAAAACAGATGTATCTAAACAGATAAATAAATCTATCAACAGATAATTTATCAAATTCCATAGGTGTGTGATTTATCAAACCAAACTACACCATTTAATCACATTTCCCCCAATTTCATAATTCCCAAACCAATTTCATTATTTACATAAATAGTTATTTCAATTCAACTTAGGGCAAAATTTTCCCTTTTTTCAAAATATCAACCCATAGGTCCAAATCTCACCACTTCAACAACAAAGAACCTCATATACAAACCCCCAAGGTTACTTTATGAATCAACATGAAAAACCCCCTGTAACGATCCCAAAATCTGTATCCAAAATTACTTTTAAGTCCTTATGGATTAAAGTATTTTAATTTAATGATATCTGTTCAAATTGGGGAATTATCTGTTAAGCCACGACTTTAAAATTGGCATTACCGACTGTAAACACCCCATTTTTGACCTTTTTAAGACTTGGACGTCATCGTTTGAACACTCGGTGATCATTCATGCTCGTGTTTGTTTTGAGTTCCCGGAGGTCTCGGCTACGCGCCTTGCATCGGGATCTCTCAACTTGTTCGTTCTGTGCTTGGTTTTGCACCAAGGACTTGTTTGTTTTGTACCTAAGGGTAGAGAGTAGCTTGTTAGCTACCCCCGATACCCACCGGCCATGGCTTGAGGCCACCGGCCGTGTATTATTTATACCGGTCATTGGTGAAATATACTATTGGCCGGTTGGCACTTGGTATGGTCGGCCGACCATCTGTTTGGCCGATGGCCTCATTTTTTGGCCGATGCCACATTTTTGCCTTTTTCAAGCATGGTGCAAGCCAGCTATGCCAGCTGGAATGCACGAACCCTTCTCCCCATGCACGGGTGTGGCTGGTTTGCACCTTTGCACCCTTTTAGTCCAATCTTCCAAGAGCTAGATTGACCCCTTTGCTCAAGCTTCTTAAGGAAGCTTGGACTCTTTATCTTGGCTTCCTCAAGAAGCTTGCACCCTTTGCTTAGCTTCCCTTAGAAGCCTTGACCCTTTAGGATAACTTCTCTTGGAAGCTTAGCCTTTTGCTTGGTCTATATAAGAGCCCCTCCTCTCTTCTTTGTTTTGGTTCAGAAAATCCAGACCTAATACATATATATATCTGATATATCACTTTCTCTCTCTATATCTCCCTCTCTCTCTTCATTTTGTGTGTGTTTTATAGCCTAAATGTGTGTTTAGTTCATAGTATTGCACTAAGACACACACTCTTACACCTTACTTCGACTTTGGGAGGCATTGAGGGTTTGTTCTTGAGGTTTTGGACTGGTTTCGATCAGAAGAAGAGGGCTGTATTTGCTGTTCTTCAAGGATTCTCCAAGGGTAACACTTTTACTTTATATTCCCCAATCTTGCACTAGTCTTTTACCTATCTTGCTTACTGTTTTAGACTTTGTGTATAGCTAAAAAAAGTCTTATATTTTCATGCTTAAGATACTTCATTAAGGTTGCTTTGGTGTTGGGAGTTGGCCTCCCCCTCTTAGGCCTTGTTTGGCCCTTTTGGTGCTCTCTTTGCTAAGCTTTGGTTACTATTGTGTGTTGACCTTCTCACTACTGAAATCCAGTGGATTTTCAGTGGTGAAGAAGGGGGTTTGAGGTCTTGCATAGGGGAGGGACACCCCTCTCCCTTTGTGTCCCATTTGTTCGTGTTTTTGGCTCATAAGGATAGTATGCATGATTAGTTGTTCTTGGCTTCATTTCAGGGGTTTTTGGGTGTTGTTGGGTCATATTATGCCTCTATTTTTGGTCGGATTGGTGGCCCCTTCCATGCATATTATACTTGCTTTGCATTCCTCCATGTTGCCTAGAAATGCACCTTGCCAATAGACCATGATGCTTGCATATATTAGCTTAACTTCATGAAGTTCTTAACACTGTTTTGCCATGCTTAAGGCCTATTTGCTACTGTTTTAGTCATATTTGCCATGTTTAGGGTAGCCTCTTTGTGTTTTGGATTGTGAGCCTTGTGTACGTGGGTCTCTAGCATGCTTAGCTTAGTTTATTCTCGTGATTTGGCATCATTGGAGATCATGTTTAAAGTCCATAATCCATGCTAGTATGCCTGCATTCACCATCTCTTTCATACTTTAAAGAGTTGTTCTCTTGTGCCTCGAAATGAGCATTGTGCATGCCCCTTGGTATGTGTCCCTTAGCTGCTATATCAGTGGGTTTTGGAGGTCCATTTTGCATGCTAAACCTCTGTTTTGTATTGAAAGATCCATGCCATGTTTGCTCGGGGTAGGTGTTGAGCAATGCTCTCGTTTGTAGTCTTGAATGCCATCTATGTTGCATCCATTCCCTAGCATGTATTGGTGTCACCTTTTGCATG
The DNA here is from genome assembly GCF_004153795.1 of Camellia sinensis. Taxonomy (NCBI): domain Eukaryota; kingdom Viridiplantae; phylum Streptophyta; class Magnoliopsida; order Ericales; family Theaceae; genus Camellia; species Camellia sinensis. The sequence goes on along the minus strand of NW_021028447.1, from coordinate 70,523 downwards.
CTTTTCGGAGTTTAATGTGAGTGTTTAAAGTCCAAGTATATTACCCTTATGTATGCCTAGAGTTGTTCCCTTTCATGTTCCAATGATAGGCCTTGGCGTGTGCATGCTTGCATGCATAATTGGTACCATTTTGGGCCCTTTTGGCCACTGTTTTGGGGCATGGTTGAGGCCTCCCATTTCAGTTTAAGACCACTTTTGTACCTAGTTGCATACTTGGCATAATGTATGTTGCATTACATTAGGAGCATGCTTGCATTATATCTTGTTTGCATGTTCGCACCTTGTTTAGTTAAGTTGCATCACATAGTCTTGTTGTGTACTTGATATGCCCACATTGCATTAGTCTAGCATGCATGGTTAGCTAATGTCTTGTTGCATTTGATTAGCTCGCTCGCATGGCATTGCATGAGTTGCACTACTTTGCATTGTACATTGCATACATGCATTGCATTGCTTGGTTTGGGGTGTCAAACCAAGCATGAGGGGAGAGGTATGTTCGTACCCAAAGTGATGAAACACGTCTCAACCCTCGGTCGCCGATGCCCTTGACCTCAATATGAAAGGGTGTTAGCATTCATTTGTGTGTTGCACGCATTTACATTAAGTTGCAAACTTGACCTCTTAGGCCATCATGCATCGAAATCAACAATTGATGGCCCACGGGTCGAGCACCACGCTCCCTTGAGCTCATTGCATGATAGGGAGTGTGGCCACGCTCACATTTGCTTGAAAATTCCATGCCATACACTACTTGCCCTCTGCTGCTGTCAACTGTAGGATTCTGTAGGAATTTCTGGCCGGCCGGCCATATACAGTGCCGACCGACCATCACGGTCCAGCCGGTGTCACAACAGTTGGCCGATAATTCATTTCTCATGGCTGGTGACCCTTTTCTTTGGCCAGTGGCATCCCAGAATACACAAGGAATGATTCAAAGCAGTTCTGGAGACTTTCATAATTTTCAGAGGGGCAGGACAGTGTAAACAGAGGCAACAATGCTATGGCAGCAAGTTTTCGAGCGAAACGAGTCAAGCATGCATCATTCACGCATCCCGAGACGGGGCTGTGGCCATCTTCTTTTTACATTTAATTTGTTAATTAATTAGAAATTCTGTAATAATTAATTTAGTATTATTGATTCGGACTATAATATTTATTCGAACCCTCCGAGCAAGGGCAGTTGTGTAATAAGTGTGCGTGAGTGTGTGCATGTCTTCCAACCCCACGTCTTTCTTCCTTTTTATTTACTAGCTTTCGATGGTTAGTCTAGGGCATGTTTTAATTAGCATACAGTATGATAGCATGTTTGCATCCATTCATTCGTTTTGCATGCACCGGGCTCGGCGCATCATTCTAACTACATTTGTACTTCAATTCCAAATTGAATACGTGTTAGTTGTAGCATCTCACATGTCATTGTAGATTAGCCGAGCCTATCTTAGTTGCATTTTGCATGTGTTGCATTAGCCATCTTAACATGAACTAGGATCATGCACATGATTACTAACTGGTTTCTGTTTTGGCTTGGAGTACTAGGTAAGCTTTTATGCTTTAGCATGCCACATGTGTGTGAATGTTGCCATGATAGCATAATTACCATGAGGCTAGCTGCTTATGTGATATAACTGCCTGAATGCCTGTGGGTGAAGGTTGGGTTATTTGAATTGGAACAATGCATCGAATGCGAGTTTTAAGCCCACTTGGAAGTGGCAAAACCATATTTTTTAAGCCCACTTGAGGATGGCAAAATTCATGTTTTAGCCTACTTGCGGGTAGCATTATCAAACCATTTTCAAACAAACAAACATGAAATGTTTTGTTCCAATTCAGACGACCCGGTCTATACTTGTTTGCTGTGCGAATAACATAGTAATTCTAGGCTAATAACCGGAATAAGAGCATATAAAGTTTTCAAAACAAGATATCATGGTTAGTAGAGGCCGATCTTTGATCGGGCGAGTGGGGTGCTCATAGTTGACCTTCCCCAATCGTACCCAAGTTCCCGAGCCAGGGCAACTTTGGTGATGACGGACATGTGGCCTTTTGCACCGAGTCAGGGTTTCCTAAATTCCCCCAAAATAAAATATTTAGGTGGCGACTCTGTATCTGGCAAAGCAGTCCATGTACTTCTTTTCTAAAAATCTGTTTTCTCAAAACGATTTGCCGGATTTGGACTCTTTGGTTCAGATTAAGAACCGTGACAATTCGAGTCCGAGCTGTAGCATGGGGCCTACGGGCGCGTCTACACCGACCCTTTACGGGTTTAGAAATCGAAATTGAGTACTCGGGTATGTTAATGGGAATTTTTAGAATTATTTGGAAAAATTAATTGGAATTCTAATTTGTCTAATTCATTAATGCACGTTTGGGTGGTTAATTTGGTACTGCAATTATAGGCCTTACAGGCTTCAGAAACCGAAACAGAGGACATATTTATGATCATTATAATTTTTGGAGACATCTGGGAAGTTTAATTGAAATTTGATTTTGTGCGATTCGTAAGGCCACGTTTGGCTCTCCCTGTTGTGTTAAATTTGTGTGTGTGGGTATATTTATATAATGGATGCCTTATGAGTTGATGGACTCATCTCTTAGAACCAAAAATATCTTGAGAAAAGGGTGAGCCACGTGAGAGAGAGAGAGAGAGATAGAGAACTCAAAGAGAAGAAGGAAGGAAGAGCTTGAGGATGAACAAGAAAGATGGGGAAATTGATGGAATTAAGGTAGACTTCGAGAGATTGGCTTTAGGTATGTGGAATCAACTTAACCCCTTAAGATTGATCTATTACTAGTTTAAATTCATGATCTAAAATGAAGAGAAACCACCTAATTGAGTTGGGGTTGAGAAATATGAGTTTAAATAAACTATTTCCATGAATTGAACCTTGATTTCCTTTAATTTGTTTGATATGGGTTCAATCTTAAGAATGATTTATAGAATAACAATATTTAAGGTGAGAATCAACCATGGGTAAGATGTATTTGCATGATTTTGAGCATATATTATGGAAGTTTGAATATATGGCAAAAATGAGACAAAGATTGATTTATTTGAGATGAGATTACACTTGGTTGATTTTAGTTTATCATGTTATTAGGCAATTTTACATGTTTTTGAGTAATTAGACTTGAAATCAAGCTTAAAAAATGGTTAGATCAAGTGTTGGAGCAAAAGCCATTTTCAGATTGTCTGATTTTGCCCAGACCGCACGAGCGGCCACGGGCACCGCACGAGCGGCCACGGGCACCGCACGAGCGAACATGAATAAAAAAAAGAGGTTTTCATTATGCTTTTGGGTGCTCGAGCGGCCGGGTTCTTCCGCTCGAGCGGAATTGGGCCGCACGAGCGGCCAACCCTGTTTCAGCTTATACCTTGTAACTTTGAACAAGCATATCCTTTGCATCCGAACTCCGTTTTGAGTAATTCTTGAGTCTAAAATCAAGCCCCGGAAGTCTAGTTTCCAATGGTGGAGGTCTCACTCCCAAATTCTAACTACATAAATAGTTATGCCCAAATTAGTGGCGACTATTCACTTTATGTTTACTGAGTTTGTACCATTTCTTCGCCTGAACCTTTCTCCTATCGATTCCTCCTATTTTATGAGGCATGGATTATAACCTATGGAGGAATAATGAGTCTAGAACCACCATAGCTATTGAGTAAGGAATAGAAAGAGATTGGTTTTATTCTCATAATCTGCTATGTGCATTATGTTTGTAGGTCAAAACAAGGACATCGTTCCACCACTATGAGAGACCTACCACTGTGAGTAATAGTAGTGTAACGTTACATTTTAATTATTTCTATGATTATGATTTATGTATTGTTGTTTATGAATGGTCTATTCTATCGATATTGTGCTTTGATTAAATTAATAGATATGTTTGAATAATGGCATTGATATGGACCAAAGGTCATTTTGTCCCTATTAATAGAAGTGGGCCCGAGGCCATTATGATGTGAATGGTTCTGTCTCTACCAATAGTACTATAGTGATACATGTGCCTTCGGGTAATAGTTATTATTAATGTTCTGTTATTCGCAAGACAACTATGTCTGTAATAAACCATGGGGAAATGTATGTGCACTATTGTGTAATGGTATTCTGATGAATCTGGAGTTATTCTGTTCTGTTTATTCGTTCCGTTTATGTTATGACATAATATGAATTGTTCAGTCTTTAAGACCTAATGATTTCTGGTATAGAACAAAGTGCTGTACGGAACTAAGTACTGCAGTGCGAGTCACCTCTAGAATCCATATGAGACACCTCTTAAGTCCATACATATGTGAACTGGGCCTATGGCCAATCTGTGACATCTGGGCCTATGGTCGTTCTGTATCTGTTGGGCCTATGGCCGTTCTGTATCTGTTGGGCCAGAGGCCGTTCTGTATCACATCTGGGCTTAAAGCCGATCTGTATCATATCTGTGGGCTTAAAGCCGTTCTATATTATATATGGGCCCGAGGTCATTCTGTATTATATGTGAACCTGAGACCGTATTGAAATATAGTTATGAATAAGACTTGTATATGGTTGGTATCTGTCTATTTATTTTATCCAAGGTTTTGCTTATTCAATTAACCTTCTTAAATTGCTATTATTCACTGAGCCTTACTCATTCTGTTTTATGTATATTTCTGTAGGTGAGCCATCGGGGATTGACACTAGAGTTGTACTGAGGTTCGCTTGTCTGCCAAGTCACCTGGGATATATCTCCACGTGGAGGCCTTAATTTATTGTTGGGAGTCTTATAAATTATTAAGTCTTATGTAAGAGTGTGTGAGATCTATATAAAATCTGTGATTGTATAGGTATATTTGGAATATATTAAATGCTTAAATCCAATTAAACCATCATGTATGCACAAGCTTAATGGATGTTGTCTTTTATTGATATTGCTTTCGCTTAAAGCCCCGTCTGTAATTATATATTATTCTAAATTCTGTTTTGAGGCCTATGTACAGGCCGGTCATGGACCAAACTTTTAGGGGCAGGTTTGGGTCGTGACACCCCCTTTAGTTTAGAACCCAAATCTTAACTTTTACCAATATCTTCCCAAATCCCACCATTTATACAAAATGACAAATATCTAGGTTAAAGCTCACATTAAATAGTAGAATATCCCTACCTCAAGCTTAGATGAGAGAGAAAAGATAAAGCTCAAAAGTCGATGGCGACGAAACCACGTTTTGCCCCGATCAAAACGAAGCCTTTGACAAGCTCTACACTTTATTTCAAAGGAGCAAGGTGAAAAGATCACTCTAGGTGAGTAGATCTAGAGATTTAAGTGAAAAAGTTTGGGTTTTAGAGAGAGAAGAGAGAGATCATGGTTTAAGAGGAAAAATGGAAGGAAAATCATGGGAGAAAAAATGGTTTGGGCCTATTTATAGAAGTGAGGAAAAGCCCTAAGGTCAAATAAAATAATAGGCCCAAAAACCCCCTTAGATAGGGCCCATTCGGACCTCAAAAATCTGAAAAAAACACGCAAGGGTCGACCATTTGGGCATGGGGGTCGACCTTTTAGGTAGAAAAGACAATCTGCACAAGCAAGGGGGGTCGACCCTTAGACAGGATATGGTCGACCCTATTTTCCAGCAACTAACACACAGACATAAGAGGGTCGACCCTCTCCAGTCTGGTGTCTACCCTATTTTCCAGCAACACTTCCAGAAACTTCACCAACAGGTAAGGGTTGAGCCTTAGGAAGGCTGGTGTCGACCCTAGAATAGAATTTTTAAGTTTTCAAGGAACTTTTGTCAAGAATAAGTGCGAACAACCAAACCCAACAAGTTTAAATCGGATTATACTCTTCCAAAACCAACGTACAACAACACCAAAGATTTCCAAAATAAAAATAAAGGATTCGAATACACTTCCCCAAAAGCTTTGAAAGAAATAAGTGCTACAGTATGTGTGCACATTTTCAATCCGCACCGAAAGAGTCACACATCACCGCAGTCAAATGTATTTTCAGATATCTTGTCGACACTCTAGATTTGGGATTATGGTTTTCTAAGGAAAGCATCTTTGAACTTTTTGGTTACTCAAATGCCGACTTTGCGGGATGTAGACTTGACCGAAAAAGAACTAGTGGTACTTGTCATTTTCTTGAACACTCACTCACTTCTTGGTTTTGCAAAAAACAAAACTCAGTGGCTTTGTCAACTGCTGAAGCAGAATACATTGTTGCCGCTGGGTGTTGTGCACAATGGCTTTGGATGAAACAACAACTTCAAGATTTTGGACTTCACTATGATCATATTCCTATAAAATGTGATAACACAAGTGTCATTAACCTTTCAAAAAATCCTATTCAGCACTCATACACTAAACACATTGAAATAAGACATCATTTTCTAAGAGATCATGTACTCAAAGGTGACATTGAACTCGAATTTGTGCCTACAAATCGTCAATTAGCTGACATATTTACCAAGCCTCTAAATGAAGAACAATTTTGTTATATTAGAACAGAACTTGGTATGATGAATACTCCAATATAATATTTATATTAAAAATAATTTTTTTTATAAATAAATAATTAAATAAAATATTTCTAATAATAATTATAAATAATAATAAAAATAAAAATAAAATAAATTATATACATATATATTCTCTCTCTCTTTCTCTCACCCACTCCGTTTCTCTCGCACCCGCACTCTCCATCACTCTCTGTTTTCTCTTTCTCTCGCTTTTCATTTCTTCCTCTCATCCTCAGCCGACTCCATCTTCATCCTCACCATCGTCTACAACCAGTCCCATCATCCACAACATCATCTATCATCCACCCAAATCCCTCACCAATTTACCGAGCTCCATCACTTCTCTACCCAAAATCTGCATCACCATCTTTACCAATTCATCAAGTTTCATCACCGATCCATCAAGTTCCGTGACTGATCCATTAAGATCCATTGTCGATCTACAAAAATTCATCATCGATCTACACGATCTTCTCTATTTCCTCCGATCATCAAGGTCATCACCGATCAACATGTTAAAATTCTTTTTGCACTGTGTTATATTTTTTTACTTGTTGTATGTGCTCCAAACTCTCACGGATTTAATAATGGTTGCTTCTACCTTGTCTGAAGAAATTGTTTTTATTTTTATTTTCTCCTTTTATGCTAGTGCACTTGGTGTAATTGTTTATGGCCGGATCTTAATGGCCCTTGGTATTATAGATTGGTAATTTATTTCTTCAAATTTATGTAATTTTTAGTGTATTAATTTAGGGGAAGATTCATATATTTTGAGATTCACAATTATTATAAACAAAAAATAATAATAAATAAATAAAAGGGGGCGTGTGTATATTCTGTGCATAATTTTAGGGGGAGTATATACATTTTTTTTTTGGCACTACTTCTTATCTGCACCACCAAATTTTTTTTTTTGAAGACAAAATGTATATAAATAAAAATAAAAATAAAAAAAATGGAGGAGAAATGCTTGTAATTTTATTTCAGAAGAAGAAAATTTTACTCGATTACATGTAAGTTTTCAGAAGGGTTCACAGATTTTTTCCGTTTCACTTCTCTCAACAATTTTTCATGAGCCTCTTTTATGCTTCTCTCTATTTTCAACTTCTGTAAGTCTCGACATTATAACCGTTGCATAATATTGCACCGTATTCTCCAACTGTGCATTTTTCCTTTTTAGCTCTTTCTTCTCCTTATACATATTAACCAATTGTTGTTTTAACAAGCACACCTCATCTCTCCATTGCTGATTTTCTTGTACTCTTGCTTGTAATCATTGCGCCATATTGCAAACTGCAGTCATTGCCTGTGTACTAAGAGTCATAGTGTTATTAATAGTATCAATATTATTTCGAATACCAATAACACTAGGACCCTCGTTTACAGGCATAACATGTGCCTACACTACTGATACCCTCTCATTTGCCTGCATTAAAGGCACTTCATGCAGGTTCGAACCATTGATGGCTAAGATAAGGAATGACATGATTACATAAGAAGGTAAACTAAATTTTCCTCTCTAACATTTGATATTTGCGTCTATTTACCTATCATCCTTGTCACTTTTTATATACTCTATCGATCAAATCTTCGATGCATATCTGCTCAAATATTTTGTTTGTCAACATTTTGTGTGCTCGAGATGCTCCAAAATCCCCACAATGATCTCGACAAGACCTATGGACCATTATTATATTTTTGGCATCTCAGATTATTTTACCAAATGTGTCTATTTCCTATCTCTATATTTTATTTTGATGATCTCAAAGGGGGAGAAAAAAATATGACTTTGAATTGCTGTGCATGCATGTGCTTTAAATATTTTATGTTGCAAAATTATCAAATAAATTGTTGATTTTTATTTTGTGTCAAATCCATACAAATATTGCCATCATAAAAAATGGGGAGATTGATAATCATATTGTTTAATTTTGATGATGTCTAAAATATTATTTGACACAAAATAATATCTGTTTAAAATATATATTGTATGGTACATTTGTTAAATATTATTTAAATGAAAATATTTTGAAAATTTTACAATTCACTTTTGAAAAAAGAAAAGAAAAGAATAGGCTGATCACTATTCATCTTTTGAAAAATTGATTGGTTGTATTATTTTGACAAATTTGGTATTGATGGGTTGTCTTCTTTTGACAAAATTGATATGAAGTGGAAGGTTATATTTAATTTAAAATCTCTACAACATATTCAGAAATTTAAAAAGGATATATATGTTCAAATCTATCATAAATATTACTTAAAGAGATTTTTTACTATGTATGTAAATATTTGTTTAACATATTATATATAATGCATATAATATAAATAGAATACATCATGTGAACAATTAGATTTTTTACACAATTAATTATATCATGTCATATATGGAGCAAATAATTTCATATCTTGCTTGTTTAAATTCAAAGTTGTAAATATTATATATATAGTCAAAGTCTTGAAAGTAATATAATATAATGTAATAATTACAGGAGAAGACTTATGTAATTTTTCATTGTAAATCTTTGAACATATTTTGCCTGCAGAATGAAAAAGGAAAAAAGTTACAAAATGCTTTGAATTTGCTTACAAAAAGAAAAAGAAAAAGTGAACAAAGAAAATTTATAGTTTGATAAAAAAAAAAGTGTCCATGTCATCCATGACGTCAGCAAAGAGCGTCTTACCTCTAACGGGTATATTTTTGTGTATAAATAGAAGTGTTGTGTGTGAAGAAAAAATAAGAACTTGAAGAGAAAAATTTCTGTGTGCTCCAAAATTCTGAGTATATTGTATTCTGCTCTTTCACTTTCAGATCTAAGTATAGCCTTTATTCTTACACTTTCATATCTACTCTTTGTGAGAGAATTATTGTAAAAGAGGGTTTAAGTACCACTTATTTTTATTCATTATTTTTGTGAGAGATTTTGTAAGAGTAAGACATTTATTGTTGAGTGAGACTCAATAAATAAGAGTAAGTCTTGTGCCAAATCCACAAGCTTGGGGGTGTATTTATTCAATTGATAGTAAAGAAATTCTCAAGGAGGTTCCTTGGGGAATGGACGTAGGCCTGGCGTGCCGAACCATTATAAATCTCAGTGTTTGATTTTCTCTCCCTATCTCTCTTACTTTTATATTGATAATTATTATTCTATTTTTTTTTATTTGTTAAAATTCTGAACATTGTATTAATTTTAATATTTTAAAATTTTTAATAACCCAATTCCCCCCCTCTTGGCTTGCCTACCTGGGATAACAAAATTAAGTCTTATACATCCACAAAAAACAAAAACAAAAAAAACACAACCTCTAAATATGACTTGACTGGGAACCTCCTCGGGAGGCACACGGGCTGGCTAACCAAAAACTGAGTCGCCAGGTCCTCAACTCTAAGCTTGGTCACGTGCCTGATTACCTACATATATAAAATAAATAGTGAGCGGGAGTCTAGTGAAAAATAACAGAGTAAAGGGTTAAATCAATGATAAGTCCGTGCATAGAACCAATTTGTATTCGTGATCTCATTCAATGCACATATATATAATTCAGGAATCATGCTTGATCATTCATGGTTCATCCGTTAGTGCTAACAGATCATATACAAAAACATCATAGATCATACTTGTCAATTCCATAGAGGAACCTCCAGCCGAGTACGGATAACTTTCCAATTCCATAAAGGAAGCTCCGGATTGGGTACGGATAACTTGTCAGTTCCATAAAGGAACCTCCAGTCGGGTACAGATAATGTGCCAATTCCATTAAGGAACCTCCGGTTTGGGTACAGATAGCATACTTGAATTATAGCATTAATGTCACACACAATATAACATACTTGAATCATAGCAATAATGTCATATATATATATATATATATATATATATATCAGAGATGAACAATCATTCATAGTGCATAAACATAGCATTCATAGAACAAATCTTATTCCATATACAGAAAATAATTTAACTTGAACATAGTTTTACTAAGTCATTACTCACAGATAACCAGTGGCTCCAAATACACGAGTAAAGTAGGCAATTTACTTAACTTGAGGCGCGTGACCTACATAACATTACCGATACATACATTGAAACACACGCTCGAATTATACGTAACTTATTTCATTTGTCCTTAGTGTCTTTCTAGCCCTTATCCTCATTATAGTGTTTTAATCTTGGCCTAGGAATGTCTAGGATGGAATGAGGATGCTAAAATGTATTTGAAAACATTTTTCAAAACTTGCTGAAAATAGAGTCCATGCTCGAGCGTGGCTTTCCTCACTCGAGTGGACATGCAAAATGTGAGAGTTTGCTCGAGTGTAACTTCATTCGCTCGAGTGGTCTGCAAACTTTGAAAAAGTACTGGTTGCTTGATTTTCACGCTCAACGGATGCTCGATCCCTGCTCGAGCGTGAGACTTAGACCTTCGCTCGAGCGTGACTTTCATCGCTTAAGCGATCTGTAAAAATATATGAACTTCTAGGAGCATGCATTTCACGCTCGAGCGGACTTCTGGTCGCTCGAGCGGAAGTGCAAGATTACAGGGTCGCTGCTCGAGCATAGGATCCAACGCTCGAGCAGAAGTGTAAAATCTGAAATTTTCAGATTGCACTCCCCAGCTCCAAGCTCGAATTCTACACCCCAAAACTCATCTTCTTGGGCCAAAATTCTGGAGGACATCTAGGAACTTGTAAAATATCATGGTTTAAAGATCATTTCATGAAATCAAGGCCCAAAAGTATGTCAAACATGCAACAATTCAACTTGAAATGTAAAAACATGGTATGAACATGACATGCATGTGTTCACTTGAGTTTATGGCTTCTAAAACATGATCAAATGTGATCCATTGATGAGAAATGTTATGAATTCTTCAACTTATTCTAGAATTACAACATGCATGGAGAAAATCTTTGAAAACAACTTCAAATGCTATAAATATGCATGCATGCATGGAATGACTTATTTTTCTTCAATTCTAGCTCAATCCTTACATGAATTCACCTAATTCACTTATTTTCATACATTATTCAACTACATTACAAGGCCAAAGACTAAAACTCTTACCTAGAGTGTAGATTGCACAAGTGAGGAAGCTTTAATTCTCAAATTCTTTGTAAATCTCCAATAATTCCTAGCAATTCTCCTCTATCCCAACTTTTGCTCTCAATTTTCTTCTATCTCTCTCTCTCTCTCTCTCTCTCTCTCTCTCTCTCTCTCTCCCACGTTTTTGCTTGTGTGTGTGTGAGCTCAAATGTATTGAAATGAAGAAAAGAAAATGATGAAATCATATAAGAATCCTTATATAGGCTCACTTAATGATAATTAATTAAGGTTAACTAAGTGGGCATTAATTTAATCTAATTTAATCGTTCTAAATCGAATTTTGATTAAACCTACCATAATGTTCTAAAAATTTCAAATAACACACAAATCAAGTCAATTTCTGAATCGGATGCCAATAAGGCCTTCAATTCGCAAGCCGAATAAAAACATAAACAGATTTTTCTATGTTAAACAGATATAAACACAAAATAATGTAATGCACATGTAATTAACTCAGGATTTCTTCTTAATTACTTATTAGGTATACTTAAACATGAATTAGCGCTAATCACGGGTCGGGGTTATTACACTCGAGTTCTTTGGATGACTGGCCGAGCGTTTGGAAAGACATTCAACTGATGACAAATGAAGCTTGGGTTAACGCCAGACATATCGTAAGACGTCCACACAAAGACCTTAATATTGGAGACCAGAAAGTTGACGTAGTCCAACTGCTCGGTGTTGGACAATGACGAGCCCAAGAGAAAGAATTTGCTTGGATCATTCTCATCAACCCGAACCTCTACCAAGTCTTCAATTGACGTTTCTTCGATTTTTCTTTCCACGTCTTCCAAGACCTCCTTGCCTTCTGGTCCTTCTATCATCTGTACGAAACCTTTTGCCACTCAGCTGCCATGGTCTTCGACAAAACATTGCTTGGACATCACCTGGTCCCCCCAAACTTCTTTTATCTGCCCGATTTGATTAGGGAAGCGCATGACCTGGTGATAGGTGGACGTCATCGCTTGCATAGCGTACAACCAACCCTTTCCCAAGATTAGATTGTAGGTCGACGGGACTTTCAATACCCAAAATTTCACCTATTTTGTGATTAACCCAGCCTTGACCGGTAGAATGATCTTTCGAATTGGCCATTCTGGTTGTGAGTTGAACTGACTGTAGACCACCCTGAGAACTCTACGGCTTCGTGCGGCGAGGGCGCGAAATCCGTTTTGTTCTTTAGGCTACAAAGCATACAAAATCAGAACTTTTTTTAGTTTAGAGTTAAGCTTAAAACAATATGCAAGAAGGTCTAAAATCTTAAGCAAGAATGAGGGTTTAAGGAGTTAAAGGCTCACCCTTGAAGACTACCTTCAAAACTGCAACTCCAACAAGTTTTTCAAGCTCAAACCAATCCAAAAACTTTGAAACCAGCCCCTAAGCACCTCAGCAACAAAAGGATGGTGTTTGAGTGTGTGTTTGTGTGTTAAAGTATGAAGAATATGCACTTTTGAACACAAAAATGAGACAAACAAGGAAAAATAGATATAAGTGCATATCTATAGCTCCAACACCATTTTTCTAAACCTAGAGGAAGAAGGAGGAGGTTCTCTTTTATAGAGAACCAATGCTCAAGCTTCTTGAAGAAGCTAAGGGTTTAAGGCCATCCCTTCATACACGTGTATGGAGGATGGTTTCAGTGCTCTCCAACTATGCTAGCTGGCTAAAAATATCTCCAAAAAGATGACAAAAAGTAGCGGCCAACTACTTAAAGTGGTCGGCCGACCACCACAAGTGGTCTCCCAGGAAGAAAACTGGTGGGCCATGGTGGAAGAGGGTTTAAAGCATGAAAACAATGCAGTGGTGTGGTGGCTGACCAGAAAAGATAGCCCAAAGACCAAAGAGACCAGTTGTCAGACCAGAAAACTGGCTTGCAGGAAGGAAAGTGGTTTGCGGGGAGAGAAACTGGTCTCCCACCCTTATACCACATTTCAAACAAGGAAAACAAGGTTTGTACCAAAAACAAACCAAAACGGATGCAAGACGAAAGTTCGGGAGGCAAGGCGTACAGCTGGAAGACCCGAAAACTAGCTGACAAGCACCAAAAGTGGTTTGCGACCACAGAAGTGGTCTCCCAAACCACAGTGGCCCTCTAGGCCAAGGAAACAAGGTGTGGTTCAAAAACCACGCCAAACGGAGAACGTTAAGCGGTCCCGAGACAAGGCGCGCGGTCGAAGGCTCCGAAAATCGGAAACTAGTCTCCAAGCGGGAAAAGTGGTCTACGACCACAAAAGAGTGGTTGACAAGACCTCTCCTTCCCTCAGGCAAGGAAGATAAGGCTTGGTCCGCAAACCGAGCTGAAACACCAAGAGTTCAGAGGCTCGGAGGCAAGGCTCTCAGCCGAAACTCTGGAAACTCGAAACGAGCACAACATGCACAATCACCGAGCCCTCAATCGATGACGCTGAGTCTTAAGGTCGGTCAAAAATGGGGTGTCTATACCGACCAAAAGAGACATTGTTAGAGCCAAGTCTTTGTCCTTTAACTTTATCTGCTTAAATACATCATAGTATATGATCTTGACCGAACTTCCCTAGTCGATCAAAATTCTCTTGATGTCAAAATCCTTAATGCGAAGCGTTACTACCAACACGTCATTGTGAGGGGTTTGAATTCTCTCCAGGTTTTTGCTCAAAAAGGTCATGATATCTTGCACCTCGGTCTTTCCTTTTTTTGTTGGAGGGTTGAACGGAGAACATTTCCCTCATGTGCTCAGCCTTCTTGATCATCCCCCTCAGCTAGCACACTCGCACCGGCTCGATGATACTGTGAATAACATTGATGACTCCTTAGGGTGTGGAGTCCAGGACGACTAGCCCATTTGGCTCGGCTTGTCCCTGTGGGGCAGCCCTCATTCCACCATCAATATACTGGTCTAAGTGCCCTGCCGCGACCAACTCTTCTGAATGCTGCTTCAATGGCACACAATCCTTCGTTTGGTGCCTATTTCTTCATGGAAAGTGCAGTGGTATCTTGAGTTGAAATCCCTCTGCGCGTCCCCTAATTTTGATGGCCATCAGACATATGGCTCGCTTATAATCTCACTGAGGATACGATAAATTGGGATTTTAAAGACCATTGTGATACCGGTTCGCGTCTTCAACTTTCTTTTGGTATCTTTTTCCTCATTGCGTGGAGCATTAGCCTGGTCATTTCTACGGCCTCTATTTTTGTCATTGCGGCCAATTCCGTGATATTGCTCTCCCGCTCGGTTACTAGGGCGGTTATCCTCCTGCCCTACTGAATGAACCTTCTCAGCCACTCGTTTGTTTGCTCCAACTAGATTTTCCTTCTCGATTGTGGTGGCGATGGTGGTGGCGGTGGCGACGTCATCTTCAACTCGAATGTGCTCGTTGATCTGCTGCATTAATGATTCCATGGTTGTGGGCTGGTGCATCGTGATCGAGTCTCGCAATCTATGTCTGACTGGTAGACCTCGCTTGTATTGGGCGATTGGCAAATTAATAAGGCAATCGAGGATCTCATTATAGGTCTCCCAATACTTAGTGTTGTATGCCTTCAATAAACCGCCTGACTCCATCTTGATATCCAGGAGGTGGTCAACTTCTTTCGGTATTCGAGTATTGGTCATGAATTTGGTGACAAAGGCTTTTGCTAGCTGTTGCCACCCCTCGATACTCTCCTCCGGGAGCCTTTCAAACCACTTTAGACCCAACTCACCCAAACTTGCTGGGAATATGAGGCATATCAAGGCATTGTTGCGCTGATGGCCTGCCATTACTTACCGGTAATGACTAACGTGCATGTACGGATCCGTCTTACCATCGTATAGCGTGAACTTAGGTTGATGGAATCCAGCGGGAAGAGGTGTGCTTTCAATCTCTGGAGATAGTGGGGTGGCGGTGAGTCTTGCCAAGTCTCTGTCCGTCGGTGCTGGAATCTCAATTTTAGGTGGTTGTATGGCCACTTCCTCACTGCAATGGATTCTAGGACTCAGCCTTTGTAGTGTCGGCACTCTTTGAGCCTCCCTGCGGTGTGTACGTTCCTCCAAGACGTCCTCCAGGTCCTCTGAACGGGCGGAGTAAGAGAATCTTGACGTCGTCGAGGGATGTGAGGGATGGTAGCTGCTGTCACGCGTGCGTGATCTCTTCATCGGTGGATCAGAATTGCCAATGTCGTAGCTTCTAGTAATGGAGAGGAAGGGTGTCTCTCATTGGCGCTGGTTACCGGAGCGATGGGATTGGATGCACTCACTATGGTTTCCCACTCTAGTAACACCCTTCCCTTTGATTTGTCGTTTCAACATCTCCATCTCAGCCGCCATCCTCCAAATAAGGGCGTCTTGATCTCTGAGTTTGTGCTCTAGACGTTGAGTATGCGATTCTTCTCACCGTCGACACCCCTCAGGACTTTGAGAATGACCAGTGCTCCTCGCACGTTTGTCTTGCGCGTCTCTAGGTAGCTCTCTAGAGGAAGTCTCCAGGCCCACCATTGTCGGAATGACGGGAGGGCTATCTCTTCTTCGGACTGACTTTGGAATAATGCCATCAACAATGGACAGCGGCGTTTCGTCGATGTTTGTTATGAAAAAGAGTCGAAAAAGCTTGTAGAACAAGGTTTGTCTATCAAAGAACTTCCCACAGACGGCGCCAATTGTATGGGAAAGAAATATTCGCCCCGCTCCGTACCTCCTTGCTTCCAAGCTCGTCGCATTCCGTTAGAACTTCATCATACTGTAAACAAAACAAAGGTGAGCTACCCGACGGGTGGGTTTGTCGGAAAACCCCTCTGACGGTTAAGTTAGCTTGTAAGGAGAAGAGAGAATGCAGAGAGCGTTGCAGAGAGAGAGACTTACACAAAAATTGCTTACCTTCAACGTCTGGATGCTCCTCATTTTCAAGGCTGGCCATGTAGCCTCAGAGATTGTGGGCGCACTACTTCTGATGTCCTTCTCTGGACAGGCGGCTATGCTCCCTTCTACATTTCTTACACGTGTAGAGACCAAAACCTCCAAACAGTGTTTGTCGCCCTGCCAAACGGTATTGACACATACCAGGAGTGGGTTTCTCTCTTTCCACGTGGGATGCTCGACCGGGCTGTTACTTGGCGAACCACTAACACTATGCTAGTTGCTTTGTGTCGAGCTAGATCTGGACCGATTTACAATAACTGATTGGAGGTGGTCATATCGTTCGGCACCTCAGCTATTGACCGTGATCTTACAGATCGCCTGCCTCGGTGATAGTAGCCCGAACAGTCTGCAGCTTAATCGTCATGCGACTCTGCTATCTTGGACCTCAATGTTGGGGCAGCTCTGTCCGCCAGCTCGGCCGGGTTTGGCTGACACAATATTCTGCAAGTGTTGAGCTCAGCCCGGCACCACATTTCATGTGGGACCAGCTTGGCCAGACGCATCTCGAATAACCTCAATCTGGCCCAATGACATGTCCCAGGCTCGCTTCACCTGGCCCAACACCAAATTTCGTGTTGGCGCAGCTTGACCCACTATTCAACACAATTCTCCCTCTCAGTTACTTTTTCCTAAATATAATACATGCTCGAATCATGGGAAAAGTCTAATTGCATTCATTATTTTTTATTTTATGGTATTAGAGCATCTCCAAGTTGAAGGCTCCAAGGTGCATTCTTTTTTCCTTTAAATTTGAGTAAAAATTTGAATAAAAAATTTATTTGATGTCAAGTGTTTCAACGGAGGATTTTTAATTTTTATCAAAACACTAGTTGATCGGGCGGACGACCGGATAGATGTCCCACCAGTCGACCGGCCAATGTATTTTTTTCACAAATTTTTGCCTAGAGGTGATCATCAGGGGACATCCAGTGGTAAAAATCCAACGACTATAAATAGTGATTTGATGAAAACTCCTAGTCGTCCTCAATTTGATGAGTTTTTTTTGATATTCTTGATTTGATACTAATCTGATGAAACTATTGAAGTAGAAAAAAAGTTATTTTTTCATAAAATTTAAATTTCATAAACGAAATGATGGACCGTTGGAGATGGTCTTAGTTACTCCATTAATCCAACCACCATATAATGATATATAAATTTCTTTAAAATCTAGAGGAAATCACTGTTCGATGAAGATTGAGAAAAAAAAGAGAGCACAAACACGAAGGGTGCAATTTTGAGTTGCACCTCCATAATTTTTTACTTACATCCTACCACAGAATAAGTTACACTCATATTTGTATAATGTTTTTTTCATGCTCAATTGTGCTGTGATTCCATATAAAGCGGATGTTTGGAAAGTGGCTATTTTTTAGGCTTTTTAGCTTTTTGACTATTTTAGTAGGCTATTGTTGGCTTATTTTTCCTACGAAAGAAAATATTATAAATGCGAGCGTGCCAGCTAGGATTGAAAAATCCTTACAGATTAAATTCAAGCCAATTATCAAGCGATTGCGTTGACGGTTCTTTTGCCTCAACAAAGAGGACTTCAAAATTGCCAAGTGTAGAGAAAAGAAAAATTAAAAGAAGAATGAGGGAGACGGAGAAAGACGATTGAGTGAACAATCAAAGTAATCATTACTTACCTCTACTCCTATGCTTCAAAAAAAAAGTGCATAAAATGCTTCGAAAAGAAAGTGCTGAAAATAAATACTTCGAAGTATAAATCTATGTTAAACTACTCCTACGATAAGGAAAATGACAAGAAATATTGAAATCAATTGCCTTTGATTTGGATTCTGGGTCCTTTTACAATGTAGCCATGAATGGCTATTTATAGACAAATGTTTGTAGGAAAAAACTTCCAGCAATAACTACCCAATAACCACCTAAAACTACCCACTTTCCTATCTTTATTCCCACAATACCACATATTCCTCCATGTCTTCATAACTTCCTTTAACCTCCAATTAATGCTCTGTGTTCTCCACTTCATTCTCCATCATCTTTTCACATTTCATAACTTCTCATAATCTCCAAATGAATAGGAGGATGCCACATGTCCTACAATTATATAAATAATAAGTAATAATAAAAATTACAGATTTATGGTGCCAACATTAGCCTCCGCAGCCCTTAAAAATGATGTTTACTTGAATTTTTGAAGGGCCGAACCAAGCACATGACTAATCTAAGCAACAAAGTGCTTCGAATGATATAATAGCACCAATAAAGTGCTTCGAATGAGCATGAAATTATGACTAGATGTTGCGAATTATATATATATGTATTGAAGGGATATTATTGCAGAAAAGCTTCGAAGGATAACCACATATTTTCAAGGCAAAGCCTATGATTCACCTTAGCAAACTGTTACACATGCTAAATAACCAGCTTTGAAGGTGGTATAGAGGACCAAAATCATCATTCGAAAGTCGAAAGTGCCGACAAATGACGAATTACATCCTTGGAAATACTCGGCAAAGCTTCGAAGGTTCACAACCATCACTATTTTTTCTTCAAAGCTGTTGTTGATGCAAGATGGAGTGCTTCAAAGCTTACAAAATTATGGCAAAAGGGCTTTCGAAACAACTTTTAGCCAACATTGAAGGTTATTCAAATTTTGTATGTTTTGGTTCACACATAATTAATGAAAATATTAATTTTATACTTTAAACCAATTATTAATTCTCCGAAGACACCAATATCGTTGTTCTTCGAACCAACTTTTCTGGAATACTAGTTACATTTTCATGTAACAAATGGCTATAAAAATGGTTACCAGTAAAGCCACTAATTATCATGCCAAAAATATGCATTATTCGATAATTAATTAATTGTCATTTTACATATATTTGAAGGGAGGTACACATTTTGAAAGTTTCTCGTCCCATGTTACATTTCGAAGGTGTTTATTGATGACAAAACCACCCTTCGAAAGTCACATATGTTACTAAAGAATCAAAATCGCCCTTCGAAAGTGCTTACGACATCTCTTCAAACTAAATCCAAAAAGTTGGATTACTATGAAATTAGTTTAGTATTTTAACTAGCCATTAATGGCTATAAAATGATATTTCAATGAATAATCTGCTTTGAAGTGTCTTGAGACATGCTTCGAAGGTAACTACAAAACCAAATGTGATGGTTTTATGGATCAACTAATAACAATATTTTTGGCTCAATATATTGCAATAATGAAATATTATTTGTTAGTCATTCCATCAAAGTCAACGTTTGATGTGATCCACAAATCCAAAATGGATTTCGAACAACAAAAGTCATGGTATAGCGTGATCATGAAAATTCATACTTTTTGACACTTTGAAAAATGTCAAAAATTTTGAATTCATGAACAATGGCTTGTTCATTATTCTTGACCATGTTTGTTTTAAAGACATGACTTTTGCCGAATTGATTTTCATAATTATTTGGCAAAGTGGGTTGTTTTTCCATGTAAGCCATTAATGGCTTATGAAAATCACCCATAGATATGTTATTTTCATGACTTGACTCTCTAAAAATTGGTTTTGAGACCCCCCGAGCCATGCATGGAACATCATTCTTAGCCAAATTTGGCTCAAGAACATGCTCTTTCGTTATGTTAATTTCATAATTTGGCTCTTTAAAAACGGACTCTTGAACCCCCGAGCCATTGATGAAAT
>NW_021028447.1:0-42821 GCF_004153795.1 Camellia sinensis | reverse complement strand
GCCGTGCTCGAACGACATCTAATGGTCTGGTATAGCCACCTAACTGTGTTTGTAGTGAGTTCCTAAGAGACCAATTGAGACGGTAGAAACTAGAATTTGAATGGCAAAGCCTAGAACGCAAAGGTTTGGAATTTCCAAGACTAAAGTCTGGTATAAATACAGAAGGATGTGGAGATTACTTCAAAACCACCTCGGCTTGAACTTTGTGTGGCAGCCCCATAGGTTGAGTTAGCTTCAGGCACCCCGATTCTGGATACCAAATCAACCTAGTCTGTCACCCTGCTGGAGAAAAGGGAAAACTACAAACATAGTTAGGGGAAAAGTAGTACTCGTGGTTTTCGCGTAAAGATTATACCATTATTGAGCATTTAAATGTTTTCGAAATGCTATATTTATTTCAGATGTGCAATAAAGGTAAAAATGGTTTGAAGTTTTTGGGTTGAAATTGGGTTTAAAAAAAAAAAAATTCTGAACTCACCGCACGTGCGGCACAAATCTTGGTTCCTTTGTTCGCTATTGTTTTATTTTATTTTTTAATGTATGTTATTTATTTTATTTCTTTTATTATTGCTCAAATATATATATATATATATACACACACCTACAATGTCTGGTAATATTCTCTCTCTCTCTCTCTCTCTCTCTCTCTCTCTCTCTCTCTTTCTCTCTTTCTAATTTACTTCGCATTTGCTTCTATTGTGGACAATGTCATATTCAAGTTAGGGGATGAGGGTATTTTCTTTTGTGTACTTCTACTTGGCTCCTAATTAATAATTCATGTTTACACCTGCTTCACTTGATTGCACTACTTCACTTGATGTTGGCTTGTTGCTAGTAAGGCGGTGATATAAGCATATGTTAATTGGGAAACATAATAGACTTGTATGAAAATGATTTGTTGGGTAAATACTCGCGTGTGATGTTTGCACTAGGATAGTTGCTTGTGGTTATTATAGCGATCCCGGGTTTACCCTTGTTATACCGTGATCCGGACATGTGTCCGTGAATGTTGGTAGTTGTTTATTTCCTAGTTTGCATCCTCTTTACTTTGTATTTTGAGTTATAGGATGTGTTGAGCGGGTTTGTTACGGGTTGGTTGAGTTTAGAAACCAAAACTAGTTGCCCAGATTTTTTTGGCCTGTACGCTCGAGCGGAGGTGTTGGCGCTCGAGCGTAGATTACATCCTATTGGGCGAATCTGTTGAGGCTGCGGCCTTGTTTTCTGTTGTTGTGCAGCCTACACTTGTGACACGAGTGTTAGAGGCACAGAGAGGTGACCTTGAGGTAGAATCTCTCCGAGAGAAGATCTCCAGTGGGAAAGTTGAGAAGGGTTTGACGGTGTATCCCGACCTGAGTGTGAGATACCGAGACCGTTTGTTTGTACCGGAGTCTTGCCGAGAGGAGGTACTCCGAGAGTTTCACCATTCGCGCCTTGCGGTGCATCCGGGAGGTACTAAGATGTGAGAGGTACTTTTCTGTTTTGCAACTCAGTTGTTAATGTGTTGATAGACACGGGTGTATCTCATTCTTTTGTATCTGCTGCATTTGCATCTGTTTTGGAATTATTTATGTGATTGTATCAGTGTTGACCAACTATCAATTGCTAATGTTTTAGTCATTGTCCATGGTTGGTTTAGTGTATTTCTACTGGGCTGTGGCTCACCCTATATGGGAATATCATTTTCAGGTGCAGGAAGCATGCCACCTCCAAGGACATAGCTGGAGGCTAGTGGCGGACATACTTTTGTCGCTTTACTTTTGATGTATTACATGTAACTTCAAGCCTAGGGCTTATTGTGTAAACGAGTTAGTACTCTTTTGTTGTAACCAAGTGTTAACTTGGAAAGCTGTAAGCCCGTAGGGCATTTTGTTATGATGTTAACATGTAATACTTATGTAATGGAACTCTAAGGAATAAAGGAATGTGGTTAGTTTATATGTAAATGCATGTCTTATCAGGTGGGTTTAATGTTGTTATTTTGAGGGTGTTACAAGAATCACCAAAATATATCTTTTAGAAATGAAGAAGCACCAAATCCAAAATCAGTAAGAGCACTTCTCAAAACAAATCACCAAAATATATCTTTTATAAAAAGTATAAGAACATTACCCCCAAACAAAACCCACTGCTCACATCCTCTGCACCACAACTCATCATTCTGCAAATCACCACTGAATAATGTGCCAGATAAAGATTAAGTAAATACAAAAGTATTCAATAAATACCAAAAATATTTTATTTTCAGCTTAATGTTAACAGTCAGGTTAACCTTTCACATTAAACCATTTAATGTTAACAATCCTTAACCTATTTGACTAACCTGGAAAAAAAAAGGGGGGGGTGTTAACATGAAACCCATTTTTTCCTCAACCCCCATTTGATTTGATAGAGAATGAGAGCATTGTTGGTGATGGTGGGGATGATGGGATGGAAAAAAACAAACAAACAAACAAACAAATTATCCAAATATGTAAGGAAAAGATAAGTTAATTATTGATTCTATTTACAGATAAATTCAGCGCTGACAAAGTATCCCAATTTCTTAAATTTTGGCCTAAGATCCAAGTACCAAAAAATGGAATGCTGTAATAAATTTTAAAGAGAGAAGTAGAACCTCATGAGGAATGAACAAATATAGTCATATTGAAGAAATTGTGTGTGTGTGTGTGTGTGTGTGTGTGTGTGTGTGAGAGAGAGAGAGAGAGAGAGAGAGAGAGAGAGAGAGAGAACGAGTGAGCGAGCTAACCTATTGAGCATTAAGAAACAGATGATTAAGGTCAAGAAAATCCTCTCCTCCGATTTGGACCCACCGATCTAGCAAGGTTAGCACCCAACAAACCCACCTATGTAAGGATAACCTGTGACTGAAGACACTGCGAACAAATTTTTTTTGATACCACACGTGCTACGAAATTCAATTATAATGAATCACTTCAAAATGATAATATCACTCCAATTTAAAACTTCACATATAAGGAAAACTAAAATAAATAACTAATAAATTTCAAATATTTTATTTCCTAATGAATTTAAGCTTCCCACCTCATTCACATAATTAGGGTGGTGCCTTCAAGAGTTCCCACCTCATTCTCTAACATAATTTCAAAATCAACCATGTTTAAGGAATAGTTCAAATCAGTCTAATAAAACATCAAATATCAATAGGAATAGTTCAAATCCTTCCAACTTTTTCACAGTTTCAACTAACTACTTATAAATAAATGAACTAAAACTAACCCAAGTTACTTTAAAGACTAACCTTATTGTTGATTCCAGAATATCATGGATGATACAACAAATCCAATCTACTTTCACAACCAGCTATGTTGGAATGTCAGAGGTTCTGAAAAGATAAATGAATTCAGAAACAAATCATGAAAATAGTGCATCAAAATACGTAGGTCTTTCTTAATCCAAAAACATAAAATTCATAACCATGATTAAATAGGGAGGGGGGAACTAAAGTCAAGTATATAAAAATTAAGAGGCAACAATACTATAACATCCTCCTCCTTCAACCCACTTATAAATTAGTCTTTTTCAATGCAACTCTAACATCCTGCACAATAAGCACTAAATTTATACAAAAATCCATGTCAAGCATATGTGACTTCCACCAAAATATGCAAAGATACTAAATTAAATTGTTACAATTAAATGTAGTGAATTTTCAAGAGCACTTCACAATCCACACTCAATAACCATCCATAAGGTCCAATCTTTTACATTGATAAGAGACTTTACAAAAATAGCAGTAGGAAGCTTTACAAAAGTGGTTGACATCAAGGATATACTTTACAAAATATTTGTCAACTTTGCAAAATGTATGTCATATAATGTCTTCAAACTTGTTCTTTTACAAAAAGTACTTGGACGCCTTCGAACTTGTTCTCCATCACATTTTGAAATGTCCATGTATCAACTTCTGTGTACTTTTTCTAGTGAGGAACATGCACAACAATCTAATGTTTAAAAAACAATAACATTAGCATATTAAAACAATATGAAACATAGATATTGAAATAATATGGAGTAAGGATACCTTATTACAATTCCATCAGAGTAATATAGTCTTATTTATCCTCTTTAGCTTCATAGCATTTTCACCCCAATCCTACAAAAGTTTGACTTGATCATAATTTAAACAAAATTTTAATTAAAACACCCTTTAAATTTATTTTCTTCTTTCATTATTTGTATTCTTTTTTAAACTTTAGTTACTTCCCTCTTCTAATTGGAAAATTTTATATATCTTTGTAAAAAATCCTTTATAATTTTTTTCTAGTGTATTTTTTTTTAAGGATGCATAATTTAGTTTGGAAAGATCCTTTTTAATTTTTTCTAGTGTATTGTTTTTTAAGGATGCATAATTAGCAATATTAAGGATTAAAAGCACTATGCCCATCTTCACAAACTTTACAGTAAAAAAAAATTACACATAGATTATGCATGCTTCAAAATATCATATTCCCCTATGATTTTCTTTACACATGCTCCAAAACAAACTTGAAAAGAACCATACCACTTGTGTATTTTTTATTCCTTTTCTTGAGTAGTTTTCCTTTATTTTTCCTTTAAGCTTCTCATTTTCCTTTACCCTTACCTTTGCCTTTGCCTTTCAAAAAAATAAGCAAAAATTATTAAGGAAAAATATGAGAAGCAAATAAATTTGATTAGTGGGCTTACCCCATAAACACAGAGGACACTGAAGTCCCGTTCATTTTGGATCACAACACTGACATTTATGTTTTGAAGAAACTGAATTTGTGTATTTGAAAGGTAAAAGAGAAATTATATTAAGAAATGTAGATTAAATAAAAAATTAGTATAGAGATCTAATATTACTGTTTCCTCCAACATATCATCCACCTGTAAAAAATAATACAAAAGCATTTGATTATGAGAAAAATCTTAAATAATAAGTAAGAAATTAAACCTTGATTAATAACATATAAACTAAACATGAATGTTGTCCATGATTTGAATTAAAATGAACTCCAAGGTTGTTGAAGACCTATAGTGAAGAAATAACTCATATAATAGTGCTATAAATAGATTGGGTTTAAATACCAATGGGATGTACAATGACTGTTTGATTATTTAATTGCGCCATAATTTAAGTACAATAGGCTATTTCTTTCTCACTATAATTCTAATTTCCATCAATCAAATAAAAACAAAAGATCACAGAACACTACTTTGCATGTTAAGAAAATCCAATTCACACATTTATCAAAATGACCCAAATCATTTATCAGAACACTAATTATATTTGAAACACTTCAATCTCATTTATGCTTTATTTGGTACACTGAAATGGTTATTCCTTACATTTCCCTATGGAATAATCATTCCCTTATAATGGTTAATGATGACTCTTATTGCAATGAATTTTTCATTATTCTTTTAGTCAACCAAACATGAGAAGTGTAAGGAATCTTTGCACTTTATTGCAGTGAACCAAACAGTACCTTACAGTTTCATGTGACATTTTATTCCAGAAGATTACAACATGGGGAAAAGGAAAACAGGGAAAGAAGCTCAATCAAACTGTCAAATAAATAGTATGGAAATAAACAACCTTTTTCCTTCCTCTAATCAATCATCAATTTGAAGACACTACAAGTCAAAATTCCAAGCTAATCTAAATATGCAAAATTCCTTTCAATCCAGTACACCACCTCTATGGTAGTGATGTTGTACATACAATTGGTTGTTGGATGAGTTTTGGTCCAGAGTCTACCCTTTTTGGCACTAATTTTTTTGACCAAGCACATCTTGTAAGAGAGAGGTTACATTGCAAGAAAAAAATATAGACGTAGAAAGAAGCAAATCTATGTAGAACTAAGTTAGAAGTTAGAGTTAAAGACCCAAAATATAGGAGAAGCAAATCAATTTCTAGCAACAAATAAAACATATTTTCATAAACTTCAATCCCATCCCATTTTGACTATAACTCTCTAGTTTTTGAAAATATATATAAATATAAAAAATGGCTGGTGTAGATTACAGATATAAGTAGGACATTTCCCAAAGAACTTGAAACACTTTTAAGCAGGACATATCCATAATTATTCTGGAGAAAAAAAAAAAAGCATCCCATTATTGACAAAAAAAAGAGCCCATCATTGACAAAATTTATAAAGTTAATTCATATACCATGAATAAAATATATCATTGAAGGAATTAATAAAAAATCACATAGATATGCAAATGCCAAACTAATAACCTACCAATCATTTTCCGCCATCAAATTTTACTAAAATTATACAATTTATCAAAATGAGTTGTGTTTCCAACTAAAACTATCAATAAAACATATCAATCATTTACTACTTGGTTCGTAGAATCTATTTATTAAAATTAACAAGTAATAAAAGATTTGCAAATCTACATAGTTTGAAAATAATAATTTGACTCCAAACATTAAATAAAAATAATGAATCAGTCTAAAATTTTCAGGTATTGGTAACACAATCTAACTCCAACAACATCAGAAGAAAATATTAATGAATCTTACCATTTTTCTTAGAAATTAATAAATCCTAAAAATTTTAGATATGCCACATTACCCCAATCTGGTAAAGGGTGCAAATGAGTAGAAACATATGTTAGTAAAGTCAACAAATATATACTTTTGCACCTAAAGTGGATAAATAGATAGAAAAACAAACAGAAAATATATATTTCATAAAGTCAAGCTCCATACAACCAACAAATAATTTCATCAAAAATAATTCATTCACCAGGTGGTTGACCGCTAAAACATCTCCAAGATATAACTAAGCTAACTTTTTTTTGACAAAAGATAGACATAAGAAAGAAATATTTCAATGTACATAAGAAAATATTATGATAATTGAATTATTAACCTTAAAAAGATCTAAGAATTGTCTTTCCAAGATTTTTTCATTTTTGGAAGAAAAAAGAAAAAAAAAAGGAGGAAAAGATAAAATTTGAACAGTTGGATTAGAATATAAAATCTTAGCCTATGATTCAATTTAATGGTCCACATTTTGACACGTAAGACCAAAGTCCCATTAGATTCATTAGGTCAAACTCAACCAAGTAACACCCAATCTCACAATTTCAAAAGCTATGAAATTATCCTCTATTTTTTTCAATAACCAAACAGCCAGAAAAACCAAAAAAAAAAAGAAAAAAAAAAGTATTCACAAAAAAAAATCCAAAAGCCAGCATATCATTATCATACACATATTAAACACATAAACTTCAATTTGAAATATTTCTTTCTCTGTAAATCTCCCATTTACACTGTTGTTTATGAAATTATATAGAATTCACAATGTTATTTTCTTTTCCTGAATGGGCAGTCTTTTTAGATTTATGTATTAGGAACCAATGGATATTTCATTAATATTTTTGTTTCATCAACTATTGTGCCCACAAGTGCATGCTTAATTGCGATTGCACACATGAGAGAGAGAGAGAGAGAGAGAGAGAGGCTTATTTGGTCAATAATGAAGATTTTAACGGGTGTTGGGTTAATGATGCTTGAATATAATCATCAACATATGATGATGACGTGGAGATGCTAGTGATTGCGATGGTATTCATTGGTGTGACAGTGGTTGGCAATGTCATTTAATTGAATTAATAGCTTGGAAAGAGTAGAGCATAGAAAGGGCAACTAACAAAGGGAAGAAGGTTAGCAATGAAGTTAGTTATTACGCAACTAATAATTCTATTAAAGAAATATTTAGGCTAGTACAATTGTGTGAATCAATTCAGCATATGTAAATTGCTATTTTTGAAAGCCACTCTAACAAAAATGGCCAGTTTACATAGCAGAAGCTTCAGCTCAACAATGAATGCAGATTGCATAAAAAAGGGAAAAAAAGTTTTGATAGCACTAACAAAACAGTTCTAAAATATAGTATGTATGGAGGTACAAACAAATACCTGAAACACACAGCATAAAGAATAATGCAAATCATAATAAAAAGAAGCGAACTTACGATCACGATCTGCAATTCGTTGGCCGTTTGTAACACGTTCAAGGAGGACATATCCTTAATTGACCAAGCTCTCGCCCAGCTCCTTTGCAATTCGTTGAATGTCTATGGCAGATATTGTTCCCTATATTTAAATGACAAAAAAACAGTTAGTAAAAAAAAAGGACAAAATAAGGCAAGCATAATCATATTTTCATGCATTTTTATCTTGGTCGATAATGTGGAATGCTTTCATAAGCTCTTCTTTAATGTCCCTTTCTCCAATCTTGGTTGTCATCATATGCACAAACTCATGAAAATGAATTGCACCACTACCACACTATAAATCTATATAAAATTATTTGAGATTGGCGTAGAACTTGAAACACGTTCAAGGAGGACATATCCTTAATTGACCAAACACTTTCTATACTGCCACCAAAGTGGATATTAGGTTGTCCATTGGCTCAAAATTTATAGGTTGCCAAATAATAGAATCCATGATAGCAAAACAAAAGACATCCAAAAAAAATCCAAAAAAACAGCAAAACAAAAGACATCCCAAAAAATTAGAGTAACAATTTTGAGCCAATCGAAAACCTAAAAATTTGGACTCTTTGGCTTGCTAGAAATGAATTAATATTCAACCACAAACAACCAGTATGCAGCAAAATACAATCATGGACAGGGTATTTTCACTGTTGGAAGACTGTTGATGCAAAGAATGGTTGCTGGGTATTTTGACTGTTGGAAAAGTTTTGATACAAAGAATGGATGTTGTTAACAAAAATACAATCTCTTGTTAAGCTCATACTTTTTTTTTGCTACAGCTCTTTCATGGCCGTTTGTAACAGTTTGTAAAGAAACTTTGCTTACATATGGTTTCATTAATAATTTTGTTTCTAATACATTGATAACTTCTTGTGGTTGGCCTCTGTATTTGTGTAAGTTTTTGGCGACAGTTTTTGTGACCTAAATGAGTTTTTTGTGCTTACATATTTTATGACTTATTCACCCAAAAAAAAAAAGATAGAAATATTTTCAAACCCTTATAAACACAAAAACAAAAACTGTCTGACCCCTTATAAACACAAAAACAAAAACTGTCTGATCCAAATACTTTCAAATATTTGTTTGATTAATCCCCAAAATATTTGTTTGATTAATCCCCAGAAACTAAGATAAGAGCAAACAACAAACTAAGATGAACAAAGAAAATAAAACTACAAACTAAGATGAACAAAAAATAATGTTTAAGGCACTAAGATGAACAAAGAAACTAAGATAATATCAAAAAATCTGAAAACAAACTAAGGGTTTAAAATTGGCTTTGTTTCCTATGGTAAAACAGAAACACAAACACAAACACAACCCTTTATTGACAAAAAACTGTCCGATTTGTAGATTAATATGAGAGAAAACAACAAAGGAAGCTCTGTTTACAAAACTCATCCATGTCATAATGGGTATAATTAACCACTAATAAGGACACATCTTTTTCCCTGGCGAAGGAAGCTCTGTTTTTAAGCACTATGGATGAGTTGTGTGTTACTAAGATAACAAGCATGAAAACAATAATGACACATCAAAACACTAAATATTGGCCAGAGAATGTGCTCAGACTTAACCATTCAACACATCCATCCATAACACCCCATTCAACAAAACTCATTTACAAAACACAATCCTAGTGAAAGATATAAAGGAAGACATCACACCAAGGAAAGATACATGCCATATTTTTGGGTAAATGTTAGCACCAATTTACAAAACTCATCCACAGAGGCCTATTAAGTCATATGGAAAAATCTGATTAAATGTTTAGATATGGAAAAATAATTCAAATTTTGAACAATTTAAACTAAACAATTAGAACCCATCACCAAACTTAAGCAAGAACCAAAAATACATATAGAGTCCAAAATCTCTAAAACCCAATAAAAATCCTCAAAAAATAACCAAAACCCATGAACAGTACTGTAACCCAAATCCAAGATAAGAGAAACCCACAAAAATATCATGAATTGCAAATTTGTATGTTGTAGTTTACCTCTAAATGGCTGCGATATCGTCGCAAAAGGAGAGAGACGAAACAGGAGCGCGAGAGAAGAGAGTCGGTGGTCGGTGGTCTTTACCTCTGAATGGCTGTGATGTCGTTACAAGAGGAGAGAGGCGAAACAGGAGAGCCAGAGAAGAGAGTCGGTGGTGGATGGTCAAAAGAAGAGAGGACAGCAAGTGGCGAGGAGAGGTGGTCGGTAGTCGGTGAATGGCAGTGTCGTCGTGAGAGGAGAGGGAGAGAGTGAAGAGCATATGAAAGAGGGAGGATTTCTTTGAAATGAGAAAGATGAAGGATTTGGGCAGAGATGAAAGAGGAGATAGAAAGAGCATTTGGGAGGGGAGAATTGATCTTAGCCATTCTGCACCATCTAAACTGAATAACACATTTTCAAACTCTGACTTGTTTTCAAACTCAACCATTAGATTGAATCAATCTGAGGGTGCAGATTTTGACAAATACACAAAAGTCCCATCAAAAATCAAAAACTGAGCTTCCTTGTTATATAGATGATGTCCCATAACTGTAGCTGAAACTGAAATTCATATTCGTATTCTCGTTCTGAGCATGTATACAAAAATCAGAGTTCATGCTTAATCTTACATATTACATCCGTTAGTGTTGATAGATCTCATACAGAGTGGTTTAAATCATACTTGTTAGTTCTATAGAAGAACCTCCGGCCAGGTAAGGATAACTTGTCAGTCCCATAAAGGAACCTCCGGATTGGGAACTTGTAAACTTGTCAGTTCCACTTAGGAACCTCCAGCAAGGTATAGATAACTTGTCAGTTCCATAAGGAACCTCTGGTACCAGGAACTTGTAGCATACTTGAATCATAGCATAATATCACTTGTAACATACTTGAATCATGGCATAATATCATCAATGTTTGTTATTGTTGGACAATCATTCATAGTATAAAGCATGGCATTTCTTTCAAAAGATCTTATTTCGTATACAGAAAATACATAAAGTTGAATATAGCTTTACTAAGTTATTACTCACAGATAACAACTGCTGCAAGTGGACAATTCAACTTCCTTGAGGTTCGTGACCTACACAGTTACAGAACGAACGTATACTGAATTACACACTTGGAAATGATAACTTAGTCCTTTCTTGTTTTGGTGTGTTTCTACCTCATTATCCTCATTATGGTGTCTTAATCATGACCTAGGAATACCTAGGATGGAATGAGGATGCAAAAATGCACTTGAAATCATTTTTCAAAACTTGCTGAAAACAGGGTCCACGCTCGAGCGTGGTTTTCCTCGCTCGAGCGGACACGCAAAATATAAGGGTTTGCTCGAGCGTAACTTCCCTCACTCGAGCAGTCTGAAAACTTTGAAAAAGTACTGGTTGCTTGTTTTTCACGCTCGACAGACGCTCGATCCCCGCTCAAGCGTAAGACTCAGATCCTCGCTCGAGTGTAACTTCTGTTGCTCAAGCGTGCTGCAAAACATATGAACTTCTGGGAACATGCAATTCACGCTCGAGCGGGCTTCAGGTCGCTCGAGCAAAATTACACGCACTCAGAGTGGTCGCTCGAGCGTGAACTCCTACGCTTAAGCGTAGGTGTAAATTCTGGAATTTCCAGATTTGTTCTACCAGCTCAAAATTCAACTTTCAAGCATCAAAACTTGATTTTTCTGGGCTAAAACTTGAGAAAACACTTAGGAACTCATAAAACATCATGAATTAAAGATCATTTCAAGAAATCATGGCCCAATAGCTTGCCAATTATGCTAAATTTAACTTGAAATGTAGGAACATGCTATAAATATGACATGCATGTATAATTTGAGTTCATAGTTTCCCAAAACATGATCAAATGAAATATCCAACACAAAACATGGTGAATTCTTAGATTATAACCAAAATATAAACATGCATGTGAGAATTCTCATAAAAACAACTTCAAAACTTCATGATATGGACATGCATACATGGAATGACTTTACTTTCTTAAATTCTAGCTCAACTCCATGTGAATTCACCTATTTCATTTATATTCATGTACTAAATGACTCAATTTCAAGGTTGTAAGGTTGAGCTCTTACCTAGGCTACTCAATTGAGCTTCACTCAAGCAAAATCTTGAGCAATTCACCAAATCTCCTAGCAATTCTCTCTTATCCCAACTTTGATCTTAATTTTCCTTCCCTCTCTCTCTCTCTCTCTCTCCCATGTTTTGCTTGTTTGAGTCACAAGATGAGGGATTGAAAATGTATTCTCCTAGTCTTGACTCAACAATTTGCCTTATATAGGCTTGGGCAAAGATGTAATTCTTTATTGATCAAGTTAATCAAGTAGATCTTAAATTATTTTAATTTAATCGTTCTGAACTGAATTTCAATTAAACCCACCATAAAATTCTAAAAATTCCAATTAACACATAAACCGAGTCAATTTCTGAATCGGTTGCCGACAAGGCCTTCAATTCACAATCGGAAGCTAAAACATGAACAAATCTTTCTACATTAAACAGATATAAACACAAAATAATGTAATACACATGTAATTAACTCAGGATTTGTCCTTAATTACTTGTTAGGCATACTTAAACATGAATTAGCGCTAATCACGGGTCGGGGTTGTTACAGTCTTCCCCCCTTAAAGAGTTTGGTCCTCCAAACTCGAGTTACCTTCATTCTGGAAGAACACTGAGTCCAAAGGAAATAGTTCAGGGTATCTTTTCATCATGTCTTATTCTGTTTCCCAAGTTGCATAAGTTCCTCCGTGATTCCTCCAATCAACCTTTACCAACGGGATTTCTTTGTTCCTTAGTCTTTTGATTCGACGATTCACAATCTGAATGGGTCTTTCTTCGTAAGTATAGTCATCATTCAAAAGCATATGGGTTGGCTCTATAGCATAGAGCGGGTCTCATAAGTAATCTCGAAGCATTAAAACATGAAAAATGTTGTGCATATGCTCCTGTACCGGAGGTAAGGCCACCTGATACGTCACAAGATTGATCCTTTCAAGAATCTCATACAGCCCAACATACCTTGGTGCCAACTTGCCTTTTACTCCAAATCGTGTTTGACCCTTCATCGGAGTTACCTTGATAAACACATGATCTCCGACTTCATATTCCCTATCACGCCTTCGAACATCAGTGTAACTCTTTTGCTGGCTTTGTGCAGTTTTCAATCTCTGCTGAATCAACTTTACATTTTCAGTTGTTTCTTGCACAAGTTCTGGTCCCAACAATAGTCCATCGCCTAGTTCGGCCCAGCAAATTCGAGATCGACACTTCCTACCATACAAAGCTTCATAAGGAGTCATTCCGATGCTTGAATGGTAACTATTGTTATATACAAACTAAGCCAATGGCAAATAGGTCTCCCAATTTCCTTGGAAATCTAACACACACATTCTAAGCATATCTTCTAAGGTTTGATTGGT
This sequence comes from Camellia sinensis, assembly GCF_004153795.1. NCBI lineage: Eukaryota > Viridiplantae > Streptophyta > Magnoliopsida > Ericales > Theaceae > Camellia > Camellia sinensis. Next base: position 29,397 of record NW_021028447.1, on the reverse strand, counting down.
TCGTTCAATTTGACCATCTGTCTGTGGGTGATAGGCGCTACTCAACCTCAGTTCTGTCCCCAAAGCCTGTTGCAAACTCTGCCAAAATCTTGACACAAACTTTGAATCCCTATCAAATACAATAGATACTAGTACCCCATGCAATCTCACAATCTCATTCATATAAATACTGGCCAATTTGTCAGCATTGTAAATAGATTTAACAGGTAGAAAATGGGCAGACTTAGTTAAACGATCCACAATGACCCAAATAGAATCCATACCTCGGGAAGAGCGAGGCAATCCCACAATGAAGTCCATGGTAATGTGCTCCCATTTCCATTCTGGTATTGGAAGTGGTTGTAGCAAACAAGCGGGTCGCTAATGTTCTGCTTTAGTTCGTTGGCACTGTAAACATCTAGCCACAAAATCTGCAATACACTTTTTCATTCCAGGCCACCAGAAATTCTGTTTCAAATCGTGGTACATCTTCGTGTTCCCCGGGTGCATGGAAAATTTTGAATTGTGAGCTTTAGACATAACACGTTTTCTCAAGTCACAACAATCTGGTGCACAAAGGCGATTCTGAAATTTCAGTACATTATTCTCAAGTATAAATCTGGGCCTTGGCTTTGAGTCGATTTCAACCATGATCTTTTTCAGAAATTCATCTTGCAATTGCTTCTCCTTAACTTCTTCAATGATTGCAGGCTGAGCTGAAATAGCAGCTAAAATTCCACCTTGTTCATGCATCACAACCTCAATCTCATTCTTTTCCAAGTCATACAACAATTCTCTCTGTCCGGTAAGCAAACATGACAGACTTCCCATTGACTTTCGGCTCAAGGCATCTACTACAGTATTAGCTTTCCCTGGGTAATACAAATTTATAAATCATAGTCTTTGATTAGCTCTAACCATCTCCTCTGTCTCATGTTCAATTCTTTTTGGGTGAAGAAATATTTCAAACTTTTACGGTCAGTATACACTCCACAAGTTACTCCATACTAGTAGCGACACCAGATTTTCAAAGCAAACACCATGGCTGCCAGTTCGAGATCATGAGTCGGGTAATTCTTTTCATGAGGACGGAGTTACCGAGAAGCATAGGCAATCACCTTACCATTTTGCATTAATACACAGCCCAAACCTTTGTAGGATACATCACTGTAAATCTAGAACCCATCCGTACCATTGGGTAGAGTCAAAATCGGTGTAGTTACTAGTCTCGTCTTCAGTTCTTAGAAGGCCGTCTCTCGTTGGTCATTCCAATCAAATGGTACATTTTTCGGTGTCAACTGTGTTAATGGCATGGCAAGTTTCGAAAAATCTTTCACAAATCTTCTGTAGTAACCAGCAAGCCCCAGAAAACTTCTAACTTCGGACACATTGGTTGGTCTTGGCCAGCCAACAATGGCTTCGATTTTCTGTAGGTCCACTAATATACCATCTCGGTTTATTACATGGCCCAAAAAGGCTACGCTGTCCAACCAGAATTCACATTTGGATAGTTTTGCATATAATTTCTTTTCTCTCAGAATCTGTAAGGTAGTTCTCAAATGATTCTCATGTTCTTCCCTGCTTTTTGAGTAGATCAATATATCATCAATAAAGACAACAATAATTTTATCCAGAAATTGTTTGAACACTCTATTCATAAGGTCCATAAAGGTAGCAGGTCCAGTGGTTACCCCAAACAGCATGACTAGGAATTCATAATGCCCGTATCTAGTTCTGAATGCAGTCTTCTCTACGTCTTCTGCCTTGACCCTCAACTGGTGATACCCGGATCTAAGGTCAATCTTAAAAAACACTTGGGCTCCTTGAAGTTGATCAAACAGGTCATCAATTCGGGGCAGTGGGTACTTGTTCTTGACGATTACTTTGTTCAACTCACGGTAGTCAATACATAGCCTCAAAGATCCATCTTTCTTTTTAACAAACAACACCGGAGCACCCCAAGGTGAGGTACTCGGACGGATAAACTTTTTGTCTAAGAGTTCTTGGAGTTGGACCTTTAACTCTTTCAATTCCGTAGTCGACATCCTATAAGGAGTCTTGGAGTTAGGTTGAGTTCCAGGTGTTACATCAATAGTAAATTCAATTTTCCTATCGATTAAGTCCCCGGGTAGATCATTGGGAAACACATCAGGAAAGTCACTAACCACAGGAATGGTTTCTACACTGGTACTATCTAAGGATTCAGTCAATGCACAACAAAAGTAGCCTCGACAACCTTTTCTTAACAATTTCTTGGCTTTCATGAAGGAAATCAAGTATGGTGGAGGAACTACCCCATTCCCAGTTGAAGTAAACTCAGGCATACCAGGTGGTTTAAACATGACGGTTTTGTTCACACAATCAATAGTAGCACAATATTTAGTCAGTCAATCCATACGCAGAATACAGTCAAAATGATCAATGCTCAAAGGTAGCAAGTCCACATATAATGTCACATCACCAGTTATAACATCACATGCCGGATAAACATAAGCACATATCATAGAACCCCTAGATGGTGTAGACACAAATAACAAACATTTCATAGGTTCTATCAGTCTAGTTAATTTCCGAGAAAAAGCATGCGAGACAAATGAATACGTAGAACCATAATCAATTAGTACATAGGCATTCTGAGCACAGATAGGGATTATACCTGACACCACCGTTTCGGTATTCTGTACATCGCCAGGCATGAGTGTAAACACTCTTCCTTGCCTTGGTGTCTCATTTTCAGCATTACCTCTGGTATTTGTTCTAGTATTGGCCCTTGTTACAGGAACAGATCTGGCTGAACTTGCTGCTGGGTGGTTAACATTGTCAAATCTCATTGGACAGTCTCTAATCATGTGACTGGTTTTTCCACATCAGAAACATGCACCCGAAGCACGTTGACACATGCCTTTGTGCCTCCTTCCACACTCTGAACAGACCAGTATAGATCTGTCACTCTGGCTTGAGCTGCTCGAAGATCTAGTATTTTGCTTTTTGTTCATGAAGAAGAAACAACCCTTCCGAAAATTAGATCCAGGCCTTTTGCTTTTCCATTCCCTTATTGGTGTTTTAGCTTGTTTCATTGCTGCTATTGTGGCCTCCGCCATTATTGCTCTGTCCAAAACTTCCACATAGGTAGGCAATTTCAAAACGCCTACTCTGTCAAACACTTTTAGATCCAATTCACCCTCAAATTTTTGTGCTTTCTTGTAGTCAGTATCCACCATATATGGAGCAAACCGAGCTAGTTTGGTGAATTTGGCTTCATACTCAACTACCGACATCCTACCTTGCTTAAGTTCTTGAAACTCTGACACATTTCGATTCTTGAAACATTAGGGAAAATACTTGTTGTAGAATATCTCATTGAACTGTGCCCATGTCATGTCTCCGTTGTTATTTCGAACTAACAGCCACCATCTTCGAGCTTCATCCTTTAAGATGTAGGTGTCCAAGAGCACTTTCTGGGTCGCAGAGCAAGGGAATACTTCGAATAACTTTTCCATTTCTAGCAACCAGGTTTCTGCCTTTAATGGTTTTATGCCACCCAAGAAGGTCGGCGGCTTCATCTTCATAAATTTCTGAGTCAAATTGATTATGTCATTATTATCTGATTCAGCTTGTACCGGCAGAGGCGGATGGGGCAAAGGTTGTTGCCTCTATTGTTGTATCATAGCTTCAGTCAATGCTGCAAGCATCTGTTCCATCCCGCTCATGCGAGCCTCTGAAGACTCACTTACATCACTTCCCCTTGCATTGTCCATGCTGTTATATAGACACCAGGTAATAATAAACATAGGAATAATCCTGTTCACCTCCTTCAATTTCATTTATCCAGATTCAAATTCGGTTATCATTTTTATAAAGATTACTACTCCTCACACATGCTGATGATATGTCCCTACTTCTTTTTAAGATATCGCATAGCTCTTATGGCCTCGTGTGTGCGGTACAACATGTGCTCTGATACCACTCTGTCACGACCCAAACCCGCCCCTATAGGTTTAGCGTCGTAACCGGCCAGTAATCCTTGGATTGCCAAAGGCCTCTTAAGACTTGACTTGAGATTAGGGGCTGCGGAAGTAATTACATAAAGAAATATACATAGTCCATCGAGCTGTGCAGACATACATGGAACTGGAAATCTTAAACTTTATAAACCTGCAAGTGACGTCATAGGCACAGTATTTACACGTCACTATCAAGTACATACAAAAGGAGAACTTGATCATAAAACAAAAGAAACAGTCTTATACATCCATATTGACACTGCCACAAAACATGACTTGATCAGGAACCTCCTTGTGAAGCGCAAAAGGTGGCTGACTAACACAAAAATACTCCATGCATCATCTTAAGCCTGATCACGAGCCTGCTCACCTACATACATAATAAATAACTAGTGAGCGGAGGTCCAGTGAATAATAACAAAGTAATGGGGTAAATGAATGATGTCCCATAACTGTGGCTGACACTGAAATTCACATTCGTATTCTCATTCTGAACATGTATACAAAAATTAGAGTTCATGCTTAATCTTACATATTACATCCGTTAGTGCTAATAGACCTCATACAGAGTGGCTTAAATCATACTTGTCAGTTCTATAGAAAAACCTCCAGCCGGGTAAGGATAACTTGTCAGTCCCATAAAGGAACCTCCGGACTGGAAACTTGTAAACTTGTCAGTTCCACTTAGGAACCTCCAGCCGGGTATAGATAACTTTTCAGTTCCATAAGGAACCTCTGGTACCGAGAACTTGTAGCATACTTGAATCATAGCATAATATCACTTGTAACATACTTGAATCATGACATAATATCAACAATGTTTGTTATTGTTGGACAATCATTCATAGTATAAAGCATGGCATTTCTTTCAGCAGATCTTATTTCGTATACAGAAAATACATAAAGTTGAACATAGCTTTACTAAGTTATTACTCACAGATAACAACTGCTGCAAGTGGACAATTCAACTTCCTCGAGGTGCGTGACCTACACAGTTACAGAACGAACGTATACTGAATTACACAACTGGAAATGATAACTTAGTCCTTTCTTGTTTTGGTGTATTTCTACCTCATTATCCTTATTACAATGTCTTAATCATGGCCTAGGAATGCCTAAGATGGAATGAGGATGCAAAAATTTTGAAATCATTTTTCAAAACTTGCTGAAAATAAGGTCCACGCTCGAGCGTGGATTTCCTCGCTCGAGCGAACATGCAAAATACAAGGGTTCGCTCGAGCGTAACTTCCCTCGCTCGAGCGGTCTGAAAACTTTGAAAAAGTACTGGTTGCCTGTTTTTCACACTCAACGGACGCTCGATCCCCGCTCAAGCATGAGACTCAGATCCTCGTTCGAGCGTGACTTCTGTTACTCGAGCGTGGTGCAAAACATATGAACTTCTAGGAACATGCAATTCACGCTCAAGCGGGCTTCAGGTTGCTCGAGCGGAAGTACACGTACTCAGAGTGGTCACTCGAGCGTGAACTCCTACGCTCGAGCATAAATGCAAATTCTGGAATTTCTAGATTTGTTCTACTAGCTCAAAATTCAACTTTCAAGCATCAAAACTTGATTTTTCTGGGCTAAAACTTGAGAAAACACTTAGGAACTCATAAAACATCATGAATTAAAGATCATTTCAAGAAATAATGGCCCAATAGCTTGCCAATTATGCAAAATTCAACTTGAAATGTAGGAACATGCTATAAATATGGCATGCATGTATAATTTGAGTTCATAGTTTCCCAAAACATGATCAAATGAAATATCCAACACAAAACATGGTGAATTCTTAGATTATAACCAAAATATGAACATGCATGTGAGAATTCTCATGAAAACAACTTCAAAACTTCATGATATGGACATGCATGCATGGAATGACTTTGTTTTCTTAAATTCTAGCTCAACTCCATGTGAATTCACCTATTTCATTTATATTCATGTACTGAATGACTCAATTTCAAGGTTGTAAGGTTGAGCTCTTACCTAGGCTACTCAATTGAGCTCCATTCAAGCAAAATCTTGAGCAATTCACCAAATCTCCTAGCAATTCTCTCATATCCCAACTTTGATCTTAATTTTCCTTCCCTCTCTCTCTCTCCCACATTTTGCTAATTTGAGTCACAAGATGAGGGATTAAAAATGTATTCTCCTAGTCTTGACTCAACAATTTGCCTTATATAGGCTTGGGCAAAAATGTAATTCTTTATTGATCAAGTTAAACAAGTAGATCTTAAATTATTTTAATTTCATCATTCCGAACCGAATTTCAATTAAACCCACCATAAAATTCTAAAAATTCCAATTAACACATAAACCGAGTCATTTTCTGAATCGGTTGCCGATGAGGCCTTCAATTCATAATCCGAAGCTAAAACATGAACAGATCTTTCTACGTTAAACAGATATAAACACAAAATAATGCAATGCACATGTAATTAACTCAGGATTTCTCCTTAATTACTTGTTAGGCATACTTAAACATGAATTAGCGCTAATCACGGATCGGGGTTGTTACACCTCCTCGTCCAGACTGTCAAATCTGTCTAAGTTGGACTGATTCGGCGACCTCTTCGGCGACTTGCTCTGCATTTGAAACTTCAAGACCAATCTCCCTAAGGTTCTTGAAATTTGGGGAAATAGGTGCCGTGAGCTGTTGTTCGCCCTTTGGAATTGGAATGTGATCGGCGGCCGAAAAAGTAGCATATGTTGGCTCGTACTGCAATAAGACGTGGGCGGGCCCTCCTTTGCTTTTGGAGGTTTGGACGGCTAAAGAATTGGAGCGCAGTTTTGATTTGCTGAAACACAGCGTCGTCGACTGAAATAAGTACTTTTTTAAAATCGTTACCTGCACAAATAAAACGATAAGTACATGCAATCTAAGCCGAATAAACGTATAAAAAATGCGCATAGAAATGGGACTATACGGCCACCTGGTTTGCCTTTTTGTCTAGGCACAAGATCTTGGCGATCTTCGCTTTCGTCGAATTCCCAGTTGCCTCGAACAACAACCATGACGTCATCAACACGCTTACCAGAGCTGGCAAGCATAGTCACCAGATGGTGATCAATGTCCTTGGCTCTGAGAAAGTAGCGTCCTTGCCGACCAGATGATTTTTCCAAGGCATAACAATGCCGAATAGCAGGGATTCCTAGATTAATCCTAAGTTGGCGATTTAATTCTACTATTTCCATTATGATTCGGTACAAGTTTACGTTAGGTTGTGATGGGAATAGACCTCAATAATAAAGGACAACCCTTAAAAATGGATAAAGGGGGAAACAAACTCCACCCTCAACAATTGACAGGAGAGGAAAGATGATCGTACTCTCATTAGTCCTCTCCATATCGAGTACATTATCTGCCACAAGTGACAAATGTACGTCATTTGGAATGGAAAAGTGGCATCGAAAAGCGGAAACATGGTCCGCGAAAAGGAGAGCTTTCAAATGTTTCGTCATCCGAATCAGAATGGAAAATACGCTAAACTAAAAACAAACAAGAAAATGGGAGTTGGAATGAGAAAGAAATGCAAGAAGAGAAGAACTTACAAGGTAGAGAGAAAAAGACAATGGGGAGTAGATGGAAGTTGCAGAGGTCGTGAAGTTACAGAGGTGAATTCGAAAGAGCTTTGCAAATTCAAAAAATATCCGAAGGGATAGCGCGGCTTCATATCGCATTAAATGAACAACGCGTACGAAGGGGCGAGAAATTGTAATGATTTCTAAACCATGGTTGTTCTGACGCTTCGGTATTGGAAGGAGTACAAGTGTCGTATTCTTGACTTTCCACATATTAAAACCAAACATGCCGACTAATTGGCGTTAGTCGGATGTTTGGGGGCAATTGTGGGGGCCGAATAATTATATATTGAGGAAGTCCTAGATATCTGAAGACATCTGGCCGAATTCAATTCGGCTATAATCTAAGAGCTCTTGAAGCAGAATGTACAGTCGGCTATAAGGAGAGCCGAATGGGAACCAGCTCGCAATCAGAAGGCGAAGTAAGCAATCAAGTGCAAGATTAAGAGTAGGCCCGACCCTTGGGTGCAAAAGGTAATATAAAAAGAGGAATGTCAACCAAAAAGAGGTATGTGAGAATAGATAAAATAACTTGAGATAGCAAAAAACTTGAGAGCATACTAACTTGTTCGTCAGAGTGCTAATTCTGGCACTCCCGATCGGAGTGTTCACCCTTTTTTCAGGTAGCAATCAGAGGATTAAAGACGTCTGACTGGATCCTGGAGTATTTCTAAACCACTTCTCTACAATTTCAAACCTTAGATGCCTAGTTGAGCTCTAGTTAGCTAATTGTTAAGTCTCTAAGACAACTCTTCCAAGTCTTTACAACATCCAAGTGGTTGAACTTAATTTCTCAAGTCCCTCTCTCTCTCCTTCACGTTTATGAGCTCAAGTAGGAAGGGATGAGAGTGTGTAACTTGTGTGTGTTGAGTCAAATAAGCCTTATATAGGCTTGGTTAGTGGCATCTAATTAAGCTAGACTTAAGTTCACTAATCCACATGATTGAATACTAATTAATTCATTCTGAATTGAATTTCAATTAAATCTACCATAATTTCCCAAAAATTCTGAATAACACATATATTAAGTCAATTTCACAATCAGATGTCGATAAGACCTTCGATTTGGCAAAACAAAATGGAAATACAAACAAATATTCCTACCATGAACAGATAGAAACACAAATAATGCAACACACATGCAATTAATTTATAATTTTATCTTAATTACTCATTAGGAATGATTAATTATGGCTAATCATGGTTTAACAGTTAATAATGGGTCGGGGTTGTTACAACAAATTTCAGCAACTTCTTCACCATCTTCATTTACCTTTATTATTCAAATAGTGTCAATACAACCAGACCACCCACCTCAATTAATTTCACAATTTCAGTGTATATATTGACAACTCATATCCGTGTAAAAGAAGAGAGGAGGAACTTTGATCAGAGGTTCACAACACCAGAGCTTCACAATTTCAGTGTTGTACTAGCAGCCAAAAAGTTCACCGAACCGATCGACCAGACGGTCAACTGGTGGGTCATTCGGCTGGTCAACCAGCTTCGCCTGTTCGTAGCTTCCAGCAAGACTCAACCAGAGACTAAGCTTTGGCTATCATTGTCACGACCCAAACCCGCCCATATAGGTTTAGTGTCGTAATCAGCTAGTAATCCTTGGATTACCGAAAGCCTCTTAACATAATAGCATATAAATAAGGGCTGCGGAAGCAAATACATGAAATATACACAGTCTAACGAGCTGTGAAGACATACGTGGGACTGATAACTTCGAACTTTCATAACCATACATGTGATCAAAACAAAATGAAGCAATTAAGTCACTTCAGGTATACACAACAGAAAACTTGTTTGTAAATCAAAAGGAACAAAAACTTATACATCCCCAAAACACAGCCACAAGGCTTGACTCAAACTGGAACCTCCTCGTGAGGCACAGAGGCTTGCTGTCAAGATTAAAACTCCAGGTCCTCAACTCTGAGCCTGGTCACGTGCCCGATCACCTGCATACGTAATATAAATAGTTAGCGAGAGCCCAGTGAATAATAATAGAGTAAATGGTTAAATGAATGATGCCCCATAATTAAATCCGTACATCGAACCAATTCATATTCTTGTTCTTATTCAATGCGTATATAAAATCCAAGAATCATGCTTAATCATTCATAGTTCATTCGTTAGCGCTAATAGATCATATACAGAATATCATAGATCATACTTGTCAGTTCCATAGAGGAACCTCCGGCCGGGTACGGATAACTTGCCAGTTCCATAAAGGAACCTTCGGACTGGGTACGGATAACTTGTCAGTTCTATAAAGGAACCTCCAGCCGGGTACAGATAACTTGCCAGTTCCAGAAAGGAACCTCCGGACTGGGTACGGATAACTTGTCAGTTCCATAAAGAAACCTCCAGCCGGGTACAGATAATATGCCAGTTCCAGAAAGGAACCTTCGGTCTGGGTACAGATAGCATACTTGAATCATAACATTTAATGTCATAAACATTTGCCAAAGGCGGACAATCATTCATAGTGTAAACACATAGCATACATGGTATAGATCTTAGTCCACATGTAGAAAGTTATTTAATTTGAACACAGCTTTACTAACTCATTACTCACAGATAACCGATGGCTCCAAATAGACAAGTAGAGTAGGCAATTCACTTAACTTGAGGTGTGTGACCTATATAACATGACAAATACATACATTGGAACACACGCTCAGATTGTACATGACTTATTTCATTTGTTCTTAGTGTGTTTCTAGCCTTCATCCTTGTCATAGTGTTTTAATCTCGGCCTAGGAATGCCTAGGATGGAATGAGAATGCAAAAATGTACTTGAAAATATTTTTCAAAACTTACTGAAAATAGGGTCCACACTCGAGCGTGGCTTTCCTCGCTCGAGCATACATGCAAAATGTGAGGGTCCGCTCGAGCGCAACTTCCTTCGCTCGAGCGGTCTGCAAACTTTGAAAAAGTATTGGTTGCTTGATTTTCACGCTCAACGGATGCTCGATCCTCGCTCAATCGTGAGACTCAGACCTTCGCTCGAGCGTGACTTTTGTCGCTCGAACGATCTGTAAAAACACATGAACTTCTAGAAGCATGCATTTCACGCTTGAGCGGACTTTTGGTCGCTCGAACGAAAGTGCAAGATTACAGGGTCGCCGCTCGAGCGTAGAATCCGACGCTCGAGCAGAAGTGCAAACTCTGGAATCTCCATATTGCACTCCCCAGCTCCAAGCTCAAATTCTACACCCCAAAACTCATCTTCTTGGGCCAAAATTCTGGATAACATCTAAGAACTTGTAAAATATTATGGTTTGAAGATCATTTCATGAAATCAAGGCTCAAAAGTATGTCAAACATGCAACAATTCAACTTGAAATGTAAAAACATGGTATGAACATGACATGCATGTGTTCACTTGAGTTTATGGCTTCTAAAACATAATTAAATGTCATCCAATGATGAGAAATGTTATGAATTCTTCAACTTATGCTAGAATTACAACACGCATGGAGAAAATCTTTGAAAACAACTTCAAAATGCTATAAATATGCATGTATGTATGGAATGACTTATCTTTTTTCAATTCTAGCTCAATCCTTACATGATTTCATATAATTCACTTGTTTTCATACATTATTCAACTACATTCCAAGGCCAAAGACTAAAACTCTTACCTAGAGTCTAGATTGCACAAGTGAGGAAGCTTTAATTCCCAAATTCTTTGCAAATCTCCAATAATTCCTAACAATTCTCCCATATCCCAACTTTTGCTCCCATTTTTTCTTCTATCTCTCTCTCTCTCTCTCTCTCTCTCTCTCTCTCTCTCTCTCTCTCTCTCTCTCCCACGTTTTGCTTGTGTGTGTGTGAGCTCAAATGTATTCAAAATGAAGAAAAGAAAAGGATGAAGGCATATAAGAAGCCTTATATAGGCTCACTTAATGATAATTAATTAAGGTTAATTAAGTAGGCATTAATTTAATCTAATTTAATCATTTTCAATCGAATTTTGATTAAATCTACCATAATGTTCTGAAATTTCCAAATAGCACATAAATCAAGTCAATTTCTGAATCGGATGCCGATAAAGCCTTTAATTCGTAAACCGAATAAAAATATGAACAGATCTTTCTACGTTAAATAGATATAAATACAAAATAATGCAATGGACATGTAATTAACTCAGGATTTCTTCTTAATTACTTATTAGGCATACTTGAGCATGAATTAGCGCTAATCATGGGTCGGGGTTGTTACAATCTTGTTGCTTACATTTTGCACACCATTTTCTCACAGTAGCAACCGAAACTTGCCATACATTTTTCTTACCTTTTACTATCATTTTGCTTACCTTCATAAGTCATGTCGAGAACAAAAAGAGCCAAACCAGAACATGGCGAAACCTCTAACCCTCCACCACGCCAACAACCGCAACAGCAGACTTATCTAACTATTGATTTTCTCACATACAATCATGAACAAACTTATCCAAACTTTTTCAACCGACCAATTGTTATCAGGGAGAAGGGTAAATCTTTATTCTCAATATGATCCTCTGTTGATTGCCAGACTAGAGACGATAAGGTGGCTACCTTTAATCAATTTACGACAAAAGGTATATCCACGTCTTGTGTATTTATTTTACCTTCACTTGAGATCTACTGAGGGAGAAGTTGGAGAGCATAGTCTGATATCTTATGTCCAAGGTAAAATAATCACATTGAACATCCATACTTTGACACAAATTATTGGAGTTCAGCCAGGGACTTCGCAAATTCATTTTCAAAGTGAGTCTGACCTGGTTAATATTGTTGGTGATATAAGTGAAATTTATACTACAATTTGTGAGAACCGATTTACCGGCAGTAATTTACAAGCAAGACATTTGAAACTTCACCTTCGTATTCTTCATCGATGGATAGTCGAAAATGTCAATCCAAAAAAAGGACATTTTGATGTCATTCCAATTTATAATGCTTATTTGTTATATTGTTTTGAAGTTGGACAACAATTAGATTTATGCTACATACTACTGAAGAAAATAGTGGTTGCAAATCTTGGTACTCTCAATGGCCGGTCACTACCTTTTGAAGCTCTGCTAACTAAAATTTTGAACATAAGCGTATTATACGTGTGATAAAATTTTACAAAAAAATTTGAAAATGGTACAAGTTAATTCAATACCTTATCCCAAAAATTAATAGGTGCAACAATTGTTCCTACAATGGGATCCGATTCCAGACCAGTCTGTGCCTGCAGTCGCTTGAAAGTTTGGTAATCAACTTTCAGTCGCTGATATTTTTGTCTCACCTATTTTGGTGTGTATCGGAACCCATATAGATTTTTCAACTCAATTACAAAATGGTTCAAATGCCTAACTGTCCACATAGTACTATGGCCTTTTGTTTGATTTTTTTGTACCTCTTCTCTCAGCATATTTATTAGCTTCATTTCAATTCTGGAGCTCCACATTCTTGTGTCCTGATTATTATCTGAATTGTTGTCATCCATCTAACAACACAATTTATATCTAAACTAATCTTAAGTGGATATTAAAAAATTACTACATAAGTCCTACTCATAATTTATCATAAAACTTCAGTTTCCAGAATCAATGCAAGAATTGTCTACAATTATGTTTCAGTTTGAATGAAAGATTCATAAATTAAAGTTGTTAAACAATGTTGGGAAAAACAGATAAACAAGAAAAAACATAATATTAATTGCAAAAAGTCTATGAAAGAGTAAGTTTTTAGATGAAGTGTACACAGTAGACAATAAGCAGAAGAAGAGAAGCATCAAAGGGGAGAGTGGCGATCGATCCAGAGGTGGGAGAAGTGGAAAGGCGGTCGGTCGACCGGTCGACTGGCCGGAAGACCGGGAGGATAACCAGCTAGTTATCCTGCTGGTTGACTAGCTCAGCACCGTTTAGACGGATCAGAGAACCCATTTCTGCTTCTCAATTATTCTATAGCAGATCGATTGAAGGATATACGTACCAGAGCAGTAAGAGTGGAATAGTTGTCACTAGTGACGGCGTGGGTAGAGTCGATGGATGTGCGCTTCTTCGGTAGGCGTCTGATTCGAGAATACACTTCACAAATTTGGCCTAAGACAAATAAATTTGGGGATGAATTTAGGGATGAAGCAGGAAATCAGTGAGCTGTATATACAAGCCGTATATATGAAATTTGTGATTTATTTTACCTCGTTCTTGTCATTGTTTTGTTGCCCGGATGGTGAATCTTCCACAATGCAGAAGCTGAAACTCAATTGATTTGTGGGAGCTAGTGGATGCAAATTTATGGGTGGGAAGGGAGTTCACAGACATGGTTTAGATTTAAAGGTCACAATTCAGTTCAGAGAAAGAAGACGTCCAGTGAAGAATCTTCAGCTTTAAATTTCTTTGCATGTGAAGCTTTTCAGAAATTGAGAAGACTGAAGAGAGAGAATATGTACGTTTGGAAGCTTTTCAGAGTGGAGAAGACGAATGGAGAAATCTGCCAAACAGGAAATTGAGTTGAATTTTGAACTGTGTACTGGAATTATATTTTGAAAACTATATCTAAATGTGAAACGCAAATAGGAGGTGAAAATATATTTGGAGAACACAACCAAACACGGTCTTAAATTTTTTAAAATTATTTCTACCTACTAAAGATAAAATTATGTAAAAATTAATAAATTTTTTAGACATTTATTTATTTATTTATTTTACCAAATTAATTTTTATTATGTATTTAAATTATGATCATATAATGGGTTGTTGTTTTTATTTTCATTAAATATATGGCGACAACTTTGGTATCATTATTAAACTAATTCATTAAATCAAAAAATTCAAAATTAAGAACATTTCATATATTAAATATATCGATTATACATTAAAAGTCTATCAACCACCCATTACATTATTATTATCCAAACACATAATAAAAATTAATTTGGTAAAAAAATAAATAAATGTCATTTTATATAATTTTGTCTTTGCTAAGTAGAAATTATTTTTAAAAATTCAAAAATATTTTTTTAATGTTTATTTTTGTCAAATTAATTTATATTTTATTAAATTGATTATTTTATCCTTAAAATTGAATAATGATATTTTAATTATCTTTATTTAAAACAAATTCAAAATTTATAGTCAAATCCGTTATAATTGAAAATTTAAAAAATTAGGGACAAAGGGACACCAACCCCAAACGGCACCGTAATTTGCAACCAAAAAAAAAAAAAAGAAGGAACGTTTTCGGGGCTTTTCCCAAATTAAGCCAAAATAGCAACTTATTTCTCAAACTAGATCTAGTTTGGACGAAATTCCCAAACTAGGATAAAGCGCTATTACAAACCATGATTTCACCATTTTTAGGACCCTCCCGCGAAAAATTTGTGAAATGGTAAAAGCGTGGTTACAAACCACGTTTTTAAGGAAATTTCATTTATACATAAAACGTGGTTAGAAAGCACTCTTTTTCTTCAGAAAAAGTGGTTTCAAACCACGCTTTTACTGTGCTTATAAATATATGTTTGTATGTTGTGTCGTGTCTTTGTTACTGGAGTGTAAGACAATGTTGTTGTTCATTTAACTTACAGATGTATTTCAACTATTTGTTATATGAACCTGAAGTTTATGAAATAAATACATTTATAAGTACACATGTTAAGATTCGTTACGAATTTGTATAAGCATTGCAAAGCCATTACACATGATAACTGTATGTTTGAAATTATTGTAAACAAATATGCATCAGAGTTGTCACATCAACTTTTATGACCTCAACAACTATGCATCAACTTTACACGAGTTGTCACTTCGACTTTTATTTACTACTCAATGCATATCTGAAGATTTTAAGCAAAGTTCAAATCCGCTTAGAAATTTAATTTCACTTTTCCGCTAATAAATATAATTCAATTTATTTTGCCTTCACAATATATTTAATTTCACTTTTCACCTTACATATTTCATTTAATTTAATTGGAGAAGTTTAACCAATTTAATTTGAAATTAACTATGTGTTGATTTAAGTCGGTGTTGTTCTTGTCTGCATACTAGGCTTAAAAATTAATTAAAAGACCTTCTAAATATTTAATTTGCACTTTAGGATTGACCACCAAAATATTGAGATTGCAATATTATTATTATTTTATTATTTACTTAATTTTTATATTCGGGTTCTCACAGAACAGGTAGCTTAGTCAAATTTTCCCTCAACAAGGGCTCCTCAAATAGTGACCTCTACGTAAAGAATTTCAATCTCCATCAGGTAAGAAGAAAGAGTCACCTTCCAATTCTTGGAAGTCCAATGAAAATGATGACTCTGGTAAGGAATGAGGGGTTAACAGAAAACTAAACTTGGGGGCTGGACAAACATTACCCAAAAACAAGTGGTTGGTCCAGTTGGGTGGACTAATAAAGTTCAAACAGACAAACTACTGCCTTCAACAACACAAAAAACAGAACAGGTAGCTCAATCAAAAGCTTCCCTTAACTAGGGCTCCTCAAATAGTGATCCTCTACTTAAAGAATTTCAATCTCCATCAGGAAAGAAGCAAGAGTCGCCTTTCAATTCTTGGTAGTTCAGTCAAAATGATGACTCTGGTAAGGAATGGAAGGTTGACAGAAAACTAAGCTTGGGGGCAGGACAAACAAGTTCAAAGCCAAGTGGTTGGTCCAGTTGGGGGATTAATAAATTTCCAAAAAACTGTTCTTGGAAATTCGAAAACCAAGTAAGTTTTGGATTTAAAATTTATAAAAATTATTTTTAATATATACAAGCAAACAAAATTTTAAGTTTGACAAACTCTTTTAAAAAATGTAATTATAATATTCATTTCAAAATACAAAACCATACGGATCATCTATTTGAATAAATTCCATTTTAACCCAATACTTTTATATTATTACATTTTCATTCCAACAATATTTTCATACACTAGTCTTCCAATACTATTGGGTTAAGTGGTTGTGCATGAGATTTGCAAATTTATTACGAGTGATTTTCAAAAAAAAATCAAAAATAACAATTAATCTTCCATACCTATGGGATTAAGTGAGCATGCGTGGGATTTACAAATTTGTTACGATTGATCTGCAGATGGGTACGTTACGACCAATGTTCAGTTGATGTTGTAGATGTTTCCCAAAATATTACAAATTGAATATTCAAAAGTTGATTTTAAAATAATTCCAAATGACAACAAAAATTGAAATAGTCATACTTTTCAATGAAATACAAATAGTTGGTCGTAACAACGAATGATGCTTCGCTAAGTGAAACACAGCATTGCCTACATAAGCTTTCTTTTTTCACACATTGAGTAGTCAAATCATGGAGAGACTTGTCAAGCCATTCACAAATCCATCAAAAATGCCTTACTGATGCAGTGACATTGAACACAGTTAATAAATTAATCCCCCTACGAATTGGTGAATTTTACATGGGCACAATAAACTTCGTACGCATGTGTGCTTCTTTCATACAGTGAGTAGTCACTTTGAAGTTATGATATCGAGGTCAGAAATTTGAAATGGAGGAGGGTAGAAGATAAAATGCTATACTAGTTCGTGACTTGTCAACATGCAGTGACTTGTCAAGTCAAGTTGGTTGGGTTCAATCAGTTTTGTCGGTTTTTTCGATTTTTCTTACATCCCTCGTTACAGTGAGTAGTCACTGAGTTGTCACATCGAACATGCAAGTGAGTTATGTTCCAAGAAATTCAAGTTGCGTTTCTAACACTCCTCGCCATTTTTACTACATTGACAGTGTCACATGGCAACAGTGACTTTGCTCATACGCTTTAATTTTCACTAATTTACCTTACAATGAGCATGCCCTTATTTTGTCGGTATATGCAGATGGATTGTCAAGTCATGTGACTTGGTGCACAAGCATTGGTTTTCTCAATTTTTTTATTATAGTGACAACCCATCTCTTATTGATATATGTGGGATTGTCAATTCATAAAGCCACATGGCAACAGTGAATTCGCTGATTTACCTTACAGTGAACATGCCCTTATTTTGTCGGTATATGCAGATGGATTGTTAAGTCATGTGACTTAACGCATAGGCATTGCTTTTCTCTATTTTCTGATTATAGTGACAACTCATCTCTTATTGATATATGTGGGATTGTCAATTCAGAAAGTCACATGGCAACAGTGAATTCACTGATTTACCTTACAATGAGCATGCCCTTATTTTGTCGGTATATGCAGATGGATTGTCAAGTCACGTGACTTAGTACACAGTAGTTGCTTTTCTCTATATTTTCATTCTAGTGACAACTCATACCTTGTTCGTATATGTGGGATTGTCATGCAGAGGCATTTATTTTCTATGGTTTTTCCTTCAGTGTCTTTCTAAAGCCGTTCATAACCAACTATATAAACGACTAAAGGTGAAGACACAACCTTACAACTCAATTCGCCCTACGAAATTATCATTCATTTGTTTAAAAAAATTAGCATGACTACACGATTCATGAGAGGGAGTGCGAATCGCAGAGGTGGTAGGAACTTGCAAAGGGGTGACAGTTCACGACGAGGAGGGGGAAGCGGACGTGGTGATGCTAAAAACGAAACAACAATACCTGTTTTAGATTATGCTTGTGGTTATCGTGATAGGTTTAGGAAGCGACATTTTTTTATGCCCAAGTATTATCGAGTTCAAAGAGGTTCATGTATGGAGCCATTTGACAATCAAACAGGATATGGTTTATCTGACGCTGCTCATCTGAAGTGGCCCGCACTATTTATAAAGCGGGTACAGCTGGAAACCTTAAGTCGGGAAAATCAACTTAAGGTGCCAAAAGCACGTTCTGTTGAGATCCAAAAGGAAGATCCTGATAATGTTGATCAACTATGTGAAAGACTACAACATGAGATTTCTCAAATGCGCCATAGGTTAGCCCGCAATATGCAACTATACATAGTTAAGAAGGATGCCCAAAAGAACAGAACAGAACCAAATGTTTCGGCTATCAAGGGTATCATGGAGGATCCTGAACTTGTCTCTGACCCTAAGCTTTCGGATTATTCAGACTCTAAGATTGCCGATTTAAGCGCGAATTAGGTGTTTATGTCTATACTTCGGCAATATTAGGTCATGCATGAATATGTAATGTGTGTATTAGACTAAGTGTTTCCGTAATGAGTTTGTCAGATTGTCTGCCTAATATTTGTCTATCTAATTATTATATTTATGTATTGTGTGTTCAGTTCAGGGTGTCCACGATGTATGTATTGTGTGTTCAGTTCATAGTGTCCAGAATGCATTTTTGTGGGAGACTTATGTCTGTACTACCTATGTAACTGAAAACCGTTACATTTGCAACTTCAGTTATGTTGTTTTCATGCCCGTATGAGTATTTAGTAAATTAGTGATTTCGTATATTATGTATTAAGTTTTATTACAAAAATGTTGACAAAATTTATTTTAGGGGAAATACACATTCTCTTAACTTGTTCATCTTCTCAATCGTGACAACCCAAAAATGTAACCATTATTCATTGAATATAACAAATAACGTTCTCATTCTTACAAAAAGTACACTACCAATTGAATAAAACAAATAACCTTTCCATTCATTCATTCATTGCACAATAGCAGTCTTATGAAATAAGCGAAACCAATTTAATCACAATAACATCAACTCCAACACAATATTTACATTACATAAGTTCATGTTCGTAATCGGACACCAAATTACATACAAGTTACATTACATAGCAAAAAAAGAAAAAAGTACCATTCGTATGTAAAAAAATACATCACCAAATTTTGAGGTCTTTCTCTTCTTCCTTTTTGCTGCAGCTCTCGCGGTGGCCTTTATTTTCTTGGCCTCCTCCGCGGTGCTCTTCGCGTCTCACCCTTCGTCGTTGTTCGTCAAAGTGTAGAGTGTGTGGGTGTGCTTCAGACTGTAGAGCATGTATATCACCTTCTAACCCAAAACAAAAACGAAAGGAAAAAAAAAAATTTAATGAAAACAGCTAGAAAACGGTTTTACTAAACCAGTTTTCTGAATTACATTATCACCTTCTAACCCAAAACAAAGACAAAAAAAAAATTAAATGAAAATGGCTTTAGTAAAGCCAAAAAAAATTTCTGAATTACACTTTCTAACCCAAAACAAAGACAAAAGAACAAAAAAAAATTTTTTTTAATGAAAACGACTTTAGTAAAGCCAAAAAAAATTTCTAATTTACATTATCACCTTCTAACCCAAAACAAAGATAAAAGAAAAAAAAATTACATGAAAACGGCTTTAGTAAAGCCAAAAAAAATTTCTGAATTACACTTTCTAACTCAAAACAAAGACAAAAAAAAAATTTAACATGAGAACGGCTTTAGTAAAATCAAAAAAAAAAATTTGAATTATATTATCACCAAAACAAAGACAACAGAAGAAAAAAAAATTTATATGAAAACGACTTTAGGAAAGCCGTATTAAAAAATGGTTTTAGTAAATCCGTTTTCTGAATTACATTATCACTAGAACAACGACAACCAAAAAAAAAAAAATTACGTTAAAACGACTTTAGGAAAGTCTCATATTGGAAAACGATTTTACTAAACCTATTTTCTGAATTACATTATCCTAATTTAGGAAATCCGTCTAAACTATCCCTAATTTAAAAAATAAGTTTATTTTAGCTTAATTTGGGAAAAGCCCGACGAGAGAGAGAGAGAGAGAGAAAAAAGTGTGCTTGCAGATATGTCTGTCGTCGCCGGTGCCGGTCTCGGTCTCATCTCATTGACAAATGCTGATATGGGTGTCTCTGTCTGTGAGAGGAATGGATTTTGGGTTCAAAATTGTTGCCACAACTCATCTTTGTCTTCTGGGTTTGGGTTTGGGTTTTCTATTCCTCCAAGACCTACTTTTGGTGTCACTTTAGCCACCAAGAAGCTGAAGCAAAGTTGGATTTTTGGTTTGAGGACGCCTAGTAGTAGTGGCAGGTCAATCCATGTTCTGTTGAAAGCAGAGTCTACCAATCGGTCGGTTGATGGTGAGATTATCAAGAAAGAGTTGGAATTCAAGCCATCGTTTGAGGACTACTTGAAGGCTATGGAGTCTGTTAGAACTGGCAGAGATAATAAACAAACACATAATAGTATCAAAAGATACAAGCCAACGAATGCTGACAGTAGCAAGTTAGGAGATTTTCAAGGGCATACCCAAGAAGAGCATGCCAGTGGTCAAATTGATTGTAAGGAGAGAGGAATTAGAAAATTAAAGGATGCGAATTTGACGATTGGGTTTGAAGAGAAAGGTAATGCAGGGAGGGTTCGAGATGAATTGGACGGAAGAGAAAGCAAAATTGATTTAAATATTGATAACAAGTTGGATATGGATGAAAAAAAATGGAGATCGGAAAAAAAGAGGACTAACAGTATCAGTGTACAACAGAGACAGAAGAATAGTGGAGTGGAAGGGCACAGATTTAAGGCTGATAAAGCTAGTCTTAAAGGCACCAAAATGGGTATAGGAGTGGAGAGAAATTGCATTCAAGTTGAAGCTGTTCCTCATGAAAGAATATCAGTGAACAATGTGAAGTTTACAAGGAGGAATAAGCCTATAGCTGAGAAAAGCAATGATGAACAAGTGGAGTTGGAAAGAGCTGCTTTCAAGTCACTAGAAGAATTCAATGATATCGTGGACAAGCCACGACTTTCTCGGAATGAAATGGAGGAGAGGATCCAAAAGCTAGCTAGGTGGTAAGTGTTACATTACATGCTTTGGATATCTGTTGAACATGATATTGAAAGATGGTTTGTTTGTTCTTTCTTTCTAATTGATTCTTCATATTTGCATGTCCTTTAGGAAGATTTGATGTCTTAATCCTAGCCTAGGAACGTGTTGCTTCATGAATGTAACAATGTTAAAGTTTCATGCTTTAATTTTAGTTGAGAGTTTCTCAGAGTCTGGCTCATGGTGAAGTGGTTTCTTTTAACAGTTTGAATGGTGCGGACATTGATATGCCCGAGTGGATGTTCTCTAAAATGATGCGAAGTGCAAAAATCAGATTCTCAGATCATTCTATGTTGAGGATTATCCAGATATTGGGTAAACTAGGGAACTGGAGGCGGGTGCTTCAACTTATTGAGTGGCTTCAATTGCGTGATCGGTTCAAATCTCACAAGTTAAGGTACTTTTCTTCTCTTCTGATTTTTATCAAAAAAGATGAGCATATGTTGTCTATATGATAAAAACTCGTACCTGAAGATTATTTCAATAGTTTCAGGGTGTACTGACTAATAACCTTTCACTTCTTTTACATTTTGGTTTGTCACCATGGTGACATCCACTTTATCTCTGGAATTCTCTCTCTCTCTCTCTCTCTCTCTCAAGGTAAATTATGGGCAATGTTTTCATATATTCTTGAAAATATAATAAAGAAAAGTAGGTACTCATGATAATTGCTTAATGTTCATGAAACAACCTTTAAGAAGAATCTTCAAGGTAAAAATTTGGTACTTGGAAATGTTCTTTTCTTAAAATCAATTAGTTGTAATATCGTAGACGGATCTCTGCTGAAGAGACGAGTGAATTTTCAATTTCTGTGAGGTTATATCAAGAATCAATCTTAAGTCCTTATCTTTTCGCTTTAGTTATAGATGAGTTGATCCGCAATATTCACGATGATGTGTCATAGTATATGCTTTTTGCAGATGATATCGTGTTAGTAGATGAGATTAAAGAAGGAGTTAATACAGAGTTAGAGATTTGGAGAGAAACACTTGAATCTAAAGGATTTTGAATAAGCAGAACTAAAACAGAATACATGGAGTGTAAATTTAGTAATAGTAACAATAGAAACAGAGGAAAAGTGAATATTGAGAACCAAGAATTACTTAAAAATGGATATTTTTTTGTTATTTAGGATCGATTACCACAACGACTGGAGAGATTGGAGCGGATGTGGTCCACAGAATTAAGGCGAAGTGGCTTAAGTGGAGGAGTGCGTCTGGAGTATTATGCGATAAATGAGTACCTATTAGACTAAAAGGGAAGTTCTATAGAATGATTATTAGACCAACAATGTTGTATGGGACGGAATGTTGGGCAACCAAGAAACAATGTGTAGATAAGATGAGTGTTGCTGAGATGGAGATGCTAAGGTAGATGTGTGGTAAGAATAGAAAAGACAGAGTTAGGAATGAGTATATTCGAGAATGGATAGGAGTAGTATCGATAGAAGATAAGTTGAGAGGGAATAGATTGAGATGGTTTGATCATATATAATGAAGATCAACAGAGACAGTAGTGAAGAGATGCGATATAGTGACGGTAAATGGTAGTATTAGGCGAAGAGGTAGATCTAGATTGATGTGGACTAGTGTAATAAATAGAGATATAAATCTCCTTAATTTGACTAACGAAATGGCCTTGGATAGAATCGAGTGAAAAAGAAGGATTCCCGTAGCCGACCCCATTTGATGGGTTTGGTTTGGTTTGGTTTGATTTGGTTAGTCTTAGAATGTAAGTTGTCCTTTGATTAAAATCTCTAATTTATTTTCCAGATACATTTACACAGCTGCACTTGACGCACTGGGCAAGGCAAAGAGACCAGTTGAAGCACTGAATTTATTTCATGCAATGCAGGTAAGGTATATACATTTTTTTATGTGCATTATGTCGTCACATGTTAATAATGGGAGCATTGAATTTCTTCTTCAGCAACACATGTCCACATATCCCGACCTTGTAGCTTATCATTTTATTGCTGTCACTCTTGGACAAGCGGGACATATGAGGGAACTGTTTGAGGTGATCGATAGTATGCGCTCTCCTCCCAACAAGAAGTTTAGGACTGGGGTTCTTGATAAGTGGGATCCCCGATTGGAACCAGATATCGTTGTCTACAATGCTGTAAGCAATACTTCGTTGGTTTTTTATTTGAAAATTATGGTTGAATCTTCAATTGATTTATTTCGAAAAAGCCATCAAGAATAAATAAGCCATCAAGATGAAGCTTTATTCTCAGTATTACCATGTTAATGGATTTTTATTTTTTTCTAGAATAAATGTCAGCTTGATTCTGATGTTTTTGCCATATAATCCTACATCCTGTCTCCTGGTAGAAGACAAAAATTTTGACACTTGCAAAATGCTATAGATGAAAAGCTATGAATGAAGCTGTCAATTCTGCTGTCCACTATTCAAGTCAGATGGGATTTCCCTTTTCCTCATTAGCTGTCAGTAAAACAATGCATCTTTTGTTTTCCACTGTTTAGATGTCCTGTGAAATCACCACTGTCCTTTAAATGAACTTTGAATTGACTCCAATTTGTGTCAGCTGCTGTGATTTGGTACCTGCACACAATCTTCCCAAAACTTTTGAAGGTCCATGATTTTTTTAAATGTTACCTTTGCTTTTGATTTTTGTAGTTTTAAAATATGTATGAGGGGAGGAGGGGATACTTTGACTCTTGTTTATTTTTGCATGCAAAATTCAGTATTAGTGATATATGTGTGTATACATATAATATATATATATATATTAACAGGTCCTAAATGCTTGTGTGCGGCGGAAGCAATGGGAGGGTGCATTTTGGGTATTGCAACAGTTAAAGGAACAAGGCCAACGGCCTTCTAGTGTAACATATGGACTTGTCATGGAGGTAATATCTGCTTCTTGATGCTCTGTCATTGTCCTTTCTTGCAATTGCGTGTTTGTTTTTTACAGAATCTATCACTTGGATAACACATTGATGAATGCTAGCTCAACATCTAGTTTCCTTCTTTTTTGATGACTGTTGGTCTTATTGTTTGAAAAGCATGTGGGTTTTAAAGTGAATTTTCTAACTAGGGATACAAGCCTCCTTCCTGCCTTAACATATTAATATCTCCTTTAGGCTTTTTACTTTCCGAAACCCTAACAACCTACAGATGTGTGTGAATAGTTGGGTTTTTTGAAATGGAGATCAAGCTCTATACACCCACTTCTTTTTTTAACATTAAACATATAAGAATGTATGATAAATTTGTTAGAATAAGTGTTAGAATAGGAAATAATATTACATATATTTTATTCTTATTTTATTTTATTTTCCTTTGATTGATATAATGGGCTGACCCATAATTTATGCCTAATGGCACTCCAGTAATTACTCATTATTATCAATATAAAAGGGAATGAGGTCTCACTCATTCCCTATCTCTCTCTCTTCTCTAAACTTACATGGTATCAGAGCCATGCCCTAGACATCTTTCATTCTCTGCCCCCATCACCACCAGTTGCCTCCTCTCTCCTTCCTACCATACGACACACCCTTGTAACCGCCCTCCAACCACCTAACAACCTCTTCCTCTTCCCCTCTTCCTCTACCCCCGACAGCCTCCTCTAGCCCTACCCAAGCCTCCCCCGACACCCCCAGCCTTTCCCTTCCCTCAGCAGGCCCCTCTAGCCACTGTCGAGGGCCCCCAGGTAGCCAACCAACCTCCTTACTGGTTTGGTCGAGTTCGGCAGCCCTTCTAGGGTAGCTTGAGTTCATTTCTTCCCTTCTGGGATCTTCTGGTGATGTAAAACAGCAAAAAAACGAAAAAAAAAAACAAAAAAGACAAAAGAAAAAGAAAAGAGGTTTATGCTGAGTTCTTAATTCTTTATGCTTCCATAGTGACCATTGTGCTTGTTCTTCCACTATCATCTTTCGGATTTGTGATTGGCATTGTGTTTGAGAAGTAATTAGTAGAGTCTCCATGATAGATTTGACTAGTGAATCTACTACCTCACAGCTATTCAGGGCGAGAGTTCTGTTATTCCTTCTACTATTACTGATAACCTCAACTCTGGCCTTAAAATCACCATCTCTTTATTCAATAGTCAAAATTGCCTAGCGTGGTCACAGAGTCTGACTATTTTCGTGAAGAGCAAAGGGAAGATGGGATATGTTGATGGGAGGATGCATGCACCCAATACCACAGACCCTCGTTATGATCAGTGGGAGATCACCAATTCTCTGATTATGGGCTGGTTGATACATTCTATGATACCAGAGATTGGAGAGGGCTATTTGTCTATGGATACTGCCCAGGATATTTGGGAGGCCATAGCTACTACTTACTCCAGGAAGGGGAACTTCTCCTAGGCTTTGGAGTTATGTTGCTCCATTGAAAGGTCGGTATAAGGTGAGATGACTATCCTCCAGTATTTTACCTTCCTTAGCAATAGGTTGAAGCTACTCGATCACCTTAAGGATTACAAACCTGTCTATACCACTGATTCTGCTGGTTACCGAAAGTTTATGAAGCAAGAGTGGGTCTTCAAGTTCTTGGAAGGCTTGAATGTGGAGTATGATCTAGTTCGGAGCAAAGTACTTGGTATGGCCGTGCTTCCTTCTCTCTAGGAAGCCTTTGCTTTTGTGCAGAATGAGGAGAGTTGCTGCTCTGCTATGCTTCCTTCTGCCACTACTGATCGCTCTGTCTTGGTTTCTGCACCACCTCGAGATAAAGAGCATGCAACTCGTGGTTCTCGTCTTTCCTTTGAGAAGGATATTTTTTTCTGTGACTACCGTCGTAGACCTTGACACACACGAGAGACTTGTTGGAAGCTGTATGGGACTCCTTCTGGTGGCCAAAGAGACTGTCTTAGTACTTGCGGGGGTAGGTCTGGTCAGTCTAGAGGCCGAAGGGCCAATGCTCGGGCATATCTTTCTAATACGGTTGAGCCACCACCTTCATCTCGAGTAGTCTCACCGGGTGCTGATGTTTTGGGCTTATCTGCCTCAGAGTTTGAGATCGTTCTTCGCCACTTGCTAGACCGTCGAGCCTTTACTTCTGCCACAAGTGCATCCTCTTCTTCCTTTGCCAATTCAGGTAACTTAGCTTCCTCCACATGTGCATTGCTATCTCATACTACCGTGCCATGGATTATTAATTCTGGTGCTTCAGACCATATGTCTGGTTTTTCTAATTTGTTTTCAGATTATAACCCCTTCTCAGGTCAGGAAAAAGTGTGTATTGCTTATGGTACTATTTCATCTGTGTCAGGAAAAGGTTTAATTCATGTCACTTCTTCCCTTTTTTTATCCTCTGTACTCCACGTTCTCAATTTTAGTGTTAATCTTTTATTTTTGAGTCGTATTACTCGTGATTTGAATTGTAGCGTGACGTTTTTTCCTAATCATTGTCTGTTCAGGACCTTATTGCGAGGAAGAAGATTGACAGTGGTAGTGAGGAACATGGTCTCCACATTCTAGATCAGACAAACAAGCTGGCTCATTCATCTATTCAGTTACCATCCACCAAGGAAGACCTTTGGTTATGGCACCGTTGCTTAGAACATCTCTCCTCTTTACTAGTTAAGCATTTATTTCCTTCGGGTTTTGAGAAAAATAATGTGTCTGCTTTTCAATGTGAGTCATGTCAACTTGAAAAACAACACAGAGTTTCTTTTGCTCATTCTATTAATAAAAGTTCAATTCCATTTTCTTTGATTTATTTTGATGTATGGGGTCCCTCATGTTTTGTGTCTTTAAAAGGTCAAAAATGGTTTGTTACTTTCATAGATGACTGTTCTAAGGCCACTTGGGTATATATCTGATGAAAGATAAAAGTGAAGTGTTTTCTGTGTTTCAAAACTTTCATAAAATGGTTTGCACTCAGTTTGGGACGGTTGTAAAAATTCTGCGTTCTGATAATTGGGAGGGGGGGCAATATATTGACTTTGGTCTTGCCAGTTATTTTGCCACTCATGACATTATTCACCAAACTTTTTGCACTAATCCCCTCAACAAAATGGTGTTGCAGAATGGAAAAATCGCCATCTCCTTGATGCAACCCGTTCTCTATCCTTTGAAATGCGTGTTCCTCGATCCTATTGGGGGAAGCGGTTCTCACTGCCGCTTATTTGATTAATCGTCTTCCTCCCCAAGTCCTTTACAAACAAACACCTCTTCAAGTTTTGTTCGGGTCCACATATTCTAAGTTCTTCATCCCCCTAAGACCTTTGGATGTGTTTGTTTTGTCCATAATCATTTACCCACTCGTGGTAAATTAGATCCTCGGTTTCTTAAGTGTGTTTTCCTGGATTACTCTGCCACCCAAAAGTGCTATAAGTATTATCATCCTCCATCTCGCAAATAGTTTGTCTCCAAGGATGTTATGTTCTTTGAGTCTCAGTCGTACTTTCAGACCTCCCTAATGTCTCAGTCCTCTCCTGTGTCACAGTCATTCCTTTAGGGGGAGCCTTGGTATGAAGAGATTCATGTTCCACTACCTCCAATGGTTGAACAGATAAAGGATGTTGAGCCAACAATTGTTGTGAAAAAGGAAGAAGGCAAAGTTTATGTCAGGGACAAAGATAGATAGAAAGTAACCTGGATGCAAGACCCTACTTCTGATCCTCTACTGCCAACTTCTCCGAATAAGTGTCCAGCATTCGCCTCTCCTGAGAGTCCAGGTAATTCTGATCTTAATGTTTCTATTCCTGAGTTTTCAGATCTTGATGTTCCTATTGCTAATAAGAAGGGGGTTAGGTCATGTACTATTTCTACTCATGTCTCATATTCTAATCTGTCTCCCTCGTATAAAGCCTTTCTTTCTAAAATTTCGTCTGTGTGTCTGCCTAATAACTTCCAGGATGCTCTCTCTATTCCTGAGTGGAAACATGCCATGATGGAGGAAATACGAGCTCTTAGCAAGAATGGCACTTGGGAGTTAGTGGAGTTGCCTACAGGCAAAAATTCAGTTGGTTGTAAGTGGGTGTATACTGTAAAACATAAAGCAGACAGTTCCATAAAACGGTACAAAACAAGATTGGTTACTAAGGACTTCACTCAGACTTATGGAGTAGATTATCAGGAGACATTTGAACCGGTTGCTAAGATGAACTCTGTGAGAATTTTGCTCTCCCTTAGCAAATTTGGATTGGCCACTTCATTAGTTTGATGTGAAGAATGTCTTCCTTCATGGAGATCTCAAAGAAGAGGTCTATATGGATATATCCCCTGGATTCGAAGATGCTAAGTCCAAGGGTGAAGTGTGCAAGCTCCCAAAATCACTTTATGGACTAAAGCAATCTTCTAGGGCTTGGTTTGAAAGGTTTGCTCAAGCTATGTTGAGATATGGGTTCAAGCAGAGTCAAGCTGATCATATCTTATTTGTCAAACACTCCTCACTTGGTAAGACTACAGCCTTAATTGTCTATGTTGATGATATTGTTCTGACAAGGGGATGATGTCAAAGAAATCCCTCGATTGAAGGAGTACCTAGCCCAGGAGTTTGAAATCAAGAACTTGGGCACTTTGAAGTACTTTCTGAGCATTGAAGTAGCTAGGTCCAAGGATGGTACCTTCATATGCCAAAGGAAGTATGTACCTGACTTGCTAAAGGAAACTGGGATGCTTGGAAGTAGACCATGTGACACACCTCTAGAATCGAGTCAGAAGTTAAGTGAAGTTCAAGTGGACAAGGAGAGATACCACAGATTAGTAAGGAAGCTTATATCTTATCTCAATCGCGCCTAGACATTGCCATTGCAATAAGTATGGTTAGCCTGTTTATGCATGCTCCTAGTGTCACGCCCCACTTTTTATTACTCGAAGTATTACCAATTTCATTTACTTAATTCCATATTTCAGAGATAACATGCGAAATAAACTTGTATATTCAACTTGTAGAAGTGAATAACATTGCTCTCATTCGTATGCAAGTAAATAACCATGAGAACACTAAATAAATTGCCCTTGGGCTTACATCATTAAAAAGTCAAGAAGAAGGGTATAACCCTTTTACATAAATGGCATTCCGCCAACACAAAAGAGGCCCGTGGCCAACAAATAAAGATCCAAAACCTTGTAGCACATCCGGCTATCACCTGAAAAGATTTAACAACGCTGGGAATCTCT
>NW_021028445.1:0-17090 GCF_004153795.1 Camellia sinensis | reverse complement strand
ATTGAATTGATTGTGATTAGAACCTTTTTTATATGCATGTGTGTAGAGGAGGAGATGGGGATTGTACTCCGCGGTTAGGAAAAGATGGGGATAACCTCTAAACCGAATAGTGTGAGAGAGATGGGCGGATGAACTCCGCAAGATACAGCTCATATGCTGCCTCCCATGAGAAGTGAGATACAGCCATAGGCTATATCTTTGAAAGTGTAGATACAAGCTCATATGCTTAGTCTTAGTGAAGTGGATACATCTAATATGCTATTGTGATGTGTAATATGTTTATCTTATTGATTGTGTTGATATAGCTAATATGCTTTATCTATTAAATAAAAGGTGGATGAATGAAACAGTGACATAGACTGTGTATGAAATTGTATGTGATGACATGTGGAACGTTCATGTGGCCATCTATACAATTTGGCTAATCTGTTTAGGCATGGATCACTAATTGGTTTAGCGTATTATTTACTTCCAGCTGGGGCTGTGGCTCACCTATATGGGAACATCATTTTCAGGTACCAGTAGCATGCCACCTCCACAGGGACATTAGCTTGGGAGGCTAGAGGCGGACGAACTTTGTCTGTCTATCCCTTTTGATATATTACATGTAATTTCAAGCCTAGGCGATTAATAGGTGATAATTGAGTTAGTACTCTCTTGTAACCAAACTTGGAAAGCTGTAAGCCGTTAGGGCATTTGCTGTTGTTGTTAACATGTAATACTTATGTAGCTGAAATACTCTGATGAATTAAAGAATCGTGAATCTTTTATATATAAATGCATGTTTAAATATTGATGGGGTTTAATGTTATTAATTTTGAGGGCGTACATCTATTATACCAAAGGTCCAAATATTACCAACAACAACAATAATCTCTTTTTAAGACCCCACAATTATATATATATATATATATATATGAGTCACAAGACCCCAAACAACCCCTTTCTTTTTGCAATATAAACATTACAAACCCTACTTCCCAACCAAAGACATTTATACAAAAGGCTCCTAAGCTCGTACATTTAGCAAGGCTTAAAGATCAATAATAGAGTGAACAAGTAGGACACCATTACCACTCGGAAGTTAAGCTCAAAAACTTAGCATATGACACGAGAATCAAAAAATATGTCATTCAAAACTTCCAAACTTTTCAGATCAGAGACAACGCCGACATTCCCTACGAACCTCTCGTTTCTACATACAGGCACACTAACAGTAGAGTTTTTAGAACAAATGAGGCCACCTTCAACATACTAAGGTACAGTAGGGATCAACTCTCCCTATGAGCATGAAGAGGTATCTTTGTCTAGGAAAGACGGCGACCTTCTCAAAAATCGATTTTTGTGGAAATAAGTAGAGAATAAAAGTGAAAGTGATTCAAAAATGCTTCCTCCAATAGAGAGAGGGACCCTCTCAAAATGATTTTGGAAGTTGGGACGGAGAATTGAAAGAAAGTGAACACAAACTAGATAATGCGCCAGTTGAGCATTCAAAAATGCCCAACTGCCACCAGCACTATTACTGCCCGCCGATGAGACAATAGGAGCCGAGCTTTCACCGACCGGATCGCTAGCGATTTAGGCGCAAAGGCCCAAATCGAAAAACGCGGAGTACCCCTCGCACCGCGAAGAGCGCAAAAAACCAGATACGACCAGACGGTCCTTCGCAATGAGCTCGCTTCATAAGCGTCCAAAGGCGACCTAAGCATATTAGTCGAACAAACTACAATCGCCACGGCCCCCACAAAATTAAAATAACCATGTACCAAACTAACTCGAAATCTGAGGATCTTCCCTTCCCAATATTTCTTCAAGACAACGAACACCCCCGCTCGAAGCCTCTCAATAAGCCCGCTCAGAGCCCGCTGCCAAGCGATGCCCAACCCACCCGCGCGGAGCTGAGTACGTAGTCGTTGATGATAATCTGCATGAATCTCGACCGGACGTCACCGATCGTGAAAATACACGGGCGCAGCTCACAACACATATGCTGCAGAGCACTGTAGACACCGCTGCGCCCAAAGCGAAGGAGCGCTCGCTACCGAACTCTCGAGGACATCGACTCTGGTTCACCGTTCTCTAATCTGCAACAAAGATCCAATCCGCAAACCATCGTTTTGAGAAACAACATTCTCTGAAAAGATTCACGTCCAAACAAACTGTGATCTGGCATTCTCGCTCAGACTACAGACAGTGCCAGCTCACCTAAATAATGTCCAAAATCTTTGGTGGGAATTAGAGAGAGAGCGCCTAAGAACTCCACCTGCCAAAGGCCAGCAATCGATAGATGCCGTCATCACCAAAGTTGCCTCAAAGGCTCGGGAAACTTGGTTGACGATTGGGGAAGCTGTCAGCTATGAGCACCCGCCTCTCGCCCGCATCGAAGATCGGGCCTCTACTAAACCATGATTATCCATATTTTCGAAAACTTATGTGTGTTCTTAGTCCAGGTTATAGCCCTTACTGAATTATACTATGTTATGCCATATAGCAAACAAAGGTATAGAAGCCAATCGCCTAATATTAGGAACAAACATTTCGATGTTGTGTTTGAAAAATGGTTTTGCTACTCGCAAGTAGGCTAAAATTGCCAGGTTTGCCAACCTCCACGTGGGGCTTTAAAATCTTCACAGTTTTTAATATTGTTATCTCCAATATAAGCAATTCGACCTCCATTCCACAAGCATTCAAGCGAGTAAATATCATGTTAAGCAACTGCCCTCAATGGTAATCATGCTATCATGCACCTTCACACGTCAGCAGGATGCTAAAGCATAAATACTTACATCGTACTCCGGAAACACAAAATAAAAAGAACTCTTAGCCAATCAATGCATTGATCCAAGTCTATGTTTAAATGCCTAAGCAACGCACACGGAATGCGCACTAGAGTAGCTCGGGCTATCTCATGAATGACATGTGAAAATGCGCATGGTAGCATGTATTCAAGTAGATTTGAAATGCTAATCTTGTTAGCATGATGCGCGAGCCTGTGCATGCAGACAAATGTAATGGATGCACGCATGACTATCATTACGTTATGTCTAATTTAAATATGCCCTAGGTCTACCATTCATAGGCAGATAAATAAAAGGAGAAAAAGTGAGGGTTGGAAGACATACACCACACGCACACACTTATTACAAATACGCCACCTCACTCGGAGGGACAATAAATATTACAGTCCGAATAAATAACTACTACTAATTACATTATTACAAATTCCTATTTAATTAAAATATTAAATCAAAGGGAAGGTGCGCCACGGCCCCGCTTCGGATGCGCCGAATGATGCAATACATGACCCATTATCGCGCGCGGAAACTCGCTGCCATAGAACTACCCCCTCTGTTTTCACTGCCTTTCCTCTTTGTAAAACTTGTCAAAGTCCCAGAGAACCTCCTATGAGCATTGCAGAACATCACGGCTGGGAGGGAGGCCACCGGCCGTGTACAATAATCCATCGGCTGGAGATAAAAGCTGTATCGTGGCACTGATAAATGAACCGGTCGGGGCAGAACCCATGCCAGGGAGACAGTTTGACGTAGGCAACAAAGACAGGAAGTGCTATGGCATGAAATTCCAAGCAAATATTGGCACCAAAACACATCCCTTATCATGCTTTTTGACTCAAAGGGCGGTGTTCCTGAGTTCGGACCCCAATCGCCGCATTTGATGCGTCTGATGGTCCAAGAAACCAAGTCATTGCCACCTTGATTTCAATGTCATGCAAACCAAACAAAACACATATAAGCCCAAACCTCTATCACCATTAGAGTCAAAGAGGCAAGGCTATGCATGCCAAGCAATGCCCAAACCTAGTATGCAAACAAGAATACAAGCATGCTATGCAACTTACATGGCATACACAATGCTAACAACATAACATGCGCAACGCCTTTGATAACATTGCATACACAATGCAGATGGCTTACACCAATACAAGGACCTCAGCCACACCTCACATAGGAGGCCCATAAGATGAAAATGAGTCTCTAAATGCGTGCACACGGGCACGCAAACCGATCGGCAAATGGCATTTTGCAATGCAATGGTTCAAAATGCATATAGAATGCAAAGATGGACTTATACTAACATGAGAGAGCCTCAGCCACACTCACCATAAGAGGCTGCATGATGAAAATGAAGAACATCGAAATGCGTGCACGAACGGGACGCGCGCAAACCACTGGCATGGCATATGCAATGCAATGCATGGAAAATATATATGCAAAACATGCTAATGGATTTCATGCCACTGAAATGTGGGGGAAACAGCCCGAAATGAGGCGTAAGTTACCGTAATGCATGATGTCCCGAACATGAATTTTGGCACCCGCAAATGCCTTATAGCTATACCAAACATGCACAATATGACATTGCAACTGAATAGACCAGTAGCAAGCGCAGCCCCAAAATAAGCATTTCCGATTCAAAGCTGGCCAGAGAACGAGGCAAACATAAATAGCGTCAAACTAGTCATGCAAAGAAATGCCGTCTAAAATGAGTATGAAGGCAACTCACAGCCTGCCTGTGACTCCCAATAACATTGAAGAGGGGCCCCAAATATGCACATTTACAAGACTGTAAAAAATCCCAAAAAAACAAACAAGGTTGGCTAAGCTCTTATGCAAGAGAAATTAGGCAACAAGGTGGCCAGAAGAAGCAAGTATACAAAACATTTCAAAACAGCCAAAGCACCCTTAATAAACTGACAAGGGGGTCAAATACATTAGTTCTGTAAAAGACAAAAACACCCTCTGGGCTACATTAAAATCATAGCAAAAAAGTGGACCAAAAGAGGAGATACAATGCAAGCTGGCCACATGGACCAACACACTAATACATGATCTGATGCCCTTCTTCAATGTTGACAGAGGCGGTCTCAAAATAAGCTAACATCTGACAGTGTGTGAGCAGTGCAGTACTCCAAACACAGTATCACACACAAAAATACTATGCAAGATATAGCAACAAAAGGCGGATAAAGAAGGATGGTGCAAAGATGGGACCTCAAATGACAAGTTTCCTCAATGAAACATACAGTAAAGCTCAAACTAAAGAGGTAGTTTCAGTTTGGTCGGAAGCTCAAAACAGCAAGAAAAAATGGCTAAAGGAATCAACTTGCAAAAAATGAGCCAAAATACAACTCACCCTGCAACGACAATACCTTCATGCATACCTCTTGACCCAGAAAAAGCGTGCCTCCCTGAGCCTCGAGAAGCCCTCCAAGCTGCTCTGGAAATGGACTCTGTGTGGGTGCCTATAGCGTGTAGTGCCAATAGGCCAAGAACAAGCGGTCCTTTGAAACAACTCTAACACCCCAAAATGTAGAACGAGAGATAATTAGAGACGAGCAGTTGTAATTAATATAGCATTAATTTATGCCCCTAGTCTGGTTTTTGTTCAACCAAAACGTACATGGTAGGAGGATGAGGCTATCGCTTCTACCTAGAGCAATGGACACATGACATAAAGCTTACTCAAAGAAGCTATACAAAAGGGTCAAGGGTTCCCAGCTTCTAATGAGAAGCTAATGCAAAAAGGTGCAACGCTTCTTGTGCAGAAGCCCAAGACAAAG
Organism: Camellia sinensis; assembly: GCF_004153795.1. Taxonomy (NCBI): domain Eukaryota; kingdom Viridiplantae; phylum Streptophyta; class Magnoliopsida; order Ericales; family Theaceae; genus Camellia; species Camellia sinensis. The sequence goes on along the minus strand of NW_021028445.1, from coordinate 11,509 downwards.
GGTCAAACTTCTCAAAAGCTTGAGCAAAGGGTGCAAAAAAAAGGCGTCAAAAGGGTGTGCAAAAACAGCCACACACTTGCATGGGAGCAGGGTCTATGCTTCCAGCTGCCACAAGCTGGCATCCATTCAATCTGACAGAATGTTCCGGAAGGGTTGTCGAGCTAGCAAAAAAGGTCGAGTCGGCCTACTTTATCTACAGCTCCGGCATCACTATTTGGACCGGTTCGGCCATTCTGTTCTGTCGTCCCGGCCATCATTTGGCCGGTCGCGTCATATATTTGGTCCGAGTTCGCAGGAAAAATTCCTGGTGCTTTCCTGCAGCGGGGTTTTTTTTTTCAACTTCAAACGCGCCCATAAAACTTCTTCATATGAACTCCCTTTTAGGTCAATCTTGAATGTCCAAATTTAAGCCCCGGAAGTAAGCTTTCCAAGTGGCACCAGCATTGCCAATCAGAAATTCACAAAACAGTACAAAAAGTTATGCTTAATTTGGGAAGCCCTACTGCAGTTTCGCGTCAAACCGGGGATGAGGCCCAACTTCAAACCAATCATATCTCCGCCCTCCGACTCGGATATTTAAGAATCTGAATGAAAAATTGAAGCCAAAATATTCTTTCCAATGGTGCGTGCCTCATAGATTAACTCCAAGGTAGTATAGACTGATAAGCTTGATTTTAGCGAGACTGCCCATCCCTTCTCCTAGCGATTCTTGCCCTATTTTCTTCTCAAACTGGTCTCCGTCCTCCTCTTTTCTCAACTTTCTATACCCCTAAGCAAGTGGTTGAAAGATTTTCAGAAAGATTTCATCTCTCTTTCGCATTCATTTCCACCTGTCTTCGTCGAGTTTATCGAAAAGCGCATTTTTTACACAAATGTGGCCTCGAACATCGTAGAAATTTTATTCAAAAATGTTTCGAAAGAGAGGGTTTTAAGTCTAAAAAAAAACCATTCAAAATAGTTTGGGTCTAAATGGACTGGTGTGAAGTTGGGATTTGTCTCTCTTCTGTCGAAGAATCTGAAACCTTGCCCTGCCACACCCTTTCTTCTACAAGTAAAACCATCAGTAAACCGCCCAAGTTTAGGGCTGGCAAAAATGGGGTGTCTACAGGCCGAATATGCTAGAAGTATGGAATCTCGCTGCGAGGCGCACATAGGACCCTCTCGAGCGACCACTCAAAACATCCGGCAACAAGACATTTGAATAAGGCTCAAACACTACCTTGTTCGAAACACACCCAACACATCTGTAAACCTCCAACCATAGGCGAATTTAAAGTCTGATGACAACAAGAACATACAACCATCCACTCCACGGATCCTAAGTCCGGAACGCACAACGAATCAAATTAAGAGAAAACCGGGATCGCAATATCTCAAAATTTAGAGGCATATCAGTTGCATAGAGATTTTATTACAGGAAACTATTGAACAGCCGAAACTCTCTCATGTTCCTGCCCCTCCCTCCACAGTCCTTTGTTTTGTTTGTTTCTTTTGATGGAGGACAGAGACAAGGGAATTTCGGCTGGTTTATATGTTTCTGTAATAAAATCTCTATGCAACTGATCCTCTCTTAAATTTTGAGACTATAGCATCTCCCGTTTCTCTTCCTCTGTGTTGGTATATCGGATTAGGATCCGTGGAGTTGATGTTGTATGTCTGTTGTCATCTCTTTAATTCCTATGTTTGAGTTTACGATGTGTTGGGTGTGTTTTCGAACAGGTAGGTTGAGCCTTAGTTTCAAATTCTTGTTTGCCCTCAGTTTTTGATGCGTCCGCGCTCGAGAGGGTTCCCTTGTGCTGCCGCTCGAAGCGGAATTCCATACACTTCTAGCATTTCGGTGCTGTAGACACCCCATTTTTAACCAGCCCATAAGATTGGCGTTTACTGAGATGTTTTACTGGAGAGAAGTGTCATGGCAAAAGTCATAGTCCATAGACAGGAAAGAACATCAATCACATAGACCAAAGCCTATTTTGAATGGTTTTTAGACCTTAAAAACCTCACATTAAACAATTTATGAAAAAAATTCTACGATTTCGACGGCTCACCATTTCTTTCAAAAATGCGCTTTTCACGATACCCGAGGCAAGGACAAGTGTGAATGATGAAAAGGAGATAAATCTTTGAAAAATACTTTCAAAACACCTTGCTTTAGGGTTTGAAGTTGAAGAAAAGGGAAGAAGAGGGGAGAAGCCAAGATTCGAGAAGAAAAGGCAAGAATCAGCTAGCGAAAGAGGGGTAATGGGCAGTCCTCCGCTAAATTCAAGCTTATCAGTCTAGTAAACTGAGTTAATCTATGAGCCACCACCATTGGAAAGAATACTTTTTGCGGGCTTCATTTTTCATTCACAAGATCTCTTAAATCCGAGTCCGGAGGCGGAGATATGATTGGTTGAATTTGGGCATCATCCGGTTGCCGAGAAACTGAGTAGCCTTCACCAAAATAAGCATAACTTTTTTGTACAGTTGGAATTTGATGCAAAGCTGGTGCCAATTGGAAAGCTTACTTCCGGGGCAAATTTGGACCAACAATTGAGCTAAAAAGGAGTTCATATGAAGAAGTTATAGCCCGTTTGAAGTTGGACCTGCAGAGCAGATTTTCCTGCCGACCAAATATATGACCGACGGCCAAATAGATGGCCGACGGCCAGAACAGATGGCCGATCCGGCCAAATAGATTGCCGACTGGTAGATTAAAGTGTAGCCGACTGACCTTTTTTGCTAGCCGACAACCTTCCGGAGCATTCTGCAGATTTGAATGGATGCCAGCTGTGGCAGCTGGAATGCATAGACCTGCTCCCCATGCAAGTGTGTGGCTGTTTTGCACACCTTTTGACCCTTTTTTTTGCACCCTTTGCTCAAAGCTTCTTGAGGAAGCTTTGACCCCTTGTCTTGCTTCCTCAAGAAGCTTGCACCTTTGCATTAGCTTCTCTTAGAAGCTTGGTCCCTTTGACCCTTTTGTATAGCTCTTGCAGAGCTTTAGTCATTTTCCTTGCTCTATAAAAGGAAGCCATCCTCCTCCATTGTTTTGGTTGAGACCAAAAACCAACCTAGGGCATAAATATCTGATATATATACACTCTCTCTCTATATTCCCTCTCTCTCTACATTTTGGGGGTGTAGAGTGTTCAAAGACCTTGTTCTTGGCCTATTTGCACTACACCCTATAGCCCCACACCACCACTCCATTCCAGCAGCTTGGAGGGCCTTCTCAAGAGGCTAGAGGCAGCTTTTTCTTGGTCCAAGAGGTAGCAAATGGATTGTCTTCTTAACGGTGAGTTGATTTCTCCCTCTTTCTAGCTCATTTTTGCATTTTCTTTAGCCATTTTTTTCTTGCTGTTTGAGCTCGACCAAAACTGAAACTACCCTTTATTGAGCTTTACTTCATGTTTCATTAAGGGAATTTGTCATTTGAGGTCCCATCTTGCACCTCCTTCTTTATCCCCTTGTATGCATAATCTTGCATAGTATTTTTGTCCTGTGTGTGATCTGTTTTGGAGTATGATGTAAACTGTAAGTGAGCTTATTTTGAGCCCCTCTTCAACATTGAAGAAGGGCTCATCACTGTTTGGGACCTCCATGTGCCACTTGTCATTGTATCCCTCTTGGTCCCCATTTTTGCATGATTTATTAGCCATTCATGTTTCTGTTTTGGTCTTTTTACAGAACTAAAACAGCCATATCTTGACCCCCTTGTCATGTTTCATTAAGGGTCTTTGGCTGTTTGATGAATGTTTTTGTATACTTGCTTCTGTGCCACCTTTTGGCCCATTTCTTGCATAAGAGCTTAGCCATACTATGTTTGTTTTTGGGATTTTTTTACAGTTCTGTAAATGTGCATATTTTGGCCCCTCTTCAATGTTATTGAAGGGCCCTAACCTGTTTGGAGTCAGCAGCTGTGAGTTGCTTCATAATCTCATATTTAGGGCCATTTTTGCATACTAGTTTTGACCTATTTATGTTTGCTGTCTGGCCATGCTTTGAACTGGAAAAATGCTTATTTTGGGGCTGCCTTGCTACTGTCTATTCATGCATGTCCATATTGTGCATGTTTGGTATAGCTATAGGCCATTTCGGGTGCCAAAATTCATGTTTCGGGACATATTCATGCATCGGGTGTACTTTCGCCTCATTTCGGGCTGTTTTCCCCCACATTTCAGTGCTGAAATCCCATTAGCATGTTTGCATATCATTTTCCATGCCATTTGCATTGCATATGCCATTGCCTCGGTTTGCGCGCCCGTGTGCACGCATTTCGAGCACTTCATTTTCATCCATCAGCCTCTTATGTAGTGTGTGCTGAGGCTCTCTCATGTTAGTAATAAGTCCATCTTGCATATCTATATGCCATTTTAACCATTGCATTGCATATGCCATTGCCTCGGTTTGCGTGCCCGTGTGCACGCATTTCGAGGCACTTCATTTTCATCTATAGGCTCTATGTGAGTGTGGCTGAGGTCCACTTGTATTGGTGTAAGCCCATCTTGCATTGTGTATGCAATGTTTCAAAGCGTTGCGCATATGTATGTTGTTAGCATTGTGTATGCCAGTAGTTGCATAGCATGCTTGTATCTTTGTTTGCATACCTAGGTTGCATTGCATTGGCATGCATGCCTTGCCTCTTGATCATGTGATAGAGGTTGGGCTTATATGTGTTTGTTGGTTTGCATGACATTTGAAATCAAGGTGCATACTGGTTTTCTTGGACCATCACGCATCGAAATGCGCAATTGGTGGTCCGAGAATCAAGGAACACCCCCCTTTGAGTCAAAAGCATGATAAGGGATGGTTGGTGCACACATTTGCTGGAATTTCATGCCATACACTGTCTGTCCTTTGTTGCTGTCAAAACTGTCTTCTGCAGGAAGTTTCTGCCGACCGCCATTTATTCAGTGCCGATAGCTTTATCTCCAGCCGATGGATATTGTACACGGCCGGTGGCCATCCCTCCCAGCCGATGATGTTCTGCAATGCTCATAGGAGGTTCTGGGACTTTGACAAGTTTCAAAGAGGAAAGGCAGTGAAAACAGAGGGAGTAGTTCTATGCAGCGAGTTTCCGGCGATATGGTCAAGTATGCATCATTCGCGCATCCGAGGCGGGGCCGTGGCACCTTCCCTTTGCATTTAAATATTAATTAAATAGAATTCTGTAATAATTAATTAAGTAGTGTTATTTATTCGGACTGTAATATTATTCGGTCCCTCCGAGTGAGGGCGTATTTGTAATAAGTGTGGTCGTCGTGTTGTATGTCTTCCAACCCTCACTTCTTTCTCCCTTTTATTTATCTGCCTATGATGGTAGACTAGGCATATTTAAATTAGCATAACAGTATGATAGCATGCGTGCATCCATACATTTGTCTTGATGCACCAGGTCGGCGCATCATGCTAACAGCATTAGCATTTCAAATCTAACTTGATATCATGCTACCTGCGCATTTTCACATGTCATTCATAGACTAGCCGAGCCTACTCTAGTGGCATTCCGTGTGCGTTGCATTAGGCATTTAAACATAGACTTGGATCATGCATTGATTGCTAACGAGTTCTTTATTTTGGCACGGAGTACGATGTAAGTATTTATGCTTTAGCATCCTTGCATGCGTGTGAGTGTTGCCATATAGCATGATTACCATGAGGCTAGTTGCTTACATGATATTACTGCTTGAATGCTTGTGATGGAGGTCGAATTGCTTAAATGGGATAACATATTAAAACTGTGAATTTTAAAGCCCACTGGAGGTGGCAAAACCTGCATTTTAGCCTACTTGCGGTAGCAAACCATTTTCAAAACAAACATGAAATGTTTTGTTCCAATTTAGGCGATTTGGTCTATACTTGTTTGCTATGCGCATAACATAGTAATTCTAGGCTAATAACCGGACTAAGAACACACAAAGTTTTCAAAATTGGATATCATGGTTAGTAGAGGCCGATCTTCGGATCCGCGAGAGGGGTGCTCATAGCTGACCTTCCCCAATCGTACCCAGTTCCCGAGCCGAGGCAACTTTGGTGATGACGGACACGTGGCCTTTGCACCGAGTCAGGTTTCCTAAATTTCCCCAAAATAAAATATTTAGGTGGCGACTCTGTATCTGCAAAGCAGTCCATGTTTGGCACTTCTTTTCAAAAATTTGTTTCTCAAAACGATTTGCCGGATTTGGACTCTTTGGTTCAGATTAAGAACCGTGACACAAATCGAGTCCGAACTGTAGCGAGGCCCTTCGGCGTGTCTACAGTGCCTCTGCAAAAGTATTGCAGGCCTGTTTTTCACGCTCAGCGGGTTCCATACGCTCGAGCGGGTCGCGCTTGAGCGGGCCTTTTGGAGCTCGAGCGGGTGTTCGTTGTCTGAGAAAATACTGGGAGGGAAGAATCCTCGCTCGAGTGGACTGGTTATCGCGCTCGAGCGGATGTATTTTATTTTTGTGCCTTGGCGCTAAAGCAGGCCTTATTGCGCTCGAGCGGGTCCAGTTTTTTGGGCTTGACGCTCGAGCGTCCTATTCTCCGCTCGAGCGGGTCATGCGCATATTAGTTGGCAGTTGGGCATTTTTGAATCACTTTTCCATTTTCATTCTCTCTCTTACTTTCCCAAAAATCGATTTGAGAGCTCCTCTCTCTAGAAAATACCTTCTCTTAGGATTGATCTAGCTAAGTGGACTACTCTCTTAGTGCCTTTGTAAAAAGTGTGTTGATCGTCGAGGGCTCGCTTTGATCTGAAAAGTTTGGAGTTTGAAGCATTTTTGATTTCTTCATATGCTCCGTTTGAGCTCTAACTTCGAGGTAGGGATTCCTACTCATCTTTATGATCTTTAACCTAAATGTAGAGCTTTTGTATAAATGGTTTGTTTGGGAAGTTAGGGTTGTAATTATTATATTGAAAAAGAGGGTTTGTCTTGTTGACTCATATATATATATATATATATATATTGGGTCTTAAAAAGAGATTATTGTTGTTGTTGGTAATATTTGGACCTTGGGTCAATATTGATGTCACGCCCTCAAAATAATAACATTAAACCCATCAATTAAACATGCATTATTATATATAAAAGATTCACATTCTTTAATTCATCAGAGTATTTCACTACATAAGTATTACATGTTAACAACAAAAGCAAATGCCCTACGGGCTTACAGCTTTCCAAGTTTGGTTACAAAAGAGAGTACTAACTCAATTACACATTAAGCCCTAGGCTTGATTTACATGTAATATATCAAAAGGGAATAAGACAACAAAAGTTCGTCCGCCTCTAGCCTCCCAAGCTATTCCTTGGAGGTGGCATGCTACCTGTACCTGAAAATGATGTTCCATATAGGGTGAGCCACAGCCCAGCGGAAGTATACTAAACCAATTATGAACCATGCCTAAAAGATTAGCAATTGATAGATGGCCAACACTGATACGTCCACATGTATCACATCACAATTCATAACCACCAAGTCTATGTCACTTTTCATTCTCCACCTTTATTTAATAGATAAGCATATTAGCTATATCAACACATCAATAGATAAACATATTACACATCAACAATAAGCATATTAGATGTATCCACACTTCACTAAACAAGCATATGAGCTGTATCTACACTTCTCAAAGATAAGCCTATGAGCTGTATCTTCACTTCTCTAGGCAAGCATATGAGCTGTATCTCGGAGTTCATCCCCATCTCCTCCCAACACTATCCGGTTTAGAGGTTCATCCCCATCTTTTCCTAAACCGCGGAGTACATCCCCATCTCCTCCTCTACACACAATGCATATAAACACAAAGGTTCTATACACAATCAATCAATACATAAAATTAATGTATTCTATCCACCGTCATACTCTAGACTCATTCGATCGATTAGTTTTAGTTCGCCTAATCATCTAGCATTGTCTACAACAATCAAGACTATCCTCCACCGATAGCCCAAAGCAGTTATTTCTAAATAGAAAATAAATGCACAAAAATGGATATAAATCAACATTTCAATTAGGTGAGCGATAAATGATCCAACTACACCTTTAATCCCTTCCCTTTTCAATTTCCACATTCTCAATTCAATCCCTCATTTCCAATAATTAATTATACAAATTAACCAATCAATGTAATTAGGACATTTTCCATAATTAACATTTCAACCCTACCGTTCCTTTTTCATCAATGTTCAACATTAATTTCATTCTTTCATGCCAAACATGCATTTAGGTTTCATATAAATAAAACCCCAACTTTTGTAAAATTACACAAAGGCCCAAACTCTCTCAAAATTACCCAACAACCCCCAACATATCGAAATGCAAAAATTTAAAGACAAAGCTCATAAAGAGGAGTAGGATATCCCTACCTCGAAGTTAGAGCTCGGATGGAGAAGAGACCAAAACCAAAGTGCTCCAAAAACCAAGATTGTCGGATCAAAACGACGCCCTCGACGATCAACACAACTTTTACAAAGGCCGAAGAGAAGGAGGACACTCTAACTAGATCAAACCCTAGAGAGAAGGGAGTTTCTAGAGAGAGAGGCTCTCAAAAATGGGTTTTAGAAAAAGTAGGAGAGAGAAAGAAAAGTGAAAAGTGATTTAAAATCACCCAACGGATAATTCATATACGCATGACCCACTCGAGCGTAGAATAGAGCGCTCGAGTGTAAAGCACAAACATCTGGTACCGCTCGAGCGCATAGATGATCTCTTGAGCGCCAAGAAACAAAAACAAAACACATCCGCTCGAGCGTGAAAAGCTAGTCCGCTCGAGCGCAGATTTTCATCTCCCAGAACTTTTCAGGAAAAGAACTACCCGCTCGAGCGCAAAGAATCCCGCTCGAGCGCAAGAAACCCGCTCGAGCGTAGAAAACACACCTGCAGGAGTTTTGCAGGGTCACGAAATACTGGAAGTGTGTAAACCCCGCTCGAGCGGACCGCCTAAAAATTGGGCAACAAGAAATTGAAACCAAGGCCTAACCAACCTGTAACAACCCTGCCCCAAAACATCCTAAAACTCAATCAAGCGGAATTAAAGGACGACAATAAGATAGATACAACTACCAACTTCACGAAACCGAGTCCGGAATACAACAGAACAGTAAAGGGACAACCGGGATCGCTATAATTGAGTTGAAAGGGAAGAATGCCATATTTGGGTATATTTGGGTCATTAGTGTAATTAATGACATTTGTTATGAAATTGAGTTGGGTATAATGAAATTTGATCATTTAGAGATAGAATGGTGGAGTTGGATTTATAAATCGCTTACTTTTGAAAATGTCAATTATATATCTGTCGAGGCATTTATTATCTGTTTAGAAATAACTGCTTTGGGCTATCGGTGGAGGATAGTCTTGATTGTTGTAGACATTGCATGATGATTACGTGAATTGAAACTAATCAAGTTGTGTATTTGAATACATGGGTGCTGAATCCCGCGGACGCAATTTATTTAAAATGGCAATCTGAATATATCTATACATGGGTGCCGAGTCCCGCGGATGAAATATCCGTAAAATGGCCATAAGAGAATGAAAATACATGGGTGCCGAATCCCGCGAACGCAATTTCTGTAAAACGGCAAGTCGTAGTATTGTTGGCATGAGATGTAGCCTCATTTCAGTTATTTGGCCAGGTTCTGAGCCATGTTTATAAGTTGAGTTTTGTTAAGTTGAACATTTATAAAGCGCTAGTGTTTTAATTATTGCTCATGTTATGTTTAGTATATCTCTACTGGGCGTTGGCTCACCCTATATGGGACATCATTTTCAGGTACAGGTAGCATGCTACCTCCGAGGACGTAGCTTGAGAGGCTTAGTGGCTGGGACATCTTTTGTGCTTACATTTTTGTATTACATGTATATTAAGCCAAGGCCTTCTTTTGTGTAGAGTTAGTACTCTCCTTTTGTAACCAAGTGTTGACTTGAAAAGTTGTAAGCCTATAGGGCAATTACTTTTATTGTCAACATGTAATACATTTTGTAAGAATACTCGACATGACTATCCCGTCATCTAATTGGATGAAAACATAAACAATGTAAGTATCATGAATTATAATTTTAAAAATAGTAATTACAAAATCTATATATATGTTAGTGTTTACCTTGTTGTAGGACAATATTATTATTCAGCACCCTTATGACTTCTGAAACATCCTCATGTATCTGAACGCCCTCAGATATTGGGAACATAACAATTCCTTTATTTGGATTTACATGAATAAAACAATTAGTATAAAATCATTACTTTTTTGAAGTTATAAGAATATTGTAAAATAAATCATGATTGTAAAATTAATATAAATAATATTTCATACCTTCTTCCTCAGATATGGGAGGCATGACTATTGCATCATATAATTTTCATGAAAATAGTAGATATTAGTATTTGCAAGTTATAATATAAACGAATCATAATTAGAAAATATTATTACTCGAGGTTCTTACCATTTAGAAGATTAGTATTGTTTGTCAATGTGGTGACTCTTGAAACATTTTGGTGGAAGTGAACACCCTCTGATGTGGAAGGCATAAGAACTCCTGTATTTTAAATTGCAGCAATATATATATATATATATATATTGAGTTTAAAAACTAATGTTTCAATTAATATATATGAAAATGATAATACTTCAGAGCTTACTTGTGGCATTTCGAACATTCGTTCTATAATGCAATTGTTTGTCACGTAGAACACATACTCTTAATTGACGTGCTTCTTTTTGAAGTTGTTTCAATTCATCCTTGAATACGGGATCATCATGATCAGTCTGGCGTGAAATGAGTAGTTTTCTTTTTCGACATAGTCGATTGATTTTAGCAGTAATTAAATCACGTTCCATCCTGTAAAAACACAGAGATTGTCACAACACAAACAAATTTCTTTCCTCATCATGTGATCGAAATATAGTGTAAAAAAACACAATCAGTTAAAATAAATTCACCGTGTGATCAAAACGGATTGTAAAAACTACAATCACATCACATTTTTCTCATAATAAAAAATATTTTTATACTACCTAACTGCAGAAAATAAAAAGATTAAATCACATTAAAAAAAAGAACCATTGAACAAACTACAATTACATCACATTTTTTCCATAATAAAAAAATAAATGAAAAAAATAACCATTAAACTAACTACAATACAATCACATTAAAAAAAAAAAGAACCATTGAACTAACTACAATCACATTTTTCTCTTTGTGAGTGTTTATGTTTATCTGACTTCACAAATATTTCTAATTTGCATGATTTGATTTTTTAACTGCAATCACATTAAAAAAAAGAACGGTTGAACAAACTACAATCACATCACATTTTTTCCATAATAAAAATAAATAAATGAAAAAAAAAGAACCATTAAACTAATTACAATCATATTAAAAAAAAGAACTGTTGGACTAACTACATTCACATTTTTCTCTTTGGGAGTGTTTATGTTTATCTAACTCGAGTCATATTAAAAAATCAAATTATAATTTTTTTTTGGATAGACCAAATACAAATCAAAAAAGGAGATAACTTCAATCATAAAAA
>NW_021028444.1:12295-69842 GCF_004153795.1 Camellia sinensis | reverse complement strand
AATTGAAAATGCTAGATTGCATGAACAAATTCAAGAACTATCCGTCTAACTAGCAACACAACCTTACCGAACACCAACACAAGTTCAACCACAAGGTCAGTGAAAATCTTGAACCACAAAAAGTTATGTTCTTTTGTCAACATAACTCAAAGAAATTTCTATTTACTAAAATTTTCTCTGTCAATGGTAATTTTCTCTAGAATTTAAATTTCTTTGACCACATTACTTTGGCCAGTTTAATTTCTGCTGCTTATTTGATTTTCTCTGTCTATTTGCTTCCATATGTGTGTAATGTTCTCCATATTTTGTAACTTCCCCGACCACATTGATTTTTTAGGCTTGTTTGATTTTCACTGTGTATAGTTGGAAGGGAAGTGGAAAAACAACCAATAACCCAACAAGAAAAAGTGACACACAAACAACAACCAAAATAAAAGACAAAAGTCTATGGTAACTGAAAAATATTGAATCAAATAAATTTACATATTAAAATATGATCTGTTACTTCAGAGAAATTTAACTTTTACTAATATTTTCACTGTCTACAGTGAAAAAAGATCTTACATCAATGATAAAGAATTTAAAAGAAAAAGAAAGGAAAGGAAGCAAGATCTAGACTATCATTATCCCAAAGTTGTGAAGATCACTAGAGGTTCAAAGCAAGATACAAAGCCAATAGAGCAAACCACTGAAGACAAAGAAATACTTGATGTCGATGACTATGTCTTGCCTCAACCGACAAACGTTAGAAAATCTTGGATTTTTCCACAAAGTCTACCTATTGTAAAATTGATAAAAGGACGTGTCAAAGATATCTTGTAGCATATATCAAATGTGTCTGGACTAGAGTACGTAGCAGAAATCAAATGTGTCTAGACTCCCATTAATTTGTGTCTTTGTGTGTAAATTTCTTTGTTATTTAAAAATTATCTTTTTGCAGCAAGATTATGTGGAGAATTTTTTGAAAGCTTGCCTTGAAAGAGAGGCACAATCACAACCCTCATTCAAATTGATAGACTCACAAAATAAAAATTATGACTTTCAATATGTTGACAATTATAGTGACTCGGATTTTAAATTCATATTGGATTGATGTATAGTGGTGCCTGTCACCTTAAAACTTGTATGGTTGTCGGACTCTTGATATTGATGGGTTGGCAAGCGAAATTTAAATATTACAATTGAGGACCCTTGGGTGACTTTTGGAACCTTGATTGAAGCCTTGATTGAAGCCTTAACAAGATATATAGATAAGATTAGATAAAAAGCCCCAAATTTGAGTTTGAGTTTTTGACCAGCCGTCACTCTTTTGCCCTTTTATCCTTCCGTACTTTGAATTTGAATGTGAGGCTGGAACCAGCGGAAAGATTTTTTCCGGGGCTTCGACTTGGACACAAGAACGACCTAGAACAGAGTCCCGATGAGAGAGTTATACCCGTTTGAAGTTTCCATATCTGTGCTGAAAGCAGGTCCGCACGAGCGGGAAAAGCGGCGCACGTGCGGACTGTGCGAATTTAGCAGCTTAAAAACGTGATTTTTAGATCATTTCTTACATTTTCTTTTCCCCTCTTCTTTCCTCTCATTCTAGGTCCGAAAACCTAGCCCTAAAAACCTTGATTTCCTCCACTTTTATCAACAAATCCACCGTGGATCTTGCATCAAGGATGGAGAACAAGAGAAGATCAACATTTTCAACCGATTGGAGCTCGGATTTGTGACGGATTCTCATCAAAGCTTCGCTCCTTTGCTTGATTCTTGAGGTAGGGGTTCTAGTTCTTCCTCAATACTTCCATAAATAGATAGATTTGTGGTATTTTGATTATGTACATACAAAACCTACATTTTTTAGCATATAGAGTATATTATGAGAATTGGGGGTTTAGGGTTTGAGATGTTAGGAGTTCAATTGATGGGTTAAAATGGTGGATTATGAACCCTAGGTGTATAATTAATGGGAAAGTTGGAATAAAAAGTAATGGGTTAAGAAGTTTGAATTTTTCTTGAAATTTCTTGATTTTTTTCTTGAAACCCTGGGTTGATTCATGATGATAATCAATGATTTGGCCTAAATTAAAAGTAGAATCATGAAATTGGTAGGTTAAATTATATATGTACAAGTTTAATTGGAATTTGGTTATGTTTGAAAATTATATTTAAAATTTGCGAATGAACTTTGTTATGAGCATTGTAAATCATGCTATAATGAGAAAGGAAATTGGGGGAAATGATTTATTAATGATATAGATGACATAAACTCGGTTATGGAATGTTGAAATGGGAGTTAAGAATTCCTCTTGAATTATGTTGAATTATATTTAATGATGTTGAGTTGAATCATGTTGTATCATGTTGCTTAGGTTGAATTGTGATGATTATGTGGAATTGTATTGATTATGTTGATTTTGGTTTTGTGATCTAAAATGTAGAGTTTCCAAAATGGGTTTAATCTCAAATCATTTTATTAAATTCGTAGTGGGCTTGTTTAGTCATTCAACTCAAGAGGATGATTCAATGGGGTTTCTTTACTAGGATGGGAAATGTTTGGTTTTTGTTGAAAACCCTAGAAATTTAGAGATTTTTGGGGAACATAGAAATGTTCATAAAACTCCTTTCTTTCTTTGAATAGAAGATTAATGGGTGTAAATTTCATAATGTGTTTTGCAAGAATGGTAATCTTTTAAATATATTGAGTTAGAGAAATGGTTTTAAAAACTTCATGTGTAGTCCTTGATGAGACCATGTTGTTATGACTTGTGAAATGAGGAAGTTGATGGTATATGGTTGACTTGGGAAGGAATGTTATGAACCATGGAAATTTTTGCATTTGCATGTCATTTTATTTATTATTGTGCATGGTGGTTCTAAATCGAAGAGATTTCCATTCATGACAGAAAATGGTTTGTATGAGAAATATGGAAATGTGGATGGGGTAAATACGTTGGTAAGTCCAGATAGGGGGTGTAGATGAATTTGATAAGTTGGCCTGAGTGTCCAGGGTGAAAGACCCGAAAGTCGCGCGGATAGGTGTCGAGCCTTCCGGTTAGCACTGGTAAAAATGACAGTTTGGTAGTGCTCGTAGAGACTACTTGCAGACACCAGCCTAGGGATTACCAGTGTCGTATTTACCGCCCCAATTGAATTAATATTGGAAGTTTGCATTGATGAAATCACATGATAATATTGAGAACATGGCGATTTTGAAACAATGTATTGAACTGAATATTTTTCCTCATTGATTACCCTTGGCATAGCATTGCATTTACATTTACTTTTGTGTTGAGGAAAAAACATAACTATATATACCTTGTGAGAATTCTCTACAGAACATGAAAATTCATTATAAAAAAAATGGCTGGTTTTCGAAAATGTTTTGGGTGCCCATATCCCGCCGTATAGTAGCCGGCAAATGTGGGGGATGGTTTTAAAAAATTGAAAAAAATGGTTTTTTTTGGGGAGTTCACTTCCCGCCGTATAGTAGCCGGCGAAAGGTGGAAAGTGTTATGAATTGGGTGCCTGCTATCCCGCCGTAGTAAGTCGGCAAAATGTGGATTATGTTGAGTTATGTGTTGAAAAGTGTGTTGAGTTGATCATGTTATTTGTAACTTGTGATGGATTTGTGAAATTGCATATTGATGTGTAATTTGGTTTAAAGAGGAAATGTGCATGGGCATTATTTGTAAAGAATGGAAACCAAAAATGGATATGAGGATTATAGACTATGATGGTAAACTTAATGTAGTAGTTGTGTTAATAAAAGTAAAGTGTGAATGTTATTCTGCAATTAGATAAATGATTGAATTGAAAGGGGTTATTAAAGTTGTGTTATCTTGAAATGAAACTTTGTGGGTGTAATTAACGGTGTGAATTGAGTATAGGAGAATTGTTGGCGAGTCAAAAAGGAACCTGAACTTGAAAGTTATGGGGTTTTAAATTAAAAATGAAGAGTACACTACGCCAAAACAAGACATTAACGGCGGTTTTTTTAACGGCGGTTTCGTTACCGCCGTTTAAAGATACTATTAACGACAGTAACGAAACCGCCGTTAATACCGCTGTTAATGTATCTTTAATGGCGGTTTTTGTTACCGCCGTTAACAAAACCGCCGGTAATGACCCTTTAACGGCGGTAATGAAACCGCCGTTAAAAAACCGCCACTAAAGCCATTTTTAAATGGCGGTAATGAAACCGCCACTAAAGCCCTCTCATTACCGCCGTTAATGACGGCGGTCTTTGTCGGCGGAGCTCCGGTGAGTGGTGGCCACGCGCGGCTAGGGTTGAACATGACCATCTACAATCAAGTAAAAGTAATGTTTAAATATTTATTTGGAAAATATATTTCATGAAGAGTGGCTGTGGTGGAGTGGTTGAATGAGAGGTTGAGGGTTCAAGACTTGGGGAGTGCAAGAAGAAAGAATTATTTTTTGAAAAATTTGAACCTATTTACGGCGGTAAAGAATCGCCGTTTTTGGTCGACTTTTAACGACGGTAATTTACCTTTTTATGACGGTTGTACTTTTTCCGACACGCACATAAACGGCAGTAACAAAACCGCCGTTAATACCGCCGTTAAAGGCTTTAACGGCGGTTTTACAGCCTTTAATGGAGGTAAAAAACCGCCGCTAAAGCCCAATTTTGGCGTAGTGGTAGAAAAGAAGAATGAAAGGAAAAGAGGAGTATTAAAAATGGAAATTAAATGAGAAATATTTTTGGGAATTGATTAATAACCTTTAATTGATGTTGTTTCTTAAATATGGTTGTTTCACAAGGATCTATGGTTTTCTAAAGTTAAAGGATGATTTTTAATGGTCGAAGGTGTTTCTTAAAAGTGTTTAAATAGTTTTTGAGAAAAAGGTACCTTACTTATGATATTTTGAAATTATGAAATGTCACCCTACGATATGGTATCACCATGCATGCATGATCATTTCTATCTGTGTGTTAGTTATTGATTTAGAACTATATGAGATTCCTACTGGGCATTAGTGCTCACCCCGTTGTTGTTTTATCTTTTTATAGGAAGAAAGTTTGGATTATTTGATTGAAGATTTATGGAGTTCTTGAGTCCATTTGTATAACTTCATAGTAGATGTAAAGGAATTGGATTTTGTATTTGCATTTATTTATTTGTAGCACAGTAGGAGATTGGCATGTATGATTGTCATTGTAATATTCATTGAGAGAGAGAACATGTATTATTGTATTTCTATTACTCAAGTGTAATAGATATTTTTATATGTAAAAAAAAAAATGGACCTAAATTACAGGCTTGGGTAATGGTTTTGAGTAATAAAAATTTGGGACGTGACAACAATGCTCCACAACAAGCCGGTGATTCGTAAGTTTCATACAACATCTATAAATAAGATAATTTAATTTGAATGTTTCTCAAAACTAACTATACCTATAATTTGTATGAAGTGTGGTTTGTGGCCTCTTTATATGCTACATAATGAGACAATATATCAATCATGAACCTATCAGCTCGACATTGTCAACACAAGATATAAGGTTGATGAGGGCAGAAATCATAGAGAGATTTGCGATCGAAGTTGGCTGGTCATGACTAGAACCAATTCAAATACCACAACAAGAAGTACCAAAAGTATAATAGTGGAAGCACACTAGTGAAAGGAAGACAATGCACACAAAGTAATTAGGAATAACCCTTTAATATTTTTTTCATATATTGAAAAAATGATGATGTTTGACATAGATGTATATATCTTTTTTTGACATATATGTATATATTGAATGAATGATGATGTTTGACATATATGTATATATCTTTTTTCAAAATTTTATAGCTATCAATAGTTAAATATATATTTTTATAATGCATGCTAACTGGTGATTGTCAACACAATGCACTGAGAGAAAATTATACGCCTGAAGAAATTTCTCTAGTTTGAAGTTACCAAAATTTCATAGAGAAATTTATCTCGTATCATGCAAAAAGGATGCCTATATGATCATGTAATTTGTAATGCATTGTGTTGGTACAAAACAATGCACAGAGTAATTCACCACCATCAAATTCAAAAAACACAATGCACATAGTAATTTTATCTGCTATTGACAAATTTCTATAGATGAATTTTATTTCAAAAAACACAATGCACAGAATAATTTTCTCTGCTAGTGACAAATTTCTCTGGATGAATTGACTGGTATTATAATCACACTGCCCAAAGTATGTTTCAAAAAACACAATGCACATAGTAATTTTCTCTGCTATTGGCAAATTTCTCCTTATGAATTTGACTGGTATTATAAACACACTCCCAAAGTATGTTTCAAAAAACGTGATACACAAAGTAATTTTCTCTACTATTGAAAAATTTCTCTGGATGAATTTGATTGGTATTATATACACACTGTCCAAAAGTACATTTCAAAAACCATAAATACACAAAGTAATTTTCTCTGCTATTGGCAAATTTCTCTAGATTAATTTGACTGGTATTATAAACACACTACCTAAAGTATGTTTCAAAAACACAAGTGCATTGATCCAGAAATTACAAAAAAAATTCAAAGAAAATACTAAACACAACGCACAACAGACACATTATTTTTGTAATAAGATCCATACCCATACAAATTTTTCTCTGTTAACCAACATCGAAAAATGTAACATAAATTCCTCTAACATCCTCAAATGTATTATTCAATCAATATAATGTATTATTTTCAACTATTTAATAAAGGTTCCTTGCATGTCCTCTTACTACAGAGACCAATACTCCCATATCGACTACACTTCATCACCCTTTTAAACTCTTCAGTAGAAGCAATTTTGTTCTTCTTTGGCCTCCCAACTGGTCTCTTACTCAATGAAGGTAAAATCATAGCATCATCAATGCTACACACAGGTTTTTCAATAGTTGGAACTGGGCCAATTGAAAACAAGTATGCTTGACAATGCATATCAGCATGAAAAAATGGTTCAACAAATGAATTCAAATTATTTCCACTCTTAAAAATTGCAGCAACCGCATGTTGACATGGATACCTGTAATGACCCAGACATACATCGATTAGTTAGTCATCTAAACGCATTGTTATGTGCTAATTGATTTCGGGTTTGATGAGAAATTGACTTTATATCTGTTGATTTGATTTGTACAAGAAGGCCTTTGGTAATCTCGGATTACTGGCCGGTTACAACACTAAACCTATAGGGATGGGTTTGGGTCATGACAATACCTATTTATTTCCCATTTTCGACATGAACAAGTTCTCAACCCAAGATCAACCATAACCAAAAGAAAACAATGCACTTCAAATACATTATCAGATGATAAACTCACATTCCACGTCCTCCCATCCATGAAACCCTTCTCCAACACACTATCCATATGAGGACAGAGAACTTTATTCCATTTACTAGAGAGCAGCCTCCGATTAGACCTCATATTCATGATTTGCAATGGTATCATGTCCACCAAATTTGTTATTGGCAAGTGCCAAGCTTCTCGTATCTATGAATTGAATGGCTCAGCAACATTTGAATACATTTCACCACAACGTTTCCCCTCGAAATATGCATCACTCCAATTTTCATATGGTAAACTTCTCAAGAAAACACTCACAATGTCTCCTCCCTCACTTTTTAATTCATTTAATTTGAAATGGAATGATGCCTTTGTTGGCACATATGCACATTCTGAAAACTTGGACACGATCGTCTCCCTAACCAAATTTGTGTTTCCACATGATAACCTATCCCTCAAATTTCTCTATAGATGTTCAAGACAAAATCCATGATAGCAATTAGGGAAAAAAAAACTAGCAATTCCTTCCACAATACCATGATGTCGATCTGATATGAAACTTATCACCCTCTCCAATCCCAATAATTCACATAAATGCTCAAGGAACCAATACCAATTGTCTTTATTCTCGACATCAACAATGACAAAAGCTATAGGAAAAAACCCTACAAAACAAATAGGAACAAGCATATTAGATACACACATGCAGAGAAAATTAAAACAATAAACAACCAGAGAAATTTTACACTGCCAAAATCCAAAGAAACTTCACACAATGGTCAAATCCAGAAAAAATTCACACAGTGGCAACATGCAGAGAAAATTCACACAGTGGTAACATCCAGAGAAAATTCACACAGTGACCAAATCTGGAGAAAATTCACAGACTTGCAACATCCAGAGAAAATTCACATAGTGGCCACCTCGAGAGAAAATTCACACAGTGGCTACCTCCAGAGAAAATTCAAAGTGTCAGAGAAAATTCACAAAACATAACCACGAAAATAGAAAATTCACTCAATTATCACATGTATAAAAAATTCACATACTTAAAGAAAATTAGATATATTTACAATTACCTTCATTATCATCTTTTCCCGTTGCAGCAATCATAACTCCTTTGTATCGTCCTTTCAAAAATGTTCTATCAAGAAACAACAATGACCGACAATATTTGAAACCAGCAACGCATGCATGAAAAGCCATAAACACTCTTTTGAAACACTTGTTATCTTCAAAATCTAACTCAAAACGACTACCTAAATTGTTCTTCCATGCCTCATCAAAATACCACCATAATTGATTGAATGATAAACAAGAATCCCTAAGAATCCCCATATGTACTACTTTTTCAAACCCCAACCAACCACAATTATAACTGATTGAGACCCCATACTTGTCTTTCATTTCTTTGACAACATCTACTAGACGAGTTAAAGGCATCACACTTACCTCTTCAAGTATCAGCCCAGAAACTAAGCTGGAAGTCATCCTACCATGTTTACAAGTACGAACAGTCACACCACACGTATGTTCATTGTTCAAAGTTCTTATGCAAAAGAACCCATTTGTTTTTTCAACTACAGCATGTACACGCCACATACATCTCCTTAATTCCTCATATGCATATTCTGTCGTAACCCTCAGCTTGTCATTTTGAACATATGTAAACTGAAAACCAGCCTTAATAGCATACTTGCACAAAACAGTACGGAACTCAACCACACCACCTTCAAACTCTTGTCCAACACTTCTAATATTATTTCGCTAACCAGCTGACAATAACACCTTTTCTTGGTGAGAACAAAACTTAGAGAGTGAATTCCTTTCAATATCCACGAGCCTATCACATTCACCATGCACAATATCTACCTAATTAGACCCCACTTCATCCTCTTGATCAGAAGTACTACACCTAATAACTGAAACATCAACTATATCAACACCACGTGCGCAAACGACCCTCAACATATTCAAAAAAATCAATGTTATTTTTAACCATACAATTCGGATGGCCTACAATAGAATATGAAACACAAATCATCTCAAGTTTTAAATTCTCCCATGTTTTACACAAAATGCCAACCAATTCCTCAAAATTCAATTTGCATGAAACATTAATGACAATAGTATCATTCCCATATTTGCACAACAATAACACTGCACTGTCCATCTAAACTAAAAAAAAAAACATGAAAATAACTTGTTCAATATAAAAACACTTAAAAAGCACATCATAAAAGTCCAGTGAAATTTGTAATAATTATAATTTTCTTTGGACTCAAATAAAAGTCTAGAGAAATTTACGAACTTATATTCACCTTCAAGATAACAAAAACAAAATCACAAAGAAAATTAATGAGTCTAGAGAAAATCACAGAGAAAAATCACAGAGAAAATTAATGAGTCCAGAGAAGATCACAGAGAAAATTAATGCTAACTATTAAACACAATCATAGAAAAAAAATCATAGAGAATATCTGTTATGAAATTATAATATTCTCTGTGATTTTCACAAGACAACAAGCCTCCAAATTTCTCTGTGATTTTCGTTGGATTATAATAACAAACCTACAATTTTCTCTGAAATATAAAGAAAAGTGCAGAAAAATGAAAAAAAAAATAGAGCACAAAACTTAGAAAAGTGCAGAAAAACAGAGCCTGTCTCCAAACACAAAGAACAAAACTTATCATTAATAAGCATGTAACAGAAAACGAAAAATCAACTCCGAAAATTGAAATCAACTCCATTGTCAATAACAAAGAATGAAAAATCAATTTCAAAAATAAAAAACAACTACACTGAGCTGGCCTCTATCGCACATTGATCAAAACTGAAAACAAAAACCTAATTTAAAATACACTTGAAAAACTAATATGAAATTGGAATCCTTACATACAAATCAAATGAAAAATCAAAAACTTACACTAATTATTAAACTTACTTGATTCAACTCCACTGTAAATCAAATCAACACGACTTCAACTCCTACACGATCAACAACTACAAAATTCCTAGAAAATCTCCACGAAAATCTACATCATCAAGTTCTCCACGAAAATCTCCATCGTTAAGTTCATCCTAACGTATATCCTACAAAATAGCAATATAATCTTCAGTTTCCAAAATTAAAAGCAACGTATATTATAAAAAAAAGGGTAAAATAGGTATTTTGTAACCTAAAATAACATTGAGGGACCTTAGGCAACAAAAAATATTATTGTGGATCTTTCGTCATACTAAAAGTTGGGTAAGGATCTATAGCTTGTTTTTCCTGCTCCTCGGAGGGGTTTAGTCTCCTTGGATACGATAGCCCTACAGTTCAGACTCCTGTGGTTCTGAATCTAGTTACACAAGTACAATGTGAAATAGATAAGCACAAATGAGTCTAAATCCGGCAAATCTTTTGGAAAATCGATTCTGAATCAAAAATGCCCAAAATGGTCTGCTTTGCCAGATTATAAAGTCACCACCTAAATATTTTTGGGAAATTTAGGAAACCCAAGACTCATGCGAAAGACCACTTATCCGTCATCACCAAAGTGTCTTGGCTCGGGAACATAGGTATGAAAGGGGAAGGCCATGAATTGAGCACCCAACTCACCTGATCAAAGATTGGCCTCTACTAATCATGATGTGATTCTTATGTACAGTATATGCTCTTGTTCCGATTATTTAGGCTATTCTTACTATGTGGTGCACACAAGTATAGACTAATTTACAAAAGTTGGAATACATTGATTTTATGTGTGTTTTGAAATGTGTTTGAATAGCCTTCATCCACAGACATTCAAATAGGTATATCACTTCAGTACTTAGCCTCATGGTATTTATGCTTGATATGGCAACAATCACATGTATGCAACATGCTAAAAAGCAAAAACGCTCGCCTAGTACTCAACCGAGGCAAGCCAAAAGAAATAAAATAGTTAGAAAAAATGCATGATCCCAACGGTGTAAAATGACTAATGTAACATATACAACATGCAACTAATGGCCTCGGCTACTAGTATGGCATGTGAGTCAATTTGATGGCATACGGTTTAAGCACGTAGTCAAGTAAGGATTTGAAATTTGACATCGGTTAGCATGATGAGCCGAACCTTTATGCATGCAAAACGAATGGATACAAATCATGGCAAATGCTAAGGAAAATATGATGCTACATGCTATCTATCATAAGCGAGTAAATAAAAGGGAGAAAGAAGTGGGGGTTAGAAGACATACACACATTATTACATATTTGCCCTCACCCAGGAGGGTCTGAATAAATGTTCTACTTAACTAACTATTACAACACCCAAATTTAACTAGCTATTCTAACTAATTATTACAAATTGAATGAATCTAATTACTTAATTACAATACAAATTTAATTAAGTAATTAGCTACTACAATTTCAAAGGAATTACTAATTTAAGTAGGAGATACTACTATTTAATTAACGAGCTACGGGAAGCGTGGAATCGCCTATGTATGAACAAGAATTTCCACTCGAAAATCCCTCTATTTTGCGGCTAGAATTGTTCTGTTTTACAGTCAAAAATTGAATTGTTTTCACCCCAGCCTCTGCTCTGTTCTGCCATGAAAATGGCATTGCTAGTCTAAAATGACGTGGCCGGCTAGCGTTAAAAAGTGGTCGGCTGGACGGTTAGGTGGCCGGTCGGCCACTTTTTTGGGCTCTGCCCTGCTGCAACAAAAAAGAAACATAGCACAAACAAAGTATTTTCTGGGAATGTTCGTCCACTCTGCCTCTCTTTCTCATCAAACAGATCAAAGGAGGGGTAGTCTCAATTCACAAATCATCAATCGACGCAAACTTATTGCGTGATAATCTATGCATCGAGGGAGAAAGTCTCAATAAATGATAATGAAAAACTAACAAAACCTCCTCCCTATCATGGAATTGATCAAGGGAAGTGGTAGACCTTGAATCTTGAACCATTATCATCACTAAAGAGTATGAAATGATTCAAGACTAAATGGGTTCAATCAACGTCCGGTTGAACCCAAACCATTTTTATTACTCTTGTTACCTCTTTTAGTCCATTTTATTAGTCTTTTTTTTAATTACCTTTCCATTCTTTAGTCATTTTAGTCCAAAAATAAGAATTAAGTCCAATGGAGAAAAGTGTCAAACAAGGAGTTATTCTTGGCATGAAAGTGATGTAACGCCTTGGAAATGAACCTCCGAATTAAACCATTACGCATGGAAGGGTCTCTTTCTCAAGCTTTGAACAACATTCACTTGAAACGACTCTCAAATGACGAAAAACCAAGAAATGAGGGAGGTTGCAGAGGTGATTATGCAAAGTGTAAACATATATATGAAAGCTATGAAAATAAAGGCTATCAACTCAAATAGGTTGGTGTCTAAGGCCTAAATCACCAAACCTATGAGGATTACAACACTACGAGCATACTATACAAAGCATAAATGAAATAAACACCCTAAACAGTCCTAAAAACATCTAAAATAGTGCTGGAATGATCATGGAAAAGCTAGAAAAAGTGAACTACAATAATGGAGAAATGAAGCTAGTAAGCAAGCCTAAGGAGGGGTGGCTAACCCCTTCACTTTTTGAACCTTAAAACCACTTTTTTAAGCCTCTGGAAAACTCTGAAAAGCAGTAGGAAAACATTGAAAAATAGATGGGAAACACAAGGGAAAAAGCTTGGAAAATAAGGTTCAAAGAAGGGTGGTTAACCCCTCTATCTTTGATAGCTTTAAGCCAAAAGTTTCAGCCCATAAAAATAGGGTAAAACCAGTGTAAAACCAGCAACTAAAGATAGGAAAGAAGTAGTGTAAAGAAGCTAGAAGTTATACCTCTTGAAGATGAGTAACATTTTTGATTCACAAACCAACAAATTCTCACCCTTAAGTGCTGAAATTTAAGCTCAAGAAGCCCTAAAACTTTGGTTTAGGGAGTATAGGTAGGGTTTGTATAGGTTGCAAGATATATATATATATATATATAGAGAGAGAGAGAGAGAGAGATTTTCAAAAAATTGAGCTCTTGGAATTTTTTCTAACTTAAAAACATAAGGTATGGCTTTCTATATATAGAACAACTGGTTGATATCTCCGAAATATCTATATTGAGCCAGCTGGTACAATGTATGCACATGGGTAGACATTTGGCAACAAATATCTGTTTTACTAGGAAACATGGCCGGTTGGCTGCCCAGGTAGGGGACGGCCGGCCACTAAATTTTGGCCAGCTAGCCACCTTTTAGCCTGCAGGCTTTCGGGTGGTCAGGCTTAAAAAAATTCTATTTTGGTGCAAAAATGGTGCAAGGTTTTAGGTTTCTGAGACTAAAAAACCGAGGCTTCCTTCTGAGGAAATCGAATGTTTGTCCAGCATAACTTTTCATCATCGAGTGACTAACTTGAGGCGCCCAAGTCTTAAGGGCGGTCAAAAATGGGGTGTCTACAGTTGCTCCTCTTTGACAGAGCTCGAAGTCATGAAATGACATGAGTGAATGTCAAAGCCCAGAGACAACCCATTTTGACAAGGCCGTAAGACTTGGCCAAACAAACAAGACATAAAATTAAATTGGTAAAACTCGAAAGTTGTCTACGTATCCCTTTGTAGGGAATCAAGCCAGCGTAGTTCATAGGCAAGATGCAAATGATATGCACAAATAATACCGTTGAAAGATGGACTCACACGCCTCGCGAAGCTAGTTTTGAAAATCCATGAGCATGCAAGACAATACAATAAGCGATACTCAAGATGACAGCATATGAATGAAAAGCCTCAAGGTCAAATCAAAATAAACCTAATCGTGCCTCACACGGAAAGGAGTAAGCAAACGTCAATTCCAAACACGTTTCACGTAAAAGGAGGAAAGACGCACTCTAATCACGTTAGAATTGTGAGAAGAAGAAGAGAAAAACCACTCAGGATCGCGTTCCTGCACACCCTGAGATACTCTAATCACGTTGAAATCGTGAGAAGAGGAAGAGAAAAATTACTCAGGGTCGTGCTTCCGCACACCCTGAGATACTCTAATCATGCTGAAAATGTGAGAAGAGAAATAGAAAAATTGCTCAGGATCGTGTTTCCTCATGCCTGAGATACTCTAATCACGCTGAAAACGTGAGAAGAGAAAGAGAAAAACCACTCAGGGTCGTGCTTCCGCACACCCGGAGATACTCTAATCACACTGAACACGTAAGAAGAGGAAGAGAAAAGCCGCTCAGGGTTGTGCTTCCGTATACCCTGAGATACTCTAATCACGCTGAAAACGTGAGAAGAGAAAGAGAAAAACCACTCAGGGTCGTGCTTCCGCACACCCGGAGATACTCTAATCACACTGAACACCTAGGTATTTATACCAGACTTTAGTCTCAGAAATTCCAAACCTTTGTGTTCTAGGCATCGCCATTCGAACTCTAGTTTCCACTGTCGCAGTTGGTCTCCTAGGAACTCATTGGAAACACAGCCAAGACGCCTCTAGTGGGGAAATGGTGTTTGGGGAGAGCACTTTTGATCGCTACTTTGACCAAGCAGGCTTGAGCTTAGGATCAAGGTACACTCATACTCTGGAGAAATGGCAAGATTTGAGAAGGTGTATCCGGAATGCAATCTCGGAATTTTTTGAAGTTGAAACACACTCAGATACTCCAAATTTCCCTTTTCTCTTTTGCTTTACAGTCTGGAACCTATGTAGCTTCTGATAGGTCCTTGTTCGGTTGCTTTATCTTTCAATCGTGGTTGAACCCTACAGTTTATGAAAGAAAGAATTTTGTTTTG
The DNA here is from genome assembly GCF_004153795.1 of Camellia sinensis. NCBI lineage: Eukaryota > Viridiplantae > Streptophyta > Magnoliopsida > Ericales > Theaceae > Camellia > Camellia sinensis. The sequence continues at coordinate 54,806 of NW_021028444.1, read as the reverse complement.
CACATCATGTTGGGAATGTCACGGCACTTTGAGCACAAAACGATTTATTTTTGAAATTGAAACCGAGAATGAGTTCTTAACCGGGTATTGAGCCCATGACTGACCAAAGTACAAAATACGACTCAACAAAGGAAGAACAAAGACAACCTAAATGCATCTATTTACACCTACCGAAATCAAAACGACTCAAAACAAGACTCAAAACAAACAAAAACCACAAACATAACACTTGGATGTTTGCCACCAGCGAGAGACCTCACAATTCATGAGGAACCCATTGCTTCTCCAGGTATTGTTTCCCATCCTTTCTTATTTATGATTCTCACATTACTTTGGCACTCAATCTCTATTTCTCGGAAAAGCCCTTTCCTTACTTTTTCTCTCAGCGCACATCTCTCTATTCTTTAATCTCTCTTATTTTTTATCCTTTCCCAAGTGTGGTTGATGGATAAGCTGAAAGTTATGGACCCTTGCCCCTAGTACTCTGCTAGATTCTCCTTCTTTCGCTCACAACTAGTGAGCTTTCCCACATAGGGGTTGTGGTGCGATTGGATGTGTAGCAGATCAGTAACTGACATCAGTTGATGATGCCCTTGGCTAGTTTGGACCATTTCTAGTTCGCGCTTCTCATTTGGCTCGACACTTCACTGCTTGGAGGATGAGAGTGCGCTTGGCCCCCTGCTACTAACTTTAGTTGTTCCCTTTCTGGCGAGTGTGCTGACAACGGGGAAAAGATAGAAAACCTGACTCAACTATGCCCCTAGTTTATCATTTTGACCATTTTTTGTTTTTAGCTTTCTGCTAAAACAATTTTGACCAACATAAGGGTTTAGATTAACATGCTTGTTCAATTTTTCTGATTTGAAATCATGCAACTCAAACTGTGAGCACTAAAAATTTTCCTTTTTTAGGTCCAAGAAATGGCCCAATTTTGGAAAAATGGAATAACTTCTAAGAGAATTAGTCAACTTCACTAAAAATCCTCAAAAATTATGTTTGCAAATGGCCATTACCCGACCAACAAGGAATTAACTCTTGAGATGCACAACCTTAGATCTGAACTTGATTTGTCTTGCAGCTGAATCTTCTAACGGAATAGGACAACTGATTTTGGACGTAGATGAGCACGGAGATGAGCCAATTTATACATAGATAGGATAGCAGAGTTGAATAAGGATAAGTCAATCAACATGGATGAGACAAGCAGGTCGAAAATGGTTGGGGCCGAACTTCAGGATGAAGTTTCCTACGTATCCCAAAGATGGGAATCAAGCCTTGCGTAGTTCCCAGTTAAGGTGTACTCAGGTATTAACATTCTCCTTTTGCGCTCTATGTTTTGCCAAAGCCGCCCTTCTGGGTTTTCAACCTTTCGAGCTCTATTTTTCTTTTTCTATTTACTTTTCTCTTTTTTCATTTTTCTTTTCTTTGTTTTCATTTCTTCTTCTTTTTCTTACTCGAACTTTTGCCTGGGTCGCCCTTCTGGGTTTTCGGCCCAGCGAGTCTCTCAAGGATAGAAAAATTTAACTTGTCCATGTTCATCAATTGTGAGATCTCTAAGCCATCTAAATCCATGAGAATGGTTGATGTTCCCGACCAAATAGTCTTTGATGATGTAAGGGCCTATCTAATTGGGTCTGAATTTTCCCCTAGTGTTGCGGATAAGAACTCGATTGTCCTTTAGCAATACATTTTCTTCATTTAGATTTTGGGATTTGGTTTTCTAGCCGATCTCCATTGGCTTGAGAAATGACCCATCTTTGAATCTTCGATCACATTTGACATTTTTTGCCTCTAGTTCAAGGGCTACTTCTTGTCCAGTTATGAAAGCTTCATTCAATCATATCCGACCTGATTGCCCCTAGTTCAAGAGCTGCTTTCAATTCGGCCATGCAGCCTCATATTTTGGTTAATCGTTTGAACATTCTGAATCAAGGTGCAAGGTTTGAAAGAAAAGGAGTAGGGTCTCAATGCTGAGAGTGATCCTATGCTGTGTACTAGGCATGTCTTCGTAGGACCACGCAAAACATTTTTTGAAATATTTTAATAAAGCGACTCGTCGCTCATGTTCCTCTGAAGACAATACAGAACCAATCTGGACCAAGCAAAGATCCTTCTCAATACCCACATTAACAAACATGATCTCATTCATTAAGGGTTTAGCATGCCTCTCTTCCTTCCAGTCGATCAAATTTTACAAATCCCGAGGAAGTCCTCCCTCTTTGTTTTTATCACAGTTGTGGAAACAGTTTTGAAAAACTTTGGTCAATGCAATGATTTAAAGACACAGAGAAATAGTTGAAAAGTGTTGTTGTTTCATTCAGAACTTCTGGCTCAATTGGCTTAATGATAGAAACAGACTCAAAAGAAAAAGTGAAAAAGACAAACAAAACAAGACAGTCATGTTCGAGGTAACACCCTCGAAATCACTTGACTCTGATACAATAAGACTGACTCAACACTCAGTTTAGAAAGTAAAATAAACAACATTTTCAAATTGCTAAACTCAATGTGTGCCATGCACCATGCTCGAAGTAAAATGAGCGTCATCAGCAGGTGGTTCATTCCTGATCACAAAACCAGTCACATTATCCCCCAAGTTCATCAATCTAGTGCTGATAGACTTTGTAAGACCCGGTGGGGTGATGACCTTATTGTCAATTAGATCTTGAACTACATGGCGAAGGCAAAAACAACGGTCAGTGTCATGACTAGTTTGTTGATGGAAGACATAGCACTTGGCAGGATTATACTTGGCTGGAAGGGGATCAGGAAGAGGTCGAGGGTCAAGGGGTTTTAGATAGCCTTGTCCTATGAAGATTTGGAGAGCTTTGGATAAGGTCATAAAAAGGGGATTGTAGGTGTGGCTACCAGTCTTGGAAGTATTGACAGAGGGGTTGGCGGGTGTTGATTAGGTTTGATAATCTCTTACAGGTGTAGGATTGGAGCTGGAAGGGGTGTTTCTAGTAAAGCATCCCTTTTCATGGTTTAGCCCCAGATTTAAAATGCCCCCAACCTAAACGACAAAAGTGTCATCCATAGTCTTTGCAACAACTGCAAGCACTTGCCGTTTGTTCAGCCCTTTGACCTTCAAAATCTCGATAACCCACTGAAGATGTGCATAAGGATCAATACTTGCCTTGGCCTTGTTCTTGCCCCTTTCTTCAGCTTTGCCAAGCAATTGGATGGCTATGTCGGGGCGAGGCCCAGTTGTTGTTGACATGTCATCACCCAGACTTGAGATAGTTTCGGGTTGGCCTTTTTCAAATGTAGCTTGTCCAAAGATTGGGGAGCTTTTTGACATGAAACTTTTGGCATATGATGTGATCGATGATGGGGCCAAGATCCCAAAGGCTAAATCTGCCACAATTCTCTGAAGATCTTCTATCATGCTTATCAACTCAGAAGTAGTGGGTTCGACCATTTGTGCCCACGGTGTATTTGAACCGACTTAGTCTTGATGAATTGGTTAGACTAGGCCCTTTGGAATAGGTTGGGCTAGAATTGGGCTATTGTGGAGTTCAATTTTGGGGGTTTGAGGTGATTGGGATTCAAGTGTGTCCATCATACACAAGTTTGTGCTTTCTATAATGAACACCTCAGGCTTAGGTAAATGGGTTGGGATGATATATATACTGGGGTTATAGGTAGATGGCAGTGTATGGATTAGGTTAAGGTGTGGAGGTAATGGGTTAGTGGTAGTATGAGTTCTTTTTGGTAGAGCTATGATCTCTTCGTCAATAGGATCCTGAATCTTATGACGAAGGCGGATGCAACAATTTGTACCATGACTGTGTTGTTGATGATAAACTCAACGTTTAGGGGGGTCATGTCTTGGTAGAAGAGAACTTGGGAGGGGTCGGGGTTCTAGGAGCTCTAGGTGCCCTTTTTTCTCGCAGCATTTTCAAAGCTTGAGAGAGATTCATGTAAAGATGATGGAAATTTCGGGCTTGGGGCCAAGTTGAAGTGGTTGGTTTTTGGCTATCAGGAAGAGGGTTTTTGATAGGAGTGGTGACAGTGTTTACTTCTGAGCATTTCGTAGCTATGTTAACACTAGTAGTAACATTGGAACTAGGATCAACATTCTTCTTCATAGGCTCATTACCTTCCACAATGATCCCTTGTCTGATGGCATCCTTGGTTTGAACCCCAATTTCATAGAGGTCCTTAAAGTTGAATATCATTTCTGCAATATCTCAGCTTGCCTAGCCATATCTTGCTAGAGTGAATCTATTGATTGCTGAAAATGGATTAGTAAATCCTCTAGATTTGCCGGAGGCTGAGCTATGATAGGGCTAGAGGGTTGTGCTCTGAACAGAAGTGATATAACTGGTAAATTCTAGAACAGTGGAACCAGTGAACCCTGTTTGGCCCTTCTTTGCCTTGCCACCAGCGATAGTGAAGCAAACACTAGTTGCCCCTGAACTAGATCTCTAACATGACAAAGTCTATAAACACGAGTCCGAAGTACCCGGGGGATATTAGAGCCTTCTGAAGCTATGGTTCTAGGACTACCTTGCAAAAGAGAAAACATACAACACTTCAGCCCAATTTTCAACAGAATGACTATACTCCCCACTAAAGTCTGCCCCACAACAGATACCAACTGTACCACTGATATGAAGTATTCCTGTACAGTTTCACTGAAAAGCACGTACTAGTTAAAGAAAGCCAAAGCACTCTTATGAGGGGGTAGGGTTACCCTGTCCTAGCTATGTCATGCACTAGGGTTTCATTACTTCAAACAAGTAGTTTTCACAAAATCCTGCATATGGGTGAGCATCCTGTCCTATGTTGGAATAGTCACTGTGGCTTTATTATATGTAGCTAGGCCGATTGGTCAAAAGGATACCTCGGCAAGACTACTTAATATACCTCTCACACCTAAAAGTGAGAAGTGAAAGGAGGATCAAGAGGTACGACGGTAATCCAGATTTGAGGGTTGTGTTTCCTACATGGAAGAGCCCAAGATCGGCTAGCCTTTTAGAAAGCTTTTAGGCAAGCCGTCCAGGAATAGCAGATGAAAAACACAGTGACTTAAAGCACCAATGCAAATGCAATGCAAAGAACATATATCTGTAAATAAATTTTCACATCATGAAGTCCAAGTCAAGTTCTCTAATGTCCCTAGCAGAGTTGCCAGAAATTGTAGCTTGCTTTTCGTGCTCCTCGGAGGGGTTTAGTCTCCTCGGATACGATAGCCCTACAGTTCGGATTCCCGTGGTTCTAAATCTGGTTTCACAAGTGCCATGTGAAATAGATAAACACAAATGAGTCCAAATTTGGTAAATCTTTTAAAAAATCAATTTTGAATAAAAAATGCCAAAAATGGTCTGCCTTACCAGATTATAGAGTCGCCAACTAAATATTTTTGAAAAATTTAGGAAACCCGAGACTCGTGCCAAAGGCCACTTATCCGTCATCACTAAAGTGTCTTGGCTCAAGAACTTAGGAATGAGAGGGGAAGGTCATGAATTGAGCACCCCCCTCACCCGATCAAAGATCGGCTTCTACTAATCATGATGTGATTCTTATGTACAATATATGCTCTTGTTCTGATTATTTAGGCTATTTTTACTATATGGTGTACACAAGTATAGACTAATTTCCAAAAGTTGGAATACTTTGATTTTATGTGTGTTTTGAAAGGTGTTTGAATATGTACCACTTGAAAGAGTAATCTCATATGTACACTTAAGAAAATCATCCCAACTTAAGCAATTAGCCTTCATCCACAGGCATTCAAACAGGTATATCACTTAAGCACTTAGCCTCATAGTATTTATGCTTGATATGGCAACAATCACACATCTGCAACATGCTAAAGCAAAAACGCTCACCTAGTATTCAACCGAGGCAAGCCAAAATAAATAAAATAGTTAGAAAAAAATGTATGATCCTAACAGTGTAAAATGACTAATGTAACACGTATGACATGCAACTAATGGGCTCAACTACTAGTATGGCATGTGAGTCAATTTAATGGCATGAGGTTTAAGCACGTATTCAAGTAAGGATTTGAAATTTGACATCGGTTAGCATGATGAGCCGAACCTTTATGCATGCAAAACGAATGGATGCAAATAATGGCAAATGCTAAGGAAAATATGATGCTACATGTTATCCATCATAAGCGAGTAAATAAAAGGAAGAAAAAAGTGAGGGTTGGGAGACATACACACATTATTACATATTTGCCCTCATGCAAGGAGGGTCCGAATAAATGTCCTACTTAACTAACTATTACAACACCAAAATTTAACTAGCTATTCTAACTAATTATTATAACACCAAAATTTAACTAGCTATTCTAACTAATTATTACAAATTGAATGTATCTAATTACTTAATTACAACATGAATTTAATTAACTAAGTAATTAGCTATTACAAGTTCAAAGGAATTACTAAGTTAAGTACAACATATTGCTATTTAATTAACGAGCTATGGGAAGCGTGGAATCGCCTATGTATGAACAAGAATTTCCATCCGGAAATCCCTCTGTTTTGCTGCCAGAATTGTTCTATTTTTGCAGTCAAAAAATTGAATTGTTTTCACCCCAGCCTCTGCTCTATTCTGCCATGAAAATGGCATTGCTGGTCTAAAATGAGGTGGCCAGCCGGCCTTGAAAAGTGGTCCCTCGGACGGTTAGATGGCCGGCTGGCCACTTTTTTGGGCTCTGCCTTGCTACAATAGAAAAGAAATAGAGCACAAACAGAGTATTTTCAGGGGATGTTCATCCACTTTGCCTCTCCTTATCATCAAACAGATCAAAGGAGGGGTAGTCTCAATTCACAAATCATCAATTGACGCAAACTTATTGCGTGATGATCTACGCATCGAGGGACAAAATCTCAATAAATGACAATAAAAGACCAACAAAACCTCCTCCCTATCATGGAATTGATCAAGGGAAGTGGTAGACCTTGAATCTTGAACCATTATCATCACTAAAGAGTATGAAATGATTCAAGACTCAATGGGTTCAATTAATGTCCGATTGAACCCAAACCATTTTTATTACTCTTGTTACCTCTTTTAGTCCATTTTATTAGTCCTTTTTTTTTAATTACCTTTCCATTCTTTAGTCATTTTTGTCCAAAAATTAGAATTAAGTCCACTAATGGAGAGAAGTGTCAAACAAGGAGTTGTTCTTGGCATGAGAGGGATGTAATGCCTTGGTAATGAACCTTCGAAGAGATTAACCATTAAACATGGAAGGGTCTCTTTCTCAAGCTTTGAACAACACTCACTTGAACGACTCTCAAATGACCAAAAACCAAGAAAGGGGGGAGGTTGCAGTGGTGATTATGCAAAGTGTAAACATATGTATGAAAGCTATGAAAATAAAGGCTATCAACTCAAATAGGTTGGTGTCTAAGGCTTAAACCACCAAACCTCTGAGGATTACAACACTACGAGCATACTATACAAAGGATAAATGAAATAAACACCCTAAAACAGTCCTAAAAACATCTAAAACAGTGCTGGAATGATCATGGAAAAGCTAGAAAAAGTGAACTACAATAATGGAGAAATGAAGCTAGTAAGCAAGCCTAAGGAGGGGTGGCTAACCCCTTCACTTTTTGAACCTTAAAACCACTTTTTTAGCCTCTGGAAAACTCTGAAAAGCATTAGGAAAAAGTTGAAAAATAGATGGGAAACACAAGGGAAAAAACTTGGAAAATAAGGTTCAAAGAAGGGTGGTTAACCCCTCTATCTTTGATACCTTTAAGCCAAAAGTTTCAGCCCATAAAAATAAGGTAAAACCAGTGTAAAACCAGCAACTAAAGATAGGAAATAAGTAGTGTAAAGAAGCTAGAAGTTATACCTCTTGAAAATGAGTAACATTTTGATTCACAAACCAACAAATTCTCACCCTTAAGTGCTGAAATTTAAGCTCAAGAAGCCCTAAAAATTTGGTTTAGGGAGTATAGGTAGGGTTTGTATAGGTTGCAAGATATATATATATATATATATATAGAGAGAGAGAGAGAGAGAGAGATTTTCAAAAATTTGAGCTCTTGGAATTTTTTCTAACCTGAAAACATAAGTTATGGCTCTCTATATATAGAACAACTAGTTGATATCTTTGAAATATCTATATTGAGCCAGCTGATGCAGTGCATGCACATGGGGGACAGCTAGGAACAAATATTTGTTTTACCACGAAACATAGCTGGCCGGCCAGCCACTAAATTTGGCCTGCAAGCTTTTGGGTGGTCAGGCTTAAATTTTTTTTGTTTTGGTCCAAAAGTGGTGCAAGGTTTTAGGCTTCTGAGACTCAAAACTGAGGCTTCTTGCTAAAAAAAATGAGTGTTTGTATAGCGTAGTATTGCTTTTCATCATTGGGTGACCAACCTAAGGCGCCCAAGTATTAAGGGCGATCAAAAATGGGTTGTCTTCAGGATCTTCGACCAATTTTTCTTTTTTAAAAAATAAAAAATAAAAAAATCTAAGGTATAATCTTAAATTAATATGTCCACAGCAGAAACTGATAATCAGAACAAAGAGGTGAACAGCTTCTGAGAATCAACATTTTTAAGTTAAAATAAATTATTAGAATCAGAAGTTATTTGAAATAAATTTAACCAAACAGTTTAAAATAACTTTTTCAAAATTAGAATTTATAAGTTGGTCGAAAAAAGTAACACCAAACACATCCCCATTGAAAATCCAGGTTTGTGGAAAAATTGGTCCTGTTTGATTTCGTAAAAAAATGTTAAAAGTTGTTAAAGTATCCATAGAAAAAATTTTGGTTTGTGGAAAAATTGGTCATGTTTGATTGTTTTTCTATGGTTTGTGGAAAAATTGGTCGTGTTTGATTTCGTAAAAAAATATTAAAAGTTGTTAAAGTATCCATGGATTTGTTCAGTTGGCTTGTTGACTTAAAATTACATTTAATTGAGGGAGAAATTATTCATATTCTTAGAACGACACTCAATTTTATTTATAATTAACATTTAATTGTTTATCTCTTAAAATTTTAATACAAAAGTAAATAGCTCTCATGGTTTAAATCAATAATAATTTTTCATTGCGGAGGCTTCAACCAAATGTACTACTGATTTCTCAAAATATATTAGGGGGGGATAGAAAACAATTCTTAAAAACAAAACCAAATGAAAAACAATTCTTTCACCATCTTGTTATCATCCTCCACAATTTGCCTCTCTTTTTCCTCACAGTAATGCCAAGTGTTCAAAAAATTATTCAGAAAAAAATTGACAAAAAAAAAAAAAAAGGTGAGTGGAGATTCATTTCAATTATAAGTTTTATTATACAAAAACTAAATTTAAGTCACACATCACATTTTGAGACAAATTTATTGACAATTTTTTTACATTCCTATTATTGTCATTTTTCACAGCAGATTAATATCAATCGTTCAGTAAAAATATTACAAGCTTAGAGATTTTATTCAAAAGTTATTCAAAAATATTAATATATAATTTAAATTCATTTTATACATGTGCTACACAATATATAAATTGTCAATCTTCATCAAACATCTCATTCTTGACCCAAATCTAAGAGAGAAAATATCATTTTGCCTCCAAATTATCATGCGTTATTTAATTTAACCCCCATACTTCGATTTATTTCAATTTAGTACTTGAACTTTCAACAAATTGATCAATTTAACCCCTTCCGTCACATTCCAGCTACAATTGGACGGAATGTACACATATGGTGCCAAAGTTCATTTAGAGTCATTTTACCTCCAAACTATACCTTAAAAATCAATTTGCCCCCCAAATAAATTAAAAAAAATTAAATTTAAATATTTAATAGATATTTTTTATCTCAATAATGAAAAAATTAAATTTTAAATAATATATACTTTGCAAAAAAATAATAAAAAAATATAAAAGTCCTCAATTAGAATTATCTTGACACTATGAAGTATGGATACTTCGACAAACATGTCGTACCCGTACTGATTATTACTTACTGAATTTTGAAATTTTTTTCCCACTCAATTTTGAAATTACTATTAGTCGATCAATTCTATTGAAATTAATTTGGGTAAGAAACTAGTTACAATTGCGCGCGCATACACACACATAGAGTAGTCAAGAAATTTTTGACTCAATAAGTATCTCTAGGATCAACTCGAGATAATTTGAGACTTATGAAGCACAAGTATGGAATTTGAAATAATACAAAAATTGATTAAATGGTTTAATTTGTTAAATCCAACATACAATTGACATTTAATGCCAAAAGCATAGGTATAAGACAAAATTAAATATTATTATATTAAATAACTTATAAACCATAACTTAATTTTAAAACCATGCTAAGCACAAAATTAAAAATGAAAAAGAAGTTTACTAAAAAGAATTTTATCTTTATAGTAGAAGAAAAATATTATTTTCGACTGAGGTACGACACGACTTGGATATATATTAGATATGTCTGGGTAGGCCAAAAATTAAGAAAGAAAAATTTGAGTACATATTTTGTGTACCCGGTATGTATGCAGATATATCATATGTCGGTAAATACCCGGTATAGGTACCGGGTACGACATGTTTGTCGAATTATCCATGCTTCATAGTCTCAAAATAATTCAAAATAAGAATTTTCATATTTTTTATTATTTTTTTGCAAAGTATATATTATTTAAATTTTATTTTTTTCATTATTGAGATAAAGAATTATTTATTAAATATTTAGATTTATTTTTTTTATATTTGGGGGGCAAATTGATTTTTAACGTATAGTTTGGGGGATAAAATAAAATTACAAATGAACTTTGGTGTCACGTCAGCACATTCCATCCAATTGTAGACGGAATGTGATGGCAGGGGTTAAATTGATCAATTTGTTGAAAGTTCAGGTACTAAATTGAAATAAATCGAAGTATGGGGTCAAATTGAAAAACACGGGATAGTTTAGAAGGCACAATGATATTTCCTCAATCTAAGATAAGATGATAACTTACTGATCGTACAGCGAGCCCAAACAAACCATTGCCCATTCATTAGTCATGGTCATAGTTATACTCATGGTGTAATCCGAGGCAAGATCCTCTCCTTCATCTCTCTCCTTAGCTCCTTAGTTGTTAGGTTATTGGGCCCAATTTTGGGTCCAATTTCGATAATCCGAAATGTTCACATTTTAAGATTTGTTAAGTATATCATACCTATAAAAAATCAAGTTGATCGAATATCAGAAACTATGTTTGTCGGATCATCGAACTACAAACCATTTTTTAAAAAAATTTAATAAACAGTTTTCTGAACACATGCTTTCTAATATCTGATTAACTTGATTTTTTACATGTAGGATATACTTAACATCTTAAAATGTGAACGGTTTGGATCATCAAAATTGAATCCAAAAGTAGGAGCAATAACCTAGCAAGTAGGGAGTTAAGGAGAGAGATTAAGGAGAGGATTTTGATTCATGCAACCCACCCACCTAGCAAGCTATAGTTTAAAGTCATTCTAAAACTCACACTACCGATTCAATCTCCACCTCACAATCTAAATCTTTTTTCTTTTATATTTCAAATTCCTATCCAAATTCATAATCCAAACATAACCTTAAACTTTTTTATTAAATTTAAAATCAAATGAAATTTCATTTTACTCCCCAAACTATCATTTAAAAATTGATTTAATCCAAGTTTTTTTAATAATAATTTTATACTTAAACTATTCCATTTTATATTAATTTCACCCTCATCGTTAGCTAACGTGTATAATCAAATGAAAGTTGCTCATATGACACTGAAATTTAATTTCGAACTTCACTTTATGCTTCGAACTATTCAAAAAAATATCAATTAGACCCCTGAGTATATTTAAAAAATTAATTTAATTTACTCGGAAACTATCTTCTTCTTGCTTTTTGTTGTAAGGTAAATTTAAATTTAATCTCTACTTGCACAATCATCTTAGTTCCACCTCTACTTGCAGTTTAATTTTTTTTAAATACATGTGATATTGTTATGTGGCTATAAATGTCCGACTAATCTATTTTTTTTTTATGAATAATTTACTTGAAGAATCCTACAATTTAAACGATTTGAATCATCAAAATAATCTTGAGAAAAGCCCACAAAAGACCGCACAACAAAATACTATGCCTCGTGAGTACAACAACAGCCTCCCTTCCCTAACATTTCAGCATCTTATTTGTTATTCTCAAACTTTATTCTCTATAATTAACGGAGTACATATATTCTGTCTCACTTTTTTTCATCTTTTATTTCATACTTATCTGATATTACTGCATCATCGCATCAATAATTAAAAAATATAAGATAGAGAATGGTAGATGATCTCATATCCAATAAAAGACCCTAAATGTCTTGAGTCATTATAACTAAAGCCCCCAAATCCACTATTGCCCATTCATGGTCATCCCACCCAACCCACTTAATTTGGGATTTTTCTAGAAGTTTACACAATTTGTATACAAACATGAAAAATTTACGAGATTGGAAGCCTTATCTCATTATAATCTAAAGAGAAAAAAAAGATGGCAATTGGTTGGCATAAGTCAAGTCTTTATCCCATAAACAATGGCTCTTGAGGTATCAATTTTAAAAACCCTATTATATATATTTTTACTCCTTAATCATATCTATGATGAACTTGGTAACTTAGTGGTGTAAAATGGTCTGAACTCATTCCCCTTTTTCCACAAGCAATCATTAATTATTTGTTAGAATGAGCAAATGGAAGGAATTCCATTCCAACTACTGACAAAGATAAATATATACTCAGATTAAAAACAATTAGAACTTGAACATATATATATATGAACTACCAATATATATATTCTAAAATGATTTTTAGACTTTAGACTTCAGAGGATGATTCTTGTAATTAACCTAATCAATTTCTCTAGTTTTTAAGTTAATAGATCTGTTGTTGGGTGTGAATTGTCTGGTTTTGGAGAGTAAACAAAACTTACTTTCCTTGGAACTAAGTACTAGTGCCCAAAGCCGGAAGTTTTCATCCCAAATCCTAATAAGAATAAGTAGTTTTTTTTCCTTTAATCTTTTAAACTTATAGTTATGTTTGATTATCAAATTAGGTTGACTAGGATAATGTATGGGATTACTAGTGTGGTGACATTAAACTATAGATGTAAGATAATTGATATTTGCTTGTGCACCAGTGTAATTGGTTTTGATTAAATTTATGCAATTACATAAAAATAGTCATTATATAAAATGTAACTTTGTTGTTTTTGTCACCAAATCTTTTAATCCAAATGAACTATAAGAAACCAAGGTAATGTCAGATTTACCATATCCTGAATATCAATTCACTTGAATGCAATTCTGTAAGTATTTAATAAATTCAATAATTTTGAAAAGGAAATCTAGGCTATTTGGCCCAAAATATATAAACTTCAAACAAGTAGAGAGTTTAAAAAGGATACATCAACAGGTCCTGAAACTTGCAAATAAACAAACTACTCTTACCAACTAAAAAAACAGACAACAAACAATCAAGTCTATAACAGCTTTAACACAACAAAAATCGTAAGAAAAACAAAATAAAATATTCTTCATCCCAGCTAATTGAGTTTAGATAGTATTCTTCACATTTCTCTAATTATTACAAGCAAACATAATACATACAAACCATATCTTAGTTTACATCACATCACACATATATAGATTATAAGAGGTTTTACAGTTACGTCTTGTTTAAACCATTGCCAGTCATATTCATAACTATGGAACCTATTTTAGAGTAAATGACAGAATAGCCATTGCAAGTCATGGCCTTCTTAAAAAGTACATTTAAATGAGAAAAGTTGAATGCCTGCTTGAGACTAACATAAAATCATTAAAAAAATTAAAAAAAAATTAAAGAAAAAAAATTAAAGGATAGGATCATATATGTAACACGTGGCCAAAACAATAATTTGTAGCATCACATCACATAGTTGTGGAGTGGACAAATGTCTTCAAGTCCAATCAGACCTCAAGATTGGCCAAAATATATAATCTAATCCCATTTTCTTATACCTCCGAACAAACACAACAAAGATTATAAGTTCCACAGCAACAACTTGTTTGGAACCATTGCAAGTCATATGAACCTATTTTAGAGTATAAAAAAGGATAGATAACCATTACAAGCCATAGCCTTCCTGAAGTACATTTAGATGAGAAAAGTGCATGCTTGAGACAAACTAAAAACATAAAAAAAAGGAGAAAAAAACAAAAAGAAATTAAAGCATAGGATAATATAACATAGTTGCTGAGTCGACAAAGATTTTGAACTCCAATCAGACCTCAAGTACCTAGAAGAAGAGAAAAACGACTAAGTAAAACTTCAAACAGTATGATGAGAAATGATAAACAATTAAAATAAGACACAAAAAAAAAAAAGCTGAAGCAACTTGAAAATCAGTTTTTTTTGGTACCTTATTGAAAAACGGTATACAAATATGTTATTGTAAACCAATTAATCATAAGATCATAAAAGGAAAAAGAAAAAACATAGAAGTAAAGAACAACACTTGCCCTTATCTAGTGCCATGTTTCCAGTTTAATTGATGCAAAATTCATGGAATGCATGTAACCCATGATACATGCAACAAAATGTCAGTTTGCCTTTTGTCTTTCTTTTTCAGTAACTAGTGCAATTTAAACAACATTGCCCTCCTTAGGAACAGATAAGCCTCTAAGGCATTGCAAGGGATTAAAACAGAGTAGTTTCACAATACTCCATTAGTTGGTATATTTTTCAACCCTAGCCATATGCAGATTAAAAAACTTAAAGTCACATTTCCATCAATTCCGTTATGTGTATAGCCAAAGTGCACTAACCACCATAGTTGAGTCAAGACATTCAAATGCTTCCAGTTTCTAACCAATTTTGTTTTCCAGATTAAGTTGGAGGGGATTATAGGGGAAAGAACTTTGCAACTCTGAAGTTATGAGAGATGAGGTTCTAGTATCGTGGAATAAGATTTTGGCAATAGAGGTTGATTAATATTGACTGATTTTTTGCTTATGTATTATTCTTAGTCATATTTGTAATGTGACTCTAGTTGAATTATTCACTCAAGTTTGTAAAAGAACCTTAGTTTTGACGGAAAGAAAACAAAAAACGAAAGAAAAAAAGAATTTCCATTCGGTAATGAAACCATCATGCTTGATAGGAACCATAACTGATTTTTTGTCACCTTCAAAATGTCAATGTTTAAGAATGTGGTCATTTGGGTGAAGTATAGCATATCTGAGGTGTTATGATTTATATGCCACAAGACAAACTAAAGCTTGTCGGCCCAGTGTATAATTGCGATAGTTTTAGTAATAAATGTAGGTATATTCTTCAGTTACTAAGAAAGTGACAGGGTCATGCCTACTCATGATCACACTGTAATTCTAGCCCTTCTTCCTCCATGAACTCCATCAGTTCCAAGAAAGTTGTTCTTGATCACAAGCAACTGAGTAACAACATGATTAGTGGTTGGTCTATCTCTTGGTAGCTCTTGTGAACATGCGATTCCAATATTAAGTATTGAAATCAAGCACTCATAAATTTTATGACTGCCAGTAGAGCTCTGATTCTGAGTGTTTTCGGCGCTTGATGAGCTTCCCTCCCTAATTTCTCTTTGTTTATTAGTGTTGGATCAACAACGCTCGCTACTTGTTCAGGTAAAGCCATCTTAGCAAAGTTATGGAGACTCAGACTATCATAAAACATGTTATCAGTAGGTCTCTTCCCCGTAAACATTTCCAATAAGAGGATACTATAACTGTATACATCACCAAATGTCGTCACCTCATTTCCCATACCATACTCTACAATTGATGCATCATTCAAAGTAAATACAATTGTAAAGACGCTTGGTCAGAAGCATATCAAATAATAGTAATAGTAATGTACCTTCTACAGATAACTCTTTGTAGAAAACAAGTTTAGAGCATAAAAAACTTTACTGTTTAAAGTAAGATAGGAACAAATTATGTCTCTTCTTGGTGAGATAACAATATTTGGTTTGTCTGCTTGTGCCATGAGAAAGGCCCAACTTGAAATAAGTTTGATTGTCTCCCAGTGATATATATGAAACCAAATAGTTGATGGTTTAATATGTTCTTAAGAAATAAGCAGTTGAAGCTTGGGTGACAGTTTAACTTTATCCAATTAGGTTTGTATTCATCAAACTTATTAACGTAAAAGAAATAGATAGGAGGATTGAAATTAGCAAAAGAGGATTTTCTAATCTTCTCTTTATGTTATCCTATGACTACACACATAGGAGATGAACAAAAGTTAGTAAACAAAACTTGACAATTAGTTTGCAATGTAAGACGTCTAATCTCATATCCTACTGCCCAGCGAATGGCCTCCAAGCAAGCTGTGGCTTCGGTTAGCAATTGAGTTGTGAGTGGATTCACTGCGACAGCTTTGTGCAAAACCTCTCAATTGTGTTCATCAAGACAGACCCAAGCTAATCCTACTCAACTTGTGATTTGAAGAAAATTTGTTTTTTTAAACATCAAGCTGGCATTTGACTCCCAACATAACATTTTGACTACTAATCAATATTTTAAGGGTGAGAAAGTACACATTTTTTAAAGGTATATATATCATATGTATCTTATAATTAAAAAAAATAATAATTTCATACTTTCTAAGTTATAATTAAAAGAAAAAAAAATTGTTATAACTAAACACAACATGAGACATAACTAAAATAATATCATAATTAAAGAAGAAAATGACGTAACTAAGAGTGTATACTATGGGGCCATTTATAAACATACAAAAAAAAGCTAAAAGTCAGCTTTTAACCCATTTTGGGTCACATCACTTCTCACATAAGAAAGCCAAAAAAATAATTTTTAACCATATTCCCAAAATGGTGTATATATTAGAATTTCCCTTTATGGATAAGTTATATTGACCAACTCTGAAATTTAAAAAAAATAATAATAAATAAATAAATTCTATAATTTTCTATTTTTATCTTTCTAGTAAAAATTTAATAAATTCAAATTAATACAAATAGTGAAAAAATATAAAAATGAACAACATACAATATATATTTTCATATAAAAGATATAATAATATCATTTTTATCTATATAACTAATAAATTGTTGATATAAATTAACAGTTTAAGTAAACTTAATAAAATTATGTTAAAATTATAAAATTTATTACATTTTTTTCAAATTTCAGAAAGAGCTTAGTACAATTTAGGGGTTTTTGTTTTATAGTCCCTGGTATTAAGACTTTATAGTATAAAGGACATCTAATATTTTCATAATGTCTAAGGTCCCTCAATTTGATGCAGAGAAATTCTGGTCCAAAGAAATTCTGCTCCAGAGAAATTCTGTCTAGAGAAATTCTCTCCAACCTAGAGAAATTCTCTGTTTCTCTCCAGAGAAATTCCGATTTTGTTGAAATGCCTTCAAAAGTACAAAGCTAAACATTAAGTTTCTGTTTCTGTCAAAGAGACATTTCAATTCTACTGAAATTAATCATACTTTTCCCTCCAAGAGTACACAAGGAAGAATACCCATGAAAATGCCAATACAATGTCTCCAACAACTTGCCTCAGCCAATCGTGGCTGAGTATTTCAAGCTTCCTCTCAAAGTAAACTCTCCAGATCGATGGCAATATGAAGAAGCACACACCCTTTAGCAAAGAAGATCTGAAACTCTATGTCCTTAACAAATGCCATCATGAACAGAGAAAATTCAAACTCTATGTCCTTACCAAAGAAATTCAAATCCTTTACAAGAGAAAATTCAAAATCCTTTACCAGAGAAAATTCAAACCAGAGAAAAATCAAAGAAAATTGAAACTAGAGAAAATTCAAGGGTAATCTAGAGAAAATTCAAAGGTAATCCAGAGAAAATTGCCAAATCCAGAGAAAATTCAAGAGTAATCTAGAGAAAAATCAAGGGTAATCCAGAGAAAATTGTCAAATTTAGATAAAATTCGATCTAGAGAAAATTGCCAAATTCAGAGAAAATTCAAGGGTAATCCAAAGAAAAGTGCCCAAATCCAGAGAAATTTAACACTATCAACACTGTCATAAAAAGAAATTATGATTTAACCTGAGTTGAATAGTTCTTCAGGCATAAAAAGAAAATGCATTCACAAATGATAAGTTTGAAAAGAACAGAGTAACAACCGTAAATTAAGATAAGCATGATAATTGAACGTTCTACAAATACAGAAACATCATACACCCAATACATCAAAACTCAGTCCCCCATAGATAAAAAAAAATCAAAAATCACTCTGATTCTGGTTCTGATTCTATCTCTGATAATTCCATTTGAAGAAATGATGTATCCCAGATAATCTGAACTATCGAATTTAGAAAACCACAGAACCTGTGATCTTTCAGATGGCGATGATGGTAGTGACGGCGATGCATACCGGCATCCAGTCGTCGTCTCTTCAAGCCAAACCTTTGAGAGCATGTGCGTACAAGTCTGCAGACACCTAGGTTTTGCTCCTCTACTTCCCGACGGCTCTAACCCCGATTTCTCCACCGTCATCCCCAATTTGAATCTCAAATCGACGATTCTCAACTGGTGTGACTCCTCCCGTACCGAACGCCCTCGGTTACCGGATTACAGCTCCGTCGAGACCACGGTTCGTGGGTTAATGGCTTCTGCGAGAGAAGACGACGATGATTCGAAAATTAGGGTTTCTGAGAGGGAGTTGTTGAAGGGCGTCACTAATTCAATCTCTAAGGACCAAGAGTTCGTTGTGAAGCTCAAGTGTCTGGACGTGTTTGAGCAAGAACAAGGTCTGATAGCTCTGAGAAAGTTCACGAGGATGAAGGAAGAAGCTAGGGTTTTGGGTTGATGTAGGAGAGAGAGAGAGAGAGAGAGAGAGAGAGAGAGAGAGCAGAGAGGGAGAAGAGAGAGACCAAACTCAGTTTTTGAAGCCCTTTCGTTTCTTCTTAAATTTCTCTATAATATATGAGTTTAGGGTTGAATGTAACGCCCTCAAAATAACAACATTAAACCCATCAAATAAGACATGCATTTACATATAAACTAACCACATTCCTTTATTCATTAGAGTTCCATTACATAAGTATTACATGTTAACATCAAAACAAAATGCCTTACAGGCTTACAGCTTTCCAAGTTAACACTTGGTTACAAACAAAGAGTACTAACTCGTTTACACAAAAAGCCCTTGGCTTGAAGTTACATGTAATACATCAAAAGTAAAACGACAAAACATGTCCGCCTCTAGCCTCCCAAGCTATGTTCTTGGAGGTGGCATGCTTCCTGCACCTGAAAATGATATTCCCATATAGGGTGAGCCACAGCCCAGTAGAAATACACTAAACCAACCATGAACAATGACTAAAAGATTAGCAATTGATAGATGGCCAACAATGACTAAAAAAAATTATATATTCTTGTAGTGAATGAAAATGTGTATATTTCGTAGTGAGCAAAATATTAAGTTGGCCTATGTGTCTAGGGTGAGCAAAAATTATACATGTATGTGATTTTGAGAAAAATGGGTGAATGTAGGAATGAGGTGTGCATCACCAAATTAAGTTGGCCTATGTGTCCAGGGTAAAAGTCCTGAAAAACGCGCACATACATAGGTGCCAATTTCTGCGGACGAAATATCCGTAAAATGGTAATAGTAGGGCTTGCATAGCCTACGTTTACATGGGTCCCGTTTGACGGTTTCCCGCGGACGAAATATCCGTGAAAGGCTATACGAAGTTGAGTTTCCCCCTATTTTCTATTTTAAAGGAAATGATTTGGAGAACTATGACATAGACCCAGCATTATGTGGCTTTTGGGAAAGATATAAATTGTTTTGTCATGAGCATTGCATATACATTTTACCCTTATATCTTTATTAAGATTAATATATTGTGTTGGATTATTTCTACTGGGTTTTGGCTCACCCTATATAGGAAAAATATTTTTAGGTATTGGTGAGATGCCTTCGCCAAGGTAGTAGCTTGGGAGGATTGAAGCAAGAGCTTCATTTTGTTTACTTCTTATTATTAAAGCCAAAAAGGAGATGAAGACTCGAAGATCAACTTGCTCAAAATCCAAACTTTTTCAGATTAAATCGAAGCTCTCAACACCCTCTATCTTTTTAACAAAGGCCTTAGGCTAGATTCACACCCTAGGGAGATCAAATCTTAGAGAGAGTGCAAGTTTAGAGAGAGAGAGGCTCGGATCAAGGGTTAGATCAAAGAAAAGAAGTGAAAAAGTGATGTTTAAGACGCTGCTGTACGCTGATATAAAACACGCTCGCTCGAGCGAAGGCTTGGTCGCTCGAGCGACCAGACACAGAAAACTCTCGCTCAAGCCAAGAAGTTCTCGATCGAGCGAAGAAAAACCCAGACCGCTCGAGCGAAGGAAGCTCGCTCGAGCCAAGAAAGACAGCTCTCAGGTCCAGAACCAGGTGCAACCGCTCGCTCGAGCGAGCCACTCTGGCTCGACCCACCAAACACGAACCCATTCTCGCTCGAGCGACCAACTCCTCGCTCGAGCGAAGGTCCAAAATTCTGGGCAGCAACACTAGGCTCCCGAACACAACCCACCTGTCACAAACCTGCCCAACACATCCTATAACTCAATATACAAAGTAAAGAGGATACAAACATGATAATAAACAACAACCAACATCCACGGACACATGTCCGGATCACTGTACAATAAGGGTAAACCCGGGATCGCTATATTGAAGGACTTTAGACATCATAAAATAATATTGTGGATCTCTTCCATTATTAAAAGTGGGAGAAGGACCTTAGACTAATTTTCTCTATAATTTATTCATATTTTAAGAAACGATGAATCTCACAAATAATTTGATAAGTACAGTATTTTAATAAATAATTATATTTAAAATATAAAATTTCACTAAAAAGACCCAAATTATCAAGGGTAACTACTATTTAGAGCATTCACACCAAGAATCTAGCTAACCCCGACAATAGCATATTTCAAAAAAGGCCCAAAATCAAACTAAACAGCCCTTTAACCAAGGCAAATTGAGAGAGAGAGAGAGAGAGAGAGATGGCAGGGTATAGAGGTGAAGATGAATATGATTACTTGTTCAAGTTGGTTTTGATTGGTGATTCATGTTACCCAAATTGTATAATTTAAATAGGATAAATAGATTTATGATTTATTAAATTGAATAATAGAACATCAAATAAATCTATATTACATTCTAAAGCATAATACAGAAATACATATCACATAATATATTGAAAGACAAGGAAGCAAACCAAATTTTGTGTAATAGCACAATGTCCTTAAAATAGATTAGCCGTCACACCGTGGGTGCTGGAGGAACGTCGACTTCTATCTTCCAGGATAAGATAGTTTAGACCGGCTACCACAGAAGCACCTTCTGATAGCTTTGGCGAATCGACAATGGCAGCACTCTCTCAACACAAGAAGAAAATTATAGACACAAACAGACTGACTATATAATTCTGGAAGGCAAAAATCTGTACCAAAATCAAAGAAGATGGGTCTCCTTTTATACACCATAGGGGAGAGAGGAGGAACCTTCAGAAATACATATCACATAATATATTAAAAGACGAGGAAGCAAACCAAATTTTGTGTAATAGCACAGTGTCCTTAAAACAGATTAGCCGTCACACCGTGGGTGCTGGAGGAACGTCGACTTCTGTCTTCCAGGATAAGATAGTTTAGACCGGCTACCGCAGAAGCACCTTCTGATAGCTTTGGCGAATCGACAATGGCAGCACTCTCTCAACACAAGAAGAAAATTATAGACACAAACAGACTGACTGTATAATTCTGGAAGGCAAAAATCTGTACCAAAATCAAAGGAGATGGGTCTCCTTTTGTACACCATAGGGGAGAGAGGAGGAACCTTCAGCCATGAAGGCTAACATCTAATGTCCATGAAAGCTAACAACCAATGCCCATAAAGGCTGGCAACTCACGGCCATTACTTCTACAAAATTATTGGAGTAATGGTCCAAAACTGATGGGAAAAAATATCTGCAGCAGACTTGGCCCAAAAAGATTAGGTTGGTAGACCACCAATTTGGCCCAGCCCAAACTTAACCCATTCCAGCAAGTCTCAAGCCTCAAGCTTCAAGCCCAAGCCCAAGCCCAAGTCCAAGATCCACGATCCACAACCCACGGACCATGGATCACATACCACGAACCCGGACCCGGACCGGTCTGACCCGGTCCGGGAGGGCGGGCGGTGCACGCGTGTGGCAATTTTTCCATAACCAACTTGGACTATAGTTTTTTCCAAGCCCATCCTTAAAGCATTCATGCCTCCCTTCCATCGGAAAATTTGGATGCCCATCCTTAAAGCATTCATGCCTTACATCCTTAAAGCATTCATGCCTCCCTTCCTTCGAAAAATTTGGATGCCCCAAAGGGCTCATATCCTTATCAAAATCTTGAGGTTTAAATACCCATCAAAGCTTTCCTCTACAATCAATGTGGGATTGGTAGTTATACACAATTCCCAAAAACCTCATTTATGAGGCCATTTTTATGAAACAATTTCTCATTCAATTCTCAATGATTTTTGGTCATTGTTACAAAGAATCTAAACCCATTTAATCCCACATCAACCAATGGTTGGGACCTACTTTAATTTCACATTAAAGTTACCAAAAAATCATTTTTTTCCAACAATCCTCTAAATGAATAACAATTGACCAAATAAAGAAAAACAAACAATGCTTATAACAAAGACTCTGAGAGAGAGCACACAGACTAACCCTGCATCAGAAAAAGTAGTTGCTGGTCTTGAACTTTTCGTAGTGAAAGCCTATCGGATTTACTGGCTGACCAGTGAACGTGATGTCTTAAACTGCTCTGTCATTTGTGTAAACCAAGACAATAGACCTCACACATGAGTTACTCCAAACCATTGTTCTTGTTCTCACTTGTGTGTCCGATATGGCCCTAGAACACTAGCCTGGTCTAGTGAGTGGCTTTAAAGAATTCGGCTTTACCGATTCTTAAAGAAGTGGCCCCACTTCACACTCACATAGATGACCTATATAAGGTATCTCAATATACGACGGTTGACTATTCACATCACTTAGGTTATTAAAAGCATTAGCTTAACCTTCCACCCTCACCAGGTATCACTGTACAAAGGAATGGGCAAGAGGATTTACCTCTTCAGTGACTCACTCGTTACACGAAATTAGGTTGTCTTCTTGAACCTAGATCTTGGGATCTCCAGTCAACTAAGTTGGATTTTTCGTTTCGGTAACATTACTAAATGCCTTAACCCCATTCCTCTTGACGACGTTTCTACTAACTCTCGAGTTAACCCTTTGGTTAGTGGATCTGCAATGTTGTCCTTAGACTTTACATAGTCTAGATAGACAACTCCATTAAAGAGTAGTTGTCGTATGGAATTATGTCTACGACGGATATGTCTAGACTTTCCATTATACATATGACTTTGTGCTGGTCCAATCACCGATTGGCTATCACAATGAATACAGATAGCAGGCATAGGTTTCGGCCAACGTGAAATATCCTCAACGAACTGGCGAAGCCATTCAGCTTCTTCAGTTGCTTTATCCAAAGCAATAAACTCAGATTCCATCGTTGATCTCAATATACACGTTTTCTTGGAAGACTTCCAAGACACGGCTACCCCTCTGAGGGTAAACACATAACCACTAGTGGATTTAGAGTCCTTTATATCAGATATTCAATTAGCGTCACTATACCCTTCTAGTACCGCTGGGTATCTGCTATAATGCAGCCCATAATCTCGGGTGTAGCGTAAGCAACCTAACACCTGCATAAATCCTCTCCAATGAGTGGCATTCGGATTACTCGTGTATCTACTAAGCCTACTAACAGAGTAGGCTATATCCAGCCTTGTACAACTCATCAAATACATCAAACTTCCAATGACCCGAGAATATTCTAGCTGAGAGACACTCTCACCATTATTCTTGGTCAAATGTAGACTCACGTCTGCCGGTGTCCTAGACACACTTGTATCTGATTTACCAAAATTTTCAAGTATCTTCTCAACATAGTGAGATTGAGAAAGTACAATACCACTAGATGTTCTGGTAATCTTAATACCTAGAATGACATCTGCAAGGCCCATATCTTTCATGTCAAACTTAGAGTTTAACAATCTCTTGGTAGTTCGAATCATTTCATCATTACTACCAACAATGAGTATGTCATCTACGTATAGACAGAATAACCTCTGTCAATGTCTTTAACGTATACGTACTTGTCACACTCATTGATTCTAAACCCATTTGACAACACAGCGTTGTCAAACTTCTCATGCTATTGCTTAGGCGCTTGTTTCAAACCATATAATGACTTGACAAGCTTACAGACTTTGTTATTTTTCACTGGAGCTGAAAACCCCTCAGGTTATTTCATGTAGATTTCTTCATCTAAATCTCCATTTAAGAAAGCTATCTTTACATCTATCTAATATATCTCTATACCACGTAAAGTGGCTATCGCAATCACCATGTGAATGGATATAATCCTTGTCACGAGTAAATACGTATCAAAGTAATCCAGGCCTTCTCGCTCCCTATATCTTTTGATAACTAGCCTAGCTTTATACTTATCAATTGACCCATCCGCTTTCATCTGTCTTCTAAAGATCCACTTACTCCCCAAGGCCTTACTGTCTGGGGGTAGATCAACCAACTCCCAAATATGGTTCTGTAAGATGTAGTCAATTTCATTTTTAATTGCTTCTTTCCATAAGGGACTTTCACGTGAAGTCACAGCTTTTTGGAAAGTTCGAGGTTCTCCCTCTAACATATAAGTCAAGAAGTCCGGACCAAAGGACTTAGCAGTCCTAGCCCTCTTGCTTCTTCTTGGCTCATCTATTTCTTTATCTTGATCATCTATTCGATCATCATCTTGATCATCTTCAAGTTCATTCTCAGAACTTTGATCCACTCCTCTGGTTCGGCAAGGAAATATGTCTTCAAAGAAAGACGTATTCCTTGACTCCATTATGGTATTCTTGTGGATATCTGAAATATCATACTTGTGCACAAGAAACCTATATGCACTATTATTCTGTGCATAACCAATGAATATATAATCCACGATTTTCGGACCTATTTTAACCCGCTCGGGTGTAGGTATCACCACTTTTGCAAGACACTCCCACATTCGTAGGAAATCATAAGAAGGCTTGCGGCCTTTCCATAATTCATATGGAGTCTTGTCTATTTTCTTCTGAGGGATTCTATTTAGAATGTAATTCGTAGAGAGAATTGCTTCCCCCTACAAG
Source organism: Camellia sinensis (assembly GCF_004153795.1). Classification (NCBI taxonomy): domain Eukaryota; kingdom Viridiplantae; phylum Streptophyta; class Magnoliopsida; order Ericales; family Theaceae; genus Camellia; species Camellia sinensis. The sequence goes on along the minus strand of NW_021028444.1, from coordinate 29,547 downwards.
TTCTATGGCAATCCAGAATTTATCAACAATGCATTTATCATCTCCTTTAGCATCCTATTCTTCCGCTCAGCAATCTCATTTGACTGAGGAGAATAAGGTGTCGTGGTTTGGTGGATAATCCTAGATTGAGCACAAATCTCAATAAACGGTGATTCATACTCACCACCACGATCACTTCTTAAAGCCTTAATCTTGCAGCCTAATTGATTTTCAACTTCATTTTTATAAAGAACAAACTTGTCAATAGCATCATCTTTGCTTTTGAGCAAATACACATAACAATACTTAGTGCAATCATCAACAAAAGTGATGAAGTATTTATTGCCACCACGTGACTGTGTAAACTTTAAGTCACACACATCACTATGCACTAAGTCCAACGGCTCTGAACTTCTTTCAATAGAATGAAACGAAGATCTTGTCAACTTTGCTTCAACACAAGTTTCATACTTGTGTTTCGGATTAATCTTAAAAGATGGTATGTGATCTAACTTAATTAATCTACGTAAAGATTCAAAGTTCACATGTCCTAGTCTACCATGCCACAAATTGGAAGACTCAAGCATGTAAGCAGAAGAAGATGCATCTTTATTCATCTTTGGGATAATAGTCATTACATTGAGTTTAAACATACCCCCCAACATATAACCCTTACCCACATACATTCCGCTCTTGGTCAAAACGACCTTGTCGGACTCAAAAACAATGCGAAAACCATGTTTGCTGAGAAGAGACCCTGAGACAAGATTCTTATGTGACATAGACCCATCAACAAGACATACAATCTGAGCGACAGTAGAGACAAGAGAGGATAAATAAGAAAACTCACCGGTCATATGATCATTGGCCCCAAAATCCAAAGGTCAACTTCAGGACCACCTTTCCTTTTCCCTCAACAATGAGGTAGCAGAATTAAACAACTTCTTACCATTTGTAACTGGCTCTAAAGTTGTAAACAGCTTCTTCTCAGAGCAGAGAAAAGCAGATGTAACGTGTAGCCCCAGTATCAATTCACCATTCTCTTGGGTTTCAACCCACCATATTCACCTCAAAGACAACGACAGACAAGTACATGGCATCCTCATCATGGAAGTGTTCTTGCGTATCTGCCATGTGAGCACGAGATTTGGTTTTGTATGGATTCCTCTACTTGCGACAGTCACTAGCTCGATGCCCCTTGCTACCACAGTTGTAGCATTTCCCAAAGAACTGATAACTAGGTTCCTGTGGCTTGTATGCTGGCTTGTTTGCAACACCACCCCTTGGCCCCAGCTTTGAGCCCTTGTTCATAGGGGCCTTCTTCCTCACCCAGAAGATTTGTCATGCTCAATGACATTGGCCTTCACAAAGGAGGTACTCCCTCCATTCTTTCTATTATCCTCCTCAATCCAAAGTCGGACAACCAGCTCTTCAATTGACATTTCCTTGCGCTTGTGCTTCAACTAGTTCTTAAAGTCTTTCCAACCATTGGGAAGTTTCTCAATGATCACAACAACTTGGAATGACTCATTCAAAGGCATCCCCTCAGCATGAATTTCATGTAAGATCACTTGGAACTCCTGGACTTGGCTTATCACAATTTTTGAATCTACCATTTTGAAGTCCAAGAACCGGCCAACGACAAATTTCTTTGCCCTGGCATCCGCAGTCCTGTATTTCTTGTCCAGAGATTCCTATAACTCCTTTACTGAGCTCTTGGCGCAAAACACACTGTAGAGTGAGTCTGCCAAGCTGTTGAACACATAGTTCCGGCAAAGATAGTCTATATGTTTCTATGTGTCAAGTGCCATGACTTTCTGCCTGTCTGACTCATTCTCTTCCACAGCTACAGGATCCTTGCTCAAAACCTTTGCAAGGTTCAGCATGGTCAAGTAGAACAACATCTTTTATTGTCATCTCTTGAAGTTCACCCCAGCAAATTTCTCTGGGCGCTTATGGTGACTGAGCGGTCCTCCAGCAACAGCCAAAGTAACACCAGGGTTGACCACATAGGTCACAGTTGGGGTTGGCAAGTCAGTTGCCCTAGGGTTCAAATCCCCACCAACATTAACAGTAGCAGCATCATTGATGACGGTTGCCATTTCTGAAAAATACAACAAAATATCACTTTCTGTGTTCCAGAAATTAGACTTAACCCTTAGAAAATCCCACAATTGGAAATTTAATTCAAAACTAGTCTCATCACTAAACCTAGAATCGAACATGGTCAAGAATGTTCCCAAAAAGACTGGAGGGAAAGCTTTATATATATATATATATATGTATATTCTACATTAGTTCCATTCTTTTGAGCCTTACTAAAAGGGAAGTCAATGTAATTATACCAAAACTGTTGAGCTTGTGTTTTTCTCCAAGCCTCAGTTAAGGTCAATGTAATTTATCCAATTAAATATTTAGAAAAATCATGTTGTTGCTGTGTACATTTTTTGAAGGGAGAATTTCAACATAGTGGGATAGATAAAAAAAAATAAAATAAAATAAAATTTACAAAAACATATAGGGTTTTGTGATGGGGTGCAAGTGAAAGGTTGTGAGGGTACAAGTGTGACTTACACCCCTCCATGTTTGTATAAAAAATAAATAAAAAACTTCTCCCACTGAAATATAGTTACCCCTTTTTTGAAATTGAAAATAAAACTTCACCAATTGATAATAGAATAGATATTACTAATTAGTTTTAAACCTAACCTACATTATTCAGCAATCTGTTCTAAAATAAAGATATAAAATTAAGAGCACCCACCACTTATATATAATGTAAACGTTGAAATTGGTGTGAATGTCAATTTCAAGTTATTTCACTCATTTTCTTATGCCACTACAAGAAAAATGAGTTTTAGCGACATTCATTTAACGGCGTTTTATTAAACGTCACAGTTTGATAATATTTAACGGCGTTTTTTGAACGTCGCTTTTTTTAAAATCAAAACGGCGCCGTCTCAGTAACCAAAGGCGCTTGAAAACGACTTCGAATGTCCTGTCTCTCTCTCTCTCTCTCTCTCTAATGGGCGAGCGGTGAATATCAAACATAAATACATTTTGTAGCCCTAACCTCTCACTCACTCATTAGTCTCTGTCTCGTTCTCTCTCACTCTCTCTCTAAACAGTCTCAACGGATCGATTCATCTCTCACGGATTGATTCATCTCTCGTTGTAGCCCTAATCGAAGTTCTCCCCCTCGATTTCGATTTCGAAATCTATGTTTAGGTGATTCTCTCCCTCTCTCCCTCTCTCTCTATATATTCATCCTTTGTTCTCTGCGATATCGATCTGAAGCTCTGAAGCTCTAAAGCTCTGGGAGATTGCGAAGAGAGAAGAGGGGTTGGTTTCGATCGCAGAGGAAGTGATCTCAGGAGAGGCTATGCTTAGATTTCTCAGATCGGTCTCAGAGCGATTGCAATTTTGAAATTCATCTCAGAGCGATTTCGATTTGAAGTTCTCTCTCTCAATTTCGAAGCTTCACCGCGAGGTATTGATTTCTCTCTCTCTCTCTCTCTCAAGCTCTTCCTTCCCATCTCTCTTGATTTGGTTATTGAGATCTATTGCTTATTTGTGTTGTGTGTGTGTGTGTATATATATATATAAATGTTTGGTTTCTTCGTTTTTTCCCCCCCATTATGTCACTGTGTAGCTCACCTGAAATCTTAGTTACATTTTCCCCCCCACTATGTCAATGTTTAGCTTACTTGAAATCATAAGGTGCTGTTGTTACCTTTTCCCCTTCTTCTGTTTGGTGATCTCTTCCTTTTTATTTTTTCTCTTTAAAATTAAAATCAAGGGTTGAAAGCATACATTTAGTTTATTTCAGTGTGAATGAGCATATAGTCAAATTGTTTTGGGGCTTTATGTAGCATATGGATTTTTCCTTCATTCTAATGACAAGCTGAAAGTAGTTGGTCTCCTATGCTTGTGGAGTTGCACAGATAATCTGCTCTCTAGGCCTGTATTTATTTTCTTTTTCATTAAAATTAAGACTACTGCAAAAATTTTCTTGTGCTTTAGATTCTAGCATAACTGAGCGCTTATGTTTGTAGCCACAACACTATGAAAACAAGGTCTGTGCAATGCTAGCAAACCCAAATTTCTGTTTGATCCCAGATTTGACACCCCAAAGTAGACAAAAATGAAATGGAATGAAGTCAAGTATTTGATTTTAGTGTGCCCTCATTTTTCAGTATTTCATGTTTTGCGATGGTTGATAGTTAAGCTTGGCATACTTGTCGAAAATAAACTAAAAAATAGTTAATCTTGCCATCCAAATTTGGTTATGCTTGTGCTTGATTGGGTTGATAACATATTTTGTTCAGTTTAATGGGCTTTTTCACATTTAAATTGACATGCAAGGTTTTGCTCTTATTGTTTTGGTCTTTGTTTTTACATTTGTGCCACTGTGTTGCAGGTATCAAGCATACAATTACGAGATGACCTTTTGTCAATGTTAGTTTCTGGGCATGAGACCACTGGTTCTGTGTTAACTTGGATAGCATATCTTCTGAGCGAGGTATTACATATAGTACCTTTTATCTTAATGAGTGTACCTTTTATCTTAATGATCTGTTTCTCCATTTTCTGTTGTTTACCATAGTAGATTCTATACTTCTTGAGGATTGGCTTGATGTTGATTCAAGGTCTAATAGTAGTGTGCCAAATGACAAAGAGGAAAGTGGTTTTATTTATTTGAACCGTTATATTGAAATTCATTTATCTTTGCTTGTGACACTACATATTTGGCTTCTTCCTGTTGGTATAAATTATTAACTGTAAACTTATTCTATTTCCTACTTTGACCATGAGCTGTAAAAAGTGCATGTAATGCTATACGTACGAATCTGCCCTATAATACTACTAATCTGTTTCCTACTTATTCTATTTCCTACTTATTCTATTGGTATAAATACTTATTCTATTTCCTACTTATTCTATTTCCTACTTTGAATAGTTGATAAGTTTAATCCATTGTGATTTTAAATTTTAACATAGAATGACAAACATCTTATATAATTGTATTCCATTAAATAATTTTGTTTGGGATTTGTTTCAAGGTATCCTCAGATATTGTTGCTAGATAGATCATAGAGAGGGTCTTCCAATGCCCTCTAGTATATATAAGTACACATTACACAGGTGCAGGCATGATATTAGATGTTAGATACTAAAGGTATATCTATCTATCTATGAGATGTAATCCGTATGCAAGAAAAATATGAGTTGTCTAATTGTGAGCCATCTTAGGAGTGTTTATGTCAGCCTTCTGCAGTTCTTTACCCTAATTGCTTTCATGTAGCAAATCACAGGCACATTGTTAGATCTCCAGTTCTAATGCGGGAATTGTGGCTTGAGATGTGGCATGATAACTATCCTGATTCAAAATCAAAATTTGTTACAAAAGGTGGATCTCTTCTTTCTTAGTTCTTTTTGTTTCATTAAATTGTTTTACCTCTTAAATTTTACATGGAACAGCTAAGCGTGACCTTTGAGGGAAGATGACTGTTATTGGGATTATGGAAAAGTTCGTTGTGCATGGCCTGAGCATTGTGAATATAGGTATTTTTCTTACATGTTTTTTAATTATTTTTTCGAATATTGTGGTCATCAGTTTCCCTTATTGCATTATGTACAGATACGTTTTATTTTGTGAAAGGGCTCCTAAATTTTCTACTTTCATTTGAAGAAAACTGTGAAGAGTTATCTTACACAACATCAAGTCAACATTCACAAGGACCCATAATTAATATATATATATTCAATGCTAAGAAATGTTGACAACAGATGATGTTGATAGCGCACTCAGCTTAAGAAATGTTGAGGTAATTCCATTTCAAAAATATTCAATGCTATAGCTTTGCACTGTGTTAATTCCTATGTTCTATTTATATTCCTATAGGATTGTGCTTAAATAGCCATGTTTGACCATAATTATCATTGCATGGTTGATAGGGAACAACCAGGATTCTTCAGTTTTGGCTTAATCTTCACAAGTAGAAACAAGAACGATTAAATTACAATCAATTTGCAATTTAAGTGATTATTTCTTATCGGAACGACTAAATTACAATCGAGGTGTCCTACCTTAATTCTGGTTGACCAACTTAGTTGACAATTCTAGTTGACCTTTGAATGGCTAAAATATATTGCTTTTAGCTTGCCACTGCTCAATGCATGTGATGTGGAATATCTAGATGATGGCTCTGATTTGATTAAAAAAAAAAGCTTTTATGTGGCAATATTGAAATTTCCATTTTCCTTATATTTTTTTTCATTCTTTTTATCTAGCAAGATGATTTGCTCTAATGATATGGTCGTGGTCTCACCTGATGTTGGAGGGGTGGCCAGAGCACGTGCTTTTGCAAAAAAATTATCTGATGCGCCTTTAGCCTTTGTGGATAAAAGACGGTATGGGCACAATCTTGCTGAGGTACTAGATTTTACAATGATTTTTTTCTCTGTCTTGCTTTCTCTAGGATCCTTTTTTTAAGGGTTTGGGTGACTTGCTTACTTATATAATTGTATTCCATTAAATAATTTTGTTTGGGATTTGTTTCAAGGTATCCTTAGATATTGTTGCAAGATAGATCATAGAGAGGGTCTTCCAATGCCCTCTAGTATATATAAGTACACATTACACAGGTGCAGGCATGATATTAGATGTTAGATACTAAAGGTATATCTATCCCATAATTATCATTGCATGGTTGATAGGGAACAACCAGGATTCTTCCGTTTTGGCTCAATCTTCACAAGTAGAAACAAGAACGATTAAATTACAATCAATTTGCAATTTAAGTGATTATTTCTTATCGGAACAACTAAATTACAATCGAGGTGTCCTACCTTAATTCTGGTTGACCAACTTAGTTGACAATTCTGGTTGACCTTTGAATGGCTAAAATATATTTGCTTTTAGTACAATCACCTGCTAATATATTTGACCTTTGAGGTGTCCTACCTTATGCTATGTAAATTGATTATTATTTTAGTACAATCACTTGCTAATGTGTTACATCATTGATGTTGGACTATTTTTTTTTGTCAAAACCATAATGATCCTGTTGTAAGATAGACCATGATTTGATTGAACAGTTGTGCTTTGTCCTTTTTAAAGTGCAGGGATTTGATCGATTATTACAGTTAAGAGTTGTGATATCAATGGAAAGAATTGTTGCAGCTCATTGTTTGTTATTCTTTTTCATGAAATTTTCTTAATGTCCATTATTTTAAATGCTATTGTTCAGGTGATGAATCTCATTGGTGATGTTAAAGGAAAAGTTGCAGTAATGGTGGATGACATGATTGACACTGCTGGTGAGTTAAGTCATCTAGATGTAAAAAATCCCAGCTTATAGGCCATTAATTAGGAAGTGATTTCAAAAAGTGAAAATTCAAAGAAAAAGAAACTTAGTTTATCATGCAATTTTCATGGCGAGTTATTAATTTCAATTTCCAAGTGTTGTCCATCATGAGCAAATATCCTACCACTTTATGCTCCAAAATTTCTAGACTACATTTGCATTTAAGGCTGGTTAATACTAATTGTCCATCCTTGGTTCCCTCTCTCACGTTTTTCAGGTTATCAGGTTCAACTGTTATTAATAGAATTGGTCTATGATATCTAATGAGAAAAACAGAAGAAGCTGTTCTAGCATATTGATTAATATGGTTGGCTTGTTTTTCTGTGTTTTAGCAATACGGACCATTGACTTTGAGTCTTTGAGAGGTATGAGTTTGATCATCTCCCTTGTCGGCTTCCAGACAGTTCAACTTATGGGCAAATTACTACTCTACTCAAGATTCAGCCAAAAAAAATTTAAAAATTTTCTTTTTGGGACATGCAGCAATTGTTTAAAGCCTTTAAGACCTATACTTCATTTAATGTTAGGTCTTGGATCTCAAAAAAATTGAGCTGTTACTTCTTCCCTAATGCTTAATAAGGAGTAAAAGAGTAATTCAAAAACACTAATTAGCGTACCAACTAACACACTAATTAAAAGAAGGGCAGGACATACTAACTTCCCCTATGCTAATTTCTTTTTGAAGAAATGAACATGAAAGGTTAACAAGATTACATAAATACTTTGTTTTATATTTCATAAGCATGTCTCCGAATTTATTTTGTAATTGGATATGATGTAGGGGTGTGACGCATCAATTCTCCTTGATGGTCCAAATTCAGAGAAAACAGCACCACAAAATTTTGTTACTTTATGATTGGCATTGTAATCCAAAATTTTGCTTTGGTTAATTATGTTGATTTCACAGTAGGATGTCATCTACTCCATGTTGAATTGCTTTGCTGAATAGTTTGATGTTTATGCTACATAAATAGAAAGTTTCATTTTCAAGATTTCATAGAAATCATTTACATGAAGCTAATATAAACATGATGGAAAATTTAGAGTTATATTTTATATTTGAATATGTAGTTTGAACGGGAGGCATTTATTCTTATTCAAAGTCCAAACCATAATATAGGGAGTGATATTAATTATACTAACCATTTACTCTTCTCAAAGTGATTGAATAGTTGGAAACAAAAATGCATAAAATGAAAATTTATTGAGAACATGGGAACAAAAATGCATAGAATGAAAATTTGCTTATGGAATCTTGACTTTGGAGCAGTTTCTTGACCGCCTGGTGGATCTGCCACTGCTTTGCAATCATATTTTGCAAATATCTCATTTACATGGTACTCATGTAGAGCTTATTGCATTTATAGAGCATACTCTGGCTAGAATATCATCAAGCCACTTGATATCAAATGGAGGCAGCAGTTCTTTTACTGATCCCCACAGTGGTTCTATTCCCACTACAGTGGAGATGGTGGAGGTATAAAATTAGTTTCTTCTATTGACCCATGCAATGTATTTAGACCCCATAAACACCAATCAGTTTGATAAATTTATTTCTTGTTGGATTGACTTTAGTTGAACTATTATTGTGTTTGATATTTTTTGTTAGAATGGAATGTTATTTTAAAGCCCTAACATGCTTCAATCTTCTTCAAGATCCCTTCTTGTTCTCCGCCTCCTTTTCTTGTCGCCAGTAGTGCTAGAAGCCATAGCTGGCTTCAATAAAAGAGCCTTGTTCTTTTAATTTATTATGATGTTCTATAAAATTGTTATGGTATTATGAAGAATGGATGTACTTGCAATTATCTTACTAGTCAAATAGGGTTACAAGAAAATTCAACCTGATCTTCTTAAATTCTTATGTAAAAGACATATAAGATAACTGAGAAAAAGAAAACACACACACACACAACATATATATCTCTGTATCTTCATGTACAGCCATGTCCTTTGTAGATTGAGTTGAGGTGGCCAGTCATTGCAAATAAGACCAATGACTACACCAAAACCAATTTCACCCCCTGGGAATTCTTCAAATGTTTCCTTGAGTGATATTCCTAATCCTCAGAAGGTATTACATTGTATTTTATTTTTTATGAATAAGTACGGAACTGTATCAGATGGACACCAAGGGGGTGTCACCCCTGTACAGCAAAAGAAAAAAAAATTAATTAGACACAAGAACCCCAAAACTAAATCCCTTCCCTAAAATGTAACTCCTATAATATCTACCAAAAAATAAAAAGTCTCCTCGAAAAATGAATAAATCAGATTGAAGTAAGCTTTATAGACGTCTGTACATCCTTAGAAGGCATTGTATGTATTGTTTTCAATAAAATTATTCTTTTATTGGTTTTATTTATTTATTTTAATTTACACATCTAAGATGTTCTTTGCCTCCAATTGTCTCTCGGTCTTTACAAATGATCTCATCACAGAATGCAACTGCCGTTCCAGCAGCTGTATTATCTTCTTCTTCCGGGTTTCTACATTCTTCCAGGGCAATTACTTCGAGTAAGTTATTTTATCATGCTTGCCATTTTCGATATTAAATCCTCATTTGTGCTCAAAACACAAATGAAGCACTTTTCATTTATCAACAAGAAAAGCAAACAAGTGTTGCAATTCTTTGTAATAATAGTCTCTCTTATTCTGTGTGCATTGTAGGTTTGCTCAAGCTCTCTCTATTGAACATGAAGTTTTCTTACTCAATTTACAAATGTAGCTCAGTATTCTATGACAAACAGGTGCAACGACGTGGTTTCATGAGGTGCGACCTATTAAAAAAGATGCAGTTTCTGTATCAAGGTTACGTAGCTGTGGTGTTATTTTTGTTGGAAAGGCAAATATGCATGAAATGGGTCTAGGAACAACAGGAAATAATGCAAACTATGGGTAAGATTCCATGTAGTAGCTATGTAAACAAAGAGATAAATATGATTTCAGTGTTCGACATGCATGCATGACAAGGTGACTGCAGAGATTGTTGAATGGAGAAATAAGACTGTTATATTCAGCGTATTACCTGCTGGTAGCGCGTTAGCTTTACAAAGGCTACTTAATTTATAACGTATCTTGCATCTTAGAATTATATTTGATTTATTTATCTGCTTAAAATTGCTTTATACCCCGATGTTTAAGTCTTTGCAATGTTCTTAGAATTATTTAAATGGACCCCACATAACAATGGTGCTTCATATACTGAACATGTTAGATTTTTAGTTTGGAGAAATATCTCAGCATATTGCCTTTTGTTTGCACGTTATTCTTGGAAAACTTATATTATCAAATGTCTTGCGTCCAATTATTATTTATATGATTTACTGGTTATCCACTTTTGCATATATGCTAACCTCATGAGCCACATAAGTTATAACTTAAGTGATTTTTTTTGACAGAATAAATATATTGTTTGGACATAAATGGCCAAGATTATGTTTATCTTATATAATTTGAACCACGGTTGGCTTAGTTCCTGATTTTTTGTTTCCAGTTAAATGAACCTATTATTAATAAAAGTGATTCATTGGCTTTAGATCTTGCTTACATGAACTTAAATCGTCTCACATTATAGTTTTTTATTTATTTATTATTTTTAAGAACATGATTTATCCATTCACCTTTTTATCTCCATCACTTCTTTCATTGACTTCTAAATTACATTTTTTTCTTTTATGTGATAGAGGGCTTGCTTCATATGCTGTTGGTGTATTGGGTAAGCTATGGATATAACAAGTCTTAAAAAATGGACACCTACCACAAAGCAAGAAGAAAGCAAACTAGAGAAGAAAAGCTACTACAAGTTTTAGTATATTGAAATGAAGATAAAGAAGAAAAGCTTCAATATTAAGAAAGCAAACTGAGCAAAGCAAGAGGCTTGTGGCCACACCATCCTTTGCAGCCTTAAAAAAACTGAATGGCATATCATTCATGATGTAGGGTCATGTTACCATAGCCTGACAACCTGTGGTTTATTGTTGCAATATCATAGATGCAACTATAGTTGCACTTAGCCAATGCTAAGTTTTTATTCCAAGTTGTGTGCAAGATTGAAGTTAGAATTGCTCAAGGGCTAGCATATGCTTTTGTTGTAGTTAGAAAGGTATTAAACTGATAAAAAAGAAATTTTTTTAGCTTTCCAATGCTATTAGTGGTTTTTAAAAAAAGTAGCGTTTTCTTTCTTTTCCCTTGTAGGTACAGTCCAAGAAGACCTGTTTTTGTTTTATGAGTTGTCTGAAATCTCTCCTCGTTTTTTTAATATCCCTGTCAGATAAGCAATCAGATAGTGTCACTTTGGGTGATAAAATTTGCAACAAGTTTTTTGGCCATCCACCAAGTCTTTTGAGTCTTTTATCTCCAGCGGAATGCCTCTTCCCGCTTTTTATACGTCTTCCTTGCACAGGCTCAGATGATCTCACTGGCTTAGGAGGTCTCCAATATATATATATATATATTCCTGCTAAGGTTATCCAACAATTATAGAGCCTAGATTCTTATCTGAATTTACATTTAATGTTCATTGTTGCTAAATGATGTTCAACAATTTACTTTGCAAGTAACAGCTACTTTTACCTTGATATATGGAATCCTTTCTATCTGTATATCAGTTTCAGTTGCAATTAACTTTTCTATTACATGTTGCTGACATTGAATTCCATATTATTTGTCTCCATGCAATTAATTTCAAAACGTTTAGATTTTGAGGCACTCTTCTACAAGATTGACATGCTGACATGGTGATAAAACTTGTAATGCCAAAAAACTGTATACCTTCCAATGTATCTTAGGGACTTTGGTGATGAACCATCCTTAGGGAACTTGCTATTTTCAACATACCTGAAATTAAATGAATATAAGAAAATTTATTAGCCTTTTAAAGGTAATAGAAAGATGACAATTGCCAAATTTAGCTACATTTACTTTGTGGTTGGTTCATCCCAATACTGGGCATTTCCTTCATTTGTTGAATAGATCTTTCCTTTCTTTGGAACCTGTTCGTAGATGCAGTAATGAAGCATGATTAATGGATCACACAGGCGAAGCACAGAGGACAGACCTAATGACGATTACTAGACATGTTCTTAATGAGCAGTCGAAGCACCCTGAAGCTCACGGCGACTTCACAATCTTGCCAGCAAAAGATATTAGCCCTATAGGTTTCTGCAAAATGCATAGCAGTGAAGCCATTAACACACAATCTACCACACATGAAGGAGTGAATTTAAATATGAAAACCTATAATTAGGTTTCATATAACATGGTATGATCAAAAAGATGAGAACTTGGTGTATAATTATGCTTAGGAAGCAATATATTCAATCTTTTATTTTCTTTACAACTTCAGTTTATAAGAAACAATATTACAATAAGAACATGGTTTGAATTATGCATGAAAGGCTAACAAAAATAGTCAGAGACCTAGGACGATCTATGTGGTATGGCATCATATGTATATGAAATATAGTCCAATGCTCACATAGATCAGCACAAGGAACTCTGAAAAACTAGACAATGAACATGGGAGTGTGTGTGCGTGTGTGTGTTTGTGTTAAAAACAGAACTACCTTCTCAAAGAGATCCAAACACTCTTGGTTGTCTTCAAAATCTACTTTTGTCCAATCAATTCCATCTAATTCATACTCCTAAAAACAAAATAAACAAGTTGCAACATTAATATACTGAGACATTCAGTTGTCCTCATCCAAACATTGTTGATAACAGATGCAATTAAATTGGAACCTTTATTTATTAAGGTCATTAATCACAGATGCAAATGAAAGACAGGGGAAAAGAAATTAAGGAAAACCTGAATAGATGCAAATGAACTACAAATAATAATAATAACAATAATTGACTAACCATGAAAGAGATTATACAAAGCAATTCAAAATAACTATACCAATGCCATGACCCATGAGCATAACAATTCAGCGAAGTAAATACATTTCAAAATAATGCAAATAACCATGGAGGCATAGCAACATAATGACAATCATAAATGCAAAAAATCCAAGAATATATGGAAACCTAAAAGCAGACTCTAAAAACATTAATTAAAACAAAAGACCAAGTTTGAAGTCATGCTCTCTCTCTCTCTCTCTCAATTAATCTATAACTAAGCTTGTTTAGTGTCCCAAATATTTGACATGATCTAATGGACTGACTCTAGTCTGGAAGGTTTGATGTCAAATCATACTAACACTATGTAAAGTTGATTTGCAATTAAGATGAATTCTTCTTTGAGGCATTTCATCAAACACCCTGTCCACCAAGGTTATTATATAAGAGCAACACAGTAGATATATATATATATATATACCTGTCCACCAAGGGATAATGGTCCATGTAACACAGGTGCAATGGAAAGGAAAGAAATAATATGTCAGGTAGTTCAAGTTAAAGCACTCCAAGGACCTCCATTTCAGAGCCAAAGCACTCAAACTCCCAAAACTGTTTACAATTTTAGTGAAGTTTATACCTATTAATCACGAATTGAATGTTGACTAATCATATTCTATAACGAATATACTTGAGAAATAAAGAAATAAAATTTCAAATCCAAATCGATTCGTGTAGTAATTTTCCCAAATTCAAAAGAAGAACAAACTCACAAAATTAGGCATAATCATCACAAAGCATCACCAACAAGAATTACAGACAAATATCATAGGGTTGTGTGTGTGTGTGTGTGTGTGTGTGTGAGAGAGAGAGAGAGAGAGAGAGCGATTGGGCGTTATGGTTACAGTGCCATTATGCTGTAGTATTCCTATCAAAAAAGGCATAGTTCCTACATATACTCCCCAAAAAATACTAAATGTAATACTGAAATTGATGTTGAACCGAGCATTCCCATAGTGAGCAGTTTAACAATCATCATAAAATTGGCATGTTAAAATTTTCAATGTATTAAACAAAATGATACGCTAAGACTAACCACAACCAACCCCAACCACACTATCCCCATCCCACCAATACCTCTTCTTCCCTCACTAAGGCAGAGTTCTCATCCATAAGGCAGGGTAGAACCTCCATAGTTTAAACCTTGGTACTGAAACAAGCAGATTAAATGAAACTCTTCTACAACTAAAATCTATATTAATTACATCTTCGTGTCAATGACTAACCATTGCGAAAATTAATGAAAAGAATAGAGCACACGTGCATGTACCATACATAGAAAGAAAAAGAAAGAAAGCAACTTTCACTTACTTTTCACAAGCACCCTTCCTAAACTTTTCAGCCTGACAAATTTTTGCACCTCTGTCACACCCTTCGTAAATGTAAATTTAACAATTCAAATTAAAAAAAAAAAAAACACTAACAAAATTAATGTCCCCTATTTATTGTGTTTTCAACATTATAAATTGAATGAATCAAGATATGAACAGGATATATAAGATATTGAATGAATCAACACTATAGGTATTACTTCGAAATCAGTTTGAGTAGGAGAATTATTTGATTCAGTATCTTCTTCACGGAAATGTGTATGAGTAGAATAAATAGGTTTACTAATTTGAGAGGTAGTAGAGTTATCATTGCCTTTTAATTTACTATGGGAGGGTTGACCAAGATTAATTTGACTATTTTTTCGGAATAAAGGAGTATTAAATATTTCATCTTCAGTTTCAAGATCAGTAGGTATACTAGAAGTACTATGTCTAGAAGATTGACAACGATTAAATTTAATACGGACTGAACCGTCAGTAAATTGTTGAATATCTTGGATATCTTGACTAGTGGATTGTTGTTGATTATGTTTGTAATTTTCATTAACCGTAATCCATTGATCAGGGAGAGCAATATTTTTCCATTCTATCATTTGAGGAATATTTATGTCAGTATCATTGTTACTAGTTTGAATCAGTAATGTTTTGTCCTTAGGGCTTTTATGTAAAGCTTGAACATTTAAATTGGTTTTAATACATTTATAATGGACACGGTAAATTAAAGCAATATTATGAGTTTTTTCTTTCATATTAGTAAATGAACCATTTAATTGAATATTTAAAGTTAATGCATCTAATATGTGTGGATCTCTAAGACTGAGTGTGAAATCAGGAAAACAATTAAAATGAATAGGTCTTTTGTGAAGACCAGTTTCCACCATACCCATTAAACTATCATTATAATCAAGAAAACGAGCATCTCTTAAACATAATAAAACAGAAGTATTATGTTTTCCTGATTGAATATTTAATTGAATATTGAATATTAACTTTAAATATTCAATTAAATGGTTCATTTACTAATATGAAAGAAAAAACTCATAATATTGATCTAATTTACCGTGTCCATTATAAATGTATTAAAACCAATTTAAATGTTCAAGCTTTACATAAAAGCCCTAAGGACAAAACATTACTGATTCAAACTAGTAACAATGATACTAATATAAATATTCCTCAAATGATAGAATGGAAAGATATTACTCTCCCTGATCAATGGATTACGGTTAATGAAAATTACAAACATAATCAACAACAATCCACTAGTCAAGATATCCAAGATATTCAACAATTTACTGACGGTTCAGTCTGTATTAAATTTAATCGTAGTCAATCTTCTAGACATAGTACTTCTAGTATACCTACTGATCTTGAAACTGAAGATGAAATATTTAATACTCCTTTATTCTGAAAAAATAGTCAAATTAATATTGGTCAACCCTCCCATAGTAAATTAAAAGGCATTGATAACTCTACTACCTCTCAAATTAGTAAACCTGTTTATTCTACTCATACACATTTCCGTGAAGAAGATACTGAATCAAACAATTCTCCTACTCAAACTGATTTCGAAGTAATACCTCCAATCAATCCTCAATTAATGACAATTAGTAAATCTTTTGCTGCTGATCTTGATAAATTACATGTCGAATTTAAATCTAAAGAAAATAGGACTAAAAGACATGCTTATCATACTAAATATGATTCTACTCAACAATCTAAACTTACTAGAAAATGGTATGATTTTATGATTGAATATAGTATGGAAATTCCTTTCTTTGAATATTTAGACAACTATTACAAAAAGGTTAATACAATCACAAAACATAAATGGAAAACTTCTCCAAATACTTCTGTTAGCTCTAGTCATCCTCATTTATCTAATATTATTATTGAACATCAAGGATCTGAAGTCCCAGCCTCTCCTTTTAAGTTGCCTGGCACTGACCCTGAAATTAAAAAAGTTATTGAACAAAATAATTATACTAATCAATGTTTAAAAACAATTGGTAAACAATTAGATAAACTAGAAACCAATTTCGATGATTACTCTGCTAACAATTCTTCTACCAAACAAACTTTAGATCAACCATTGCTTAATCTACCTAGTAATCGTTCCAAACGAAATAATTTAGTCACTCAAGATAATTCTATTGTTAAAACTATAGAACAACTATTCACTAAATTAACTACTTCGGAACAAGCTTCACCATCTAAGGAAAAAGGTCTTACTGTCCTAAACCAACCTTTAGACAAGACTCCTTTAGACAAGACTTCTACTCAATCAGAAACTGATACAACTGATAATGAAATTGATCAATTAGCTCAACAATTTCAATCTTCTAATATTAATAAACTCCACTATCCTAAACCTCAACCGACTACTCTTAATAAAAATTGGTATTCTCGACCTACTACACCTGACCTCCAATATGAAGAAACTAATCTTTCTAATCAATTTTCTGTATCTGCTAAAAAATTATATGAATGGAATATTGATGGTCTTAGTGAAGATCAAATACTTCAAAAATTAAATCACTTATCTATGGTTGCAAATAGTTTTCTTACTAACTACCCTGATTACTCTCAACCTGAAATTACTTCTTTAATTACCTCCGGTTTTACCGGTATGCTCAAATCTTGGTGAAAAAAATATCTTAATGAAGATCAACGC